>CM031235.1:884063209-884494987 GCA_018340775.1 Taxus wallichiana var. yunnanensis
TTTGTATTACACTTTTTTTTCAAGTTGTTAAGAATATAAAAGTCACTTAAGTGACTTAATTAAGCAAAAGTGCACTTGTTAAATAACAATTGGTCATTAGAGGTAGTTACAGCTCTTTGGCCTATAAAAGGTACCTCCTCCTTTGTACAAAAGGTGGTGGTTGATTTTTGTAAAGAAGAAAGAAAGATTGAATATAGAAGAGATTTCCTCCTTTCCTCTTTTTCTCTCCCATTATTCTGTGTGGCATTCATATGTTACAGAATCTGAAACTTTCTGTTCATTCTTGTCTTTTGTGAATCACTTAATTGTGTCAGCATTTGGGCAAAAAAATTCCATTACATATTATTGAATATCTTTCAAGTTATTGACATGTACAGGTAAAATAAAATCTCTTTTTGCTTATTTGAAAATATTGTCACCCTTCTCTTTGCCTCTAGCTTCTAATTTCTGAATTCTAATATCTCGCTCCCTTTTTGGATTCTATTTGATATATTTGTACAAGATAATCAACACCCCTCAAAAAATCATGATAGAATGAGTGTAGATATTATAAATATCTTTAGATCCATTCTTGAATTTTGAATAAGGGAACCTCCCCATCAAAGAGGGGGGACTTTTGACCCCTGAATTGTTGACAATTTGCCTCTGTATAAATTTTCCTGCCAACAAGTATAAACCCTTGAATGTGGTGGAAAACGTTTCCATCGACTGAGGCCCTCATTAAGGCCAATGCAATCAAATTCTTCTCCTTCCAGATATTGGCATCTTTTGCAGTTATAGGCAGTGTTGGCTGTGTCACCATCACAAATGTCGAACCATAGATCATTGAAGATAAGTCTATTCTCCACTTGTCGAGACCATTCCAATCAAGTATCTTTGCCAATCAAAGTTGTGCCAACAATTGATTTTATTGAAGTCATTTTGTACCAAGGAAATGGAGGGGTTTCTTATCACTCCAAGTTCCCTTTTCAATATACCAGACCACTCAATATATTGGCCCTTACTATATACTCGTCGGTAGGTGGAAAAAACTCGCCCTTTCAATATACCCTTTAGTACGTGAAAGAGGTGTTAAGGTACATGAGAGCAGAATGGTACGTGGTACTTAGGTGGTACGTGAAAAGGATTCACTCTATCAATGACAACCACTTAACAAAAAAACCTCATATGTGGGCATAACTTCCCTACAAACTCGGTTTTTCTTGTTTTCGGAATTTATGCTGAACGACAGATGCAAAGGGGTAATGGAAGGAAGGAAAGGAAAAATAAATGTTTCTTTCTTCACCGGCAATATATATAGAGATGATGCCATAGACACCATTATAGCAGCTATATTAGGCTACAGATGCAATAGTTCAAGAGCAATGACATTATTCGTAAGCAAAAACCACAAGCATCATTAATACAGACCGCTGCAATTGTTTGGCTTTGCACAATTTGTTTTGTTTTCCAAATTTTGTTTGATTTTGAAAAAGAAATTTGCTCTAAATGTTTTGCACAAAAAAATAACTTTTTTATTCTTAATAAGTCAAAATTAAAATTCCCTTTTTAAATTGGGAATATCCTCCAAAACAAATATTTTGCTCTTTTTTCTTTTCTCTCTTTTTTTGCTTAAATATAGAAAATATATAAAGGTCACTAACATCAATCAAATATTATCCAAACTTTTCAGAACTATTTTGGATAAGAAATAACACTTTCGGTTTTGTTTTTGTGTGGTGATCCGCTTCCCACTGGGCTTGCTGGTGATGTGAAGGGCAGTGGAAGGGGCTGCACACGTCAAAGCAACGCATGACAGATGTCCACTGACTCCTTGCACATTTGAACACCACCCTATGTCAGAGATTAACTGCAAGTCTGCAAATAGAGAGGCATGGGTCTGAAATACCAAGATGGCTATGTTCAACACATATGCACAAATAAATAATAGCCAACGCAGATTCAGAACTTTGGCTGTTCATATGTCAAGGAAGACTGTCATGTGATCATGGGTCATTTGCAGAAGATAACATACCAAACAAGTTGAAACCTCGATCTGCTACCAATTGTCATGCCCACAATTTTGACACAAAAATTACAACTAAAACCGGGATTTTTTTTTCTTAAAACATAAAACATATTGGCAATACTAGTAACACAACCACACTTTGTGGGCATTACAAAGACCAATGCAAATACTGCTGTTCAGACCTGCAAAGGCAATGGTTCCCATGGACAGAAGACCAGCAACTTCAAAGCACTTTGGAATAATAACGCACAACTCCATGATTTGCTTTAGAAGCTTGAAAAGTCTTTGCATGGCACACAGTTAGACTCTGCACAACAAAATGCTTTAAAAAGAATGAAGCTATTAGCTGGAGTGAATGAAAGGCTGGGAAATATTTGCAACGGGAGGAGGAGAATGGACATTTGAATGAGCCTTGGCTCTGATACCAATGTCAGGCGAAGAAAAATGGACCGCAAAAGAGAATGAAATGGAATGTGCAAACCAAACTTAGTATTATTATTCAAAATATACAAATGAAGGGATTTAAAAATATAAAGCCAATAGAATGGCTGTTACACTTCATAATCTCCATGACTCTTCAACTACCTACAAGAACTCTTCACATTCAAACTACAAGACAAAAGCTTTTCCTAAATAACACCTAGGATTATCTAATATTATGTACAATAATATTACATCATCTCCTGGTCTTATGTTTTATGACACACCTTGAACTGATTAGCAAGTTTTTTTCTTCAATCATAGCATAATTTCAAATGGGAATCCTTCATTTCACTTCTCATCCATTTAGACTTTTAGTTACAGATGATAAGAGAATTTTTGCATACGCACGTCTCATTCTATGGTTTCAAATAAAAAGAGAATTTGTATATACACAACTTCAATCAGTAACTACATTGTTTGCTGCTTACAGTCCTTGGATGAAGGCAACATAATTTGCCTTGTACACAATTGGTCCTTTTATAATATTATAAGCTTTCTACTCCCATATGACCTCCCGACTTGTGTCATACAAGACACAGGCCATAGAAGTTGGACATATATCTTCATACCCTACTTGTCTACTACAAAGTACAAATTCCATGCATGCACCATTTTATTGTTAGTTATGTTCACCAAATTAATCTTGAATTGCAGGTCCTGTGACATTAGATTTCTTATCTGGCATAAAAGTCAATAAATTTTAAAATTTTGTTTTAAAGATATAATATCTTCAGCTGACCACATCCACAAGATTAAATATTTAGAACTTGCCAGATCATACTATTGTCCTAAGTCACAAGATTCGAGTTTGAATTCGATGAGGATAAGGTTCGAATTCGATGAGGATAAGGTTTGGTTCAAGTTCGCCAATCAATAAAATTCAAAAAACAAATTGCCCTTAATTTTGAACTACAGATTTTTTTGAATAACATTAAAAATAATGCAAAAGCAAATATCAAATTAAAACATATAAACATACATAATACTATGTTCTTAAATTTCATAATACATAATTTCAAGTTAGTTTGATAAACATTATTATAAATATTAACATTATTATTAGTAAAAAATAATGTTTATAAAAACTAATTTAAATCTTTTACATTTTAAAATATTATTTAAAAAGTTAATTTTATGTTTTTAACAATTAAAATATTTGAAAGGTAAAAGAAAATATAATATAATATAAATCATAAATTTAAAAAGATAATAATTTAAAAAACACAACCCTAAACTAAAACATTAAACATAAAAGTAGAAAGAGGACCTCCCTCTTGAACCGTGAACACAACCCACAACCTCCTCAACTCCACAACATCCTCAGCTTGACGACCTCAACTCTTCTTGTAAAGGCATAGCAATCATGTCCGCAGGCTGCACTAGTCACATTCGATAAGTATATTCACATCCACAAACACCTCCGCAGAAGTCATGTGCACAAACAACTCTGTGGTAGATCATAGACCAGCTCAGCTCATGTTCACTTAGGTATCAGCTTCTCACATGCGGCCATGCCCTAAAGATTCAACTATCTAGTCATAGAAAAATCTCCTACACCCCTCCCTCCACTCACAATCAACTCATGTTTTTGCCCACGACTAGAAAACAAATCGTGTCTTGGCCCTCAACAAGCAATGCAATGTGTTTTGCAGACGAAATGGAGCGCTATAAATTTGTGCCACCGTGACAAAAGTTACCTTCGCAAAGAAACTGATGTCATCATGTTTTAGTACTTACATATCTACTTCTCTATGCATTGGCCTCTATGGATATACATGAATTAGTTGCAGGATAGACCATTTCCATGGACACGTATGCATATGCTTCACGACTTTCCAAGTCCTACATTCGGGAAACCTTCACATTGGAGGTATGCCTACACTAAGGGCATCTTACACTGAACATTGTCAGATAGTATCATTGGCACTCTAGTCCATTAATGATATAGAGCTATTTACTAGATGTCTTCTGCTAACTTATACTTCATGACATGTGCTTTACTCTAGATATTATATTGTACTACACTCAACTACTACGCTGTTTGTTTCTATGTATTAACCTTGCATGCTCCATGCTTGCTTAGTATTGTTTATGATGTCTTTCTATATTGATTTATCAGATGTATTTTTGCATATACTTTTGTCTTATTAATGTAGGCCATGGGCTCTTGTATATACTTCATGTTTACACTATGATTTGTTTACTCTATGGCGTGACTGTTCTATGCTCGCTATATGGTGTGATTTTTATTTTTTCTGTGGTGTGATTGTTCTATGTTTACTATATGTTGTGACTAGTCTATGATGTGTTTACTCTATATTGTTTCACACATACTTCATCTATATTGTTTGACACAAGCTTCATTTATATTGTATGACACTTCTATGCTCTAGGCTCTACGATGCATATGACAATGGTTTACTAAATGTTTCGTGATTATTGTAATATCCCTGAAAAGAAACTTCTAGCAAATCTGGATATTTCCGTTAAATCCTAGGAGCAGCAGTATTGCAAAAATGAACTTTTACAACAGCAGCAATAATCTGAATAAAAACAGCGAACCAATATGGAAAAAACAGTCTTTTATTTATTTATTTCCAACCAGATACAATAAAACAATACCAAGTGTCTGAATACAATAGCCTGGAGCTGAACTGGCGGAACAATTGCACCCTGAAATGTCACTGCAATCCTTGAATGGAATTGCCAAGCTCAGATGTGAGGGTTTTCGTCCTCAGATCTGTGTGTAAATGAGGGTTTTCATCCTCTATTACTGATGCAGAAGCAAAAGCTACTTGCAGACAAAGAAAATAATTCATAAATTTCCAAGATGTGTTACAATGAACCCCAAGTATGCTTTTATAACTCCCAAACACTCCAAAGTGGGCGCCCCATCCTAAAAATAGGATTAAACACTTTAAATAATACTTTTTCCACCCCTTATCCTAAAATTAGGATTTACAAAAGCATGCAGCTTTATTTATTTATAAAATCTAACTAAGAGCCTAATAATAGAAGTCAACCTTCTATTATTATTTTATTCTAACAAAGCTTTTTGAATTAAAAATATAATTTAAGTGTCTTTTCGAATTAAAATATAAAATATCTTTGGACCACTTAAATTAATTTATTTTCCTCTTTCACTTTCCCCTTAGCCTACAGAAAATAATAAAAATGGGCTTCAGGTATCCAGAAGTAATTAATTCTGAAAAGGGGACATTACAATTATATGCTTCTTACATGTGTGATTGTTACTAACATCCATGTTAGTCAAGTCGTCAAGTCACCATAATGCCATGTTGGTTGTGTTGTCAAAAGTCTTGTGGTGGGCCCGTCGTGTCATATCTTGTCATGTCATGTTGCAAGTCTGAAGGATCATTTAGTGTTGAGTCATGTGTATGCTTGCATACTTCTTTGATTTTCATTGTTACACTTTAGCTACTAATTTCTACATATTTCTAACAATGTTCACAATATGTTTACTCTCAAGATGACACGTGTCATGCTTATTCTCTAATGATCATATCACATGCACATTGATTTATGCAACTATGTTTTAGTAATACACATGCTTTATATGGTCCATCTCTACATGTCTTTTACACATGATATAACTGATCACTTTTTTCATTTGTGTTGTATGACGCACTTTGAAACATCCCTTGTCTCAAAAGGAGGCAAGTATATTGTGGGTTTATTCAAAAGATCACATAGATTTCAGCTAATAGCATACAAATTCAGACAAATTGATGTCATTTCAAATAGTGCAGATCAGAGTTATTCACTTTTCACACGATTCGGATCATAGTTGTTTGCTCTTCACATAGTTCAGATTAGAGTTATTCACTTATCACAGAGTTTCTGCAATCTTATCACACACACACACAGTTGAAAGATTGGCCTTAACAACCCCCAAATTTGAACTTGGCCTCAATAGCCCATAAAGTCAAAATGCCGCAACAACCCACAAAATTGAATGACATGTCAAGTTACCAGCAAGGTAAGATTATGTTATGGGCAAGACAAGATGGCTCACGAAATTCAACAAGATGTTTATGCTATCAAAAAGGCTATTAAGTTAGCAAAGTGTTTCAGCTACAGACAAGGCTATTAAGTTAGCAAATTATTTCACACTACAGGCAAGGTTATTAAATTAGCAAAGTATTTCACACTACGAGGCAAGGGTCGGCAAATGTTTCAAGCTACCGACAAGGCAAGATTATTAACAAGATGATAGCACTCAATTTGTATGGAGGCAAGCCCCATGACACTCTTCACACCTAGCAAACTAGGGGCATGGTTCAGCATGACCAATCAAGTGAAGTCATTTTTGTGCACTTTTCACTTTATTTTAAGATTTTCAAATACGGAGTTGTTCAAATTCAATTTAGAAGTTTGTATACAGTATTATCGAGTTTAATTTACACGTCTTTGCCATGTGATTTGCAGGTTTCATGTGGATTGGCATACACACTCAGGAGTTTACACCACTATCCCGTGATCGAGATGCGAGGTTGCATTTTCTTTTAATCAAGCATTTCTCAATACTAGATTCAAAGGCAGATGCAAGATTGCATTTTCTTTTAACCCAAAATCTGGTCTGAGCACTTGGCAATATGGAAATTGACGATTATTCTAACACTCATCCCATTTATATAGAAAATGGCCAATTGAAGGCACCCTCCTACTCTATCCCGCACCGTAATCCACGCACAACTATTCTCTAACTAAACTCCTCGGGAATCACTACAAATACTACAAAACATCTATTCAAACATCCACTTGTCTAGGAAGTGATTCCTTTTGCACCCTAGAAACGTTCACAGATCCAAGACAGGTTTGGCCACGAACCTGTCCCTTGCACTTTTTTAAAAGGGTAAACTTAGCTTAATCGGCCTGGGTGGTACTTTTAGGTCTGTTGAGCGAGAAATAATACGAATAGTCGCATATAAATACAAACACACCTTAAGCTATTAAGGGCATCCAAGGGTCCTCTACTCCCTCACTCTAAGAAGGTCAAGAGCAAACACTGAATTATTCTATTCCTTTGAGCACCCATCACAACAACAAGCTACTAAAATATAAATTCGTCTACATTATCGCTTGGATCAACCATGAGCAAAATCTAGCGTATCGAGTGCATGTTGCCAAGTGTGGGTTGGATCAATGGGCTCCATCTTTATTGTTTATTCTATATAACGTGTCTCATTGTAGGTTTGGAAGAAAATGTGGTTTGATCCCTCTTTTGAGTAGTGGAATGTAGTGAAGTGCTCATTGCATCAATAGGGATGTAGTAAGGCC
Organism: Taxus wallichiana var. yunnanensis; assembly: GCA_018340775.1. Taxonomy (NCBI): domain Eukaryota; kingdom Viridiplantae; phylum Streptophyta; class Pinopsida; order Cupressales; family Taxaceae; genus Taxus; species Taxus wallichiana. The sequence continues at coordinate 884,071,002 of CM031235.1, forward strand.
AATGGGCTCCATCTTTATTGTTTATTCTATATCACGTGAGTCTCATCATAGGTTTGAAAGAACATGTGGTTTGATCCCTCTTTGGAGTAGTGGTATGTAGTGCAACACTCATCGAATCAACAAGGGTGTGGTAAGGTAGTCTAGTCCAATTGTTAACTCCTCTTTATATCTCAAGCACAAGGGCGAGGGGTTCAATACAAGGTGAAGCCATATCTCATCACAACACAAGCATCACACAAATACGAGACCTAACAATTAGACCAAGAGACACAAGCGAAACAAGATCAGAGGCCAAATCAATTGTGCATTTCGAAGACGAAGTTTTTAGCCCTTAACCATTTCAACATCCGAAGACATCCAACTCCCACAAAATGTCCTACACTAAATTCCAAATCAAGATATCTAATGACCAACTTCACAAGACTCGATCTACTCATGTGCACATTTTGAGCACTCTATCATTGTTTATTCACATGATTTGGTTCCCCTCTCGACCCTAATACCCTAATTCTATTTTTATCATATTCTAGTTGGCAAAGGCAAGAATAGCATAAGTTAGGAGTGTTAGGATTGTTTGCCTTCATTCTAAATTATCATTATTGCATAGTATACTAAATTAGGAATTAACCGTGATTTTTATTACACTTTGTAAACTCCACGCACAAAAAAATCCACAAATTCCCGATAAGCGCTAAGAAAAGTCATCATTGCATAATGCTCCACCAACCATGTCGAAGTATTGTCAACACGTTGCTTGCACACCTCTAGTCGACAAGACTAGTCAAACAAGTGTTGACATGAGGCATCATATGTTGCACAACTTCAATGTGCAACATAATGCAACTCACATGTGCACATACCTCGCGCGTGCCAAAGGTTGCATACATATGCTGATCCGACATTACATAACCCTCGTGCTGATACCCATGTACCCGATTTCATGCACACATATCCATGCGCATGACCTTTCCTTGCGTAGTACCTACACAACACTAACATTTGGTCATATAATATCGCGCAAACCTATGCAAAGTTGAGGGATTCCCAAAAATCATCCTACGCTTTGTTCAGAGCCTATTGAATTACCACTAACCTCCATGGATCCTTGTGGGTCACCTTCACAACACGCCATAATGGTACATTGCCAATTAGGCCCTATTGCATGCAAACACATTAGAAGATTTTTTTTAGTTAATGCAAGTTTGTCGGTATCCCTTATATGCTCTTGATCATACACCCAAGGTTAGAAAATTGTGAGCTTTTACTCACAAATGTAGGGTGAGTAGAAGAACTACTCTTTTGGTCGGTTATCTATCGTGGCCTGATGTTAGTTTCCACCTCCTTAAGTACTTCTAAAGTTTTTCAATTATTTTCCAACCACCTATTGGTGAATAAACTATCCTCCTCCACCGAGGTCTGCATATCCTTTCCCTTCTCCATGCTCCTTTGTGTTTTTGCCCCCTATACCCGTCTTTCACCTACCTCTCTTCCTCGCTCTTCATCATTCTTTTTACTCTCAAACCATTAAAAACGCCTTCATCCACGAAAACATATCTTCTTCTTGCCTTACAAGGATCTCATCTTTGCCTTGGGCTTCAATTTGACTAGTGCCTCTAAAAGAACCGTTCTATCTTTCTCTTGTTGCCTTCATTGAAACTTCAAACAACTCTACTACCCCTACTGAAACAACATCTTCCGTGCCCTTTTCACTCTTCAAAATGTCATTAAAATGCTCTTCCAATTCCTTTTAGGGTCCTCTACTCCGAGTTGCTCATACATATGGATGTCGGGCTGAATTGCACATTTTCTCTTCTTGGACATCTTCTTCACCGTTGTACCTACATATAAATCAGCAAGCACCATTATGGGAATCAAAAGTTTGCCCACTCACTTTCTCCATCTCTTCACTGTGCCATATAGGCATATCATCCAACTCTAAACCACTAATTGCAATCTCTCCATGATTTTCTGCCACATGATGGAATGTCAAGAGTCCATTCTCAACCTCATCAACCTCTGCTGCAAAATCAACCACTTGCAACTTCCCTTCTGCTGCAATCTCCTATAGTATTCTCTCAACCTCATGTAGTTCACCCATATTCTTCTCAGTCTCGTTCTCTTTCATGCAAATTTCTTCTTCTCCATATTCTCACTCATTTCTATCAAGCTTGGGCATCTCAAAGCTTCCCATGCTCACATCTCTACCTTTCAAAGTAGTCTTTAGTTGCTCACAGGGCAACTCTTCTTTTGCAAGGTACTCTTCCATCAACACCTCTTCCTTATGTGCCTCTAAGGATGCTAGAATCAGATCTTCTATCTCTTGTGCTTCATGTGCCTCTAAAGACAGTCTTCATATTTTCAGCCCTTGTTATCTCTTCTAGTATTTGCTTCAGATATGATTTCTCCATATTCTGACTGATTTCTATCAATCTTGGGCCTCTCAAAGCTTCCCATGCTCACATCTCTACCTTTCAAAGTAGTCTTTAGTTGCTCACAGGGATACTTTTCTTTTGCAAGGTACTCTTCAATCAACACCTTCTTCCTCATGTGCCTCTAAGGATGCTAGAATCAAATCTTCTATCTCTTGTGCTTCAAATGCGTCGAAAGATGAAGTCTTCGTATTTTCAGCCCTTGTTTTATCTGCTAGTTTCTTCTTCGGGTATGATATCTCCACCTCCTCCTCATCTGTTTTCTCAAGGGAATGCTCACAACCTTTCTCCTCTTCATTTTAGCCATCTAAAATTTCCCTTCCCTAGGGGTATGTTATCAAAACTTCTACATCTTCATATTTTTCTAGCTCCATTACCACTGCATTATCACCTTCCAAGAGATCTAAGTTGGTTTGTGCAACATTTAACACCTTCTTTAGCTCTAACATGGGTAGTGAACCACCATTCCTCTTCCTCCTTGCCTTATCTTCCACTCAGGCTTGCATTGACCTCGCTGCAATCTTCAACTCGGCCACTTGGGCTGCATATTTCTCATTCGTCTCTTGCATGATTTTCTCACCCGCACATCTAATCCATTGCTGCAACCTTTCTACTGCAAGCTACATAGGTCATACACCTCCCTAGAAGGCTCTTTCAACTCTTTGTTCTCTACCCACCTATCAAAATTGAGAACACTCTGCTTCTCTCTTGCCCTCTAACCACTTGGACAACACTCAGCTGCAACACCTTCTACCCAACACTCTTTGCTGAAAGATGCCTTCACACTTTCTCAATACATTTGCAAGATGCTCCTGCTCTGATACCATATGATGTAATCAAGGATAGGGGGTCAACTGAATGACGGCCTTGTCCTTACGGCCATACACTCAACAAGAGTCATTCACACATATCAGTTTGACACTGGAGACAAAACCACCACTTTCTTCACTTCTAATTAGGAATTACAGAGATTCAAACTACACTTTCACTCACTCTTCTCTCTCGTTAGAGTACAGAAGAAGAACATCAAACATCCCTCAATAGGTACACTCAACTCTCTGCTCCTATGTGCTTCCTGAGAAGCTACAACCTGCTACCAAGTCTTCTCTCACTCCAATCTGCCTCCTTCAAATGCTCCTCTTCCTTTTCTATCCCGTGAAGAGGCCCTTGGAATCCCCTTTGATCTTGAAAAACATTCAAAATGAGCATTCAAACATTTCTAGGCCATTACCCGGCTTGTGCAACTGCCACGGGCAAAACTGTTAGTTGCTACAGTCCAATGGTTATGTAGCTGCCGGTTAACAAAGACCTACATTAATCAATCGTTTCGTCATGAAGCAGAAAACTTTGTCTCAATGATTGAAACAATCCTTCCCATATTCCAAGAGCCTGCTGAAGTGCCATAATGCCATTGACCTCCATGGATCCTAATGTGAGTTTTTTCGAACTGCACGACTGATGATACGATGCCAATTGGGCCCAATTGCGTGCAAACACACTAGAATATCTTTTTGGTTGATGCAAGATTGCTGCATCATATTTCCATACAAAAAGAATGGCTGTAAGTATTTTCCTTTTTATTATCTAGATTGAAATTTGAGAATCACATGTCTAAATTACCGCTGTTACCATATACGATGTGAAAAAAGCTACATGTAACAGGTTTTTCTTGAGTGTTGGGATGTTCCAGATTTCCATGTATGTTAAATTGAGGATGTTGCATAGTTAGACTAGTACCATCTTAGAAAACCCTTGTGTAACTTGTGCATAAAGTTATCCAAAAAAATTAAAATAATACAAAACTTAGTTTCAGTTTTAAGGTTGTTCTTAGAATTAGCCTATTTATAATATTAGCTATTTGATACTTGCATGTGCATTTATTGAATATAGAACTCTCTCAAATTTTAATCTAATAGTCATGAGAGCAAAGCATTATACTCATTATATTTTGCAACAGAGTTTCTTCTATATTCCTCTTTGCAGAAATGTATGCTTCCTCTTGTCTATGTAGTTTTGTGTTCTTGGGATTTTCTAACAGACTTGAAACAATCATTTAACAAACAATTGTGAACCTTTACAACGAAGCTTTACTACATGTGCCAACTATAGCCTATTTAAGGAAAATTTTAAAAGATGGAGCCTATTTAAAGCCTGAATAACAAGTGAATCTCTCCGTTTCAAAAAAAAATTTAACATGAGTATCATAGGCTAATACTTGAGGATAAAACATATACTTTGTGTTCCTATATTATTACTGTGCATTTTCCTCAAATATCTTAGGAATCTTTCTCCCCATGGGCAGTCCCAGGATTTTTATATTTTGTGCAATCCACGAAACTGAGAAAAATTAGAAGTATTTTAGTAAAAAAATATATTTCAAGATGTAGAACAAATTGGAAACAAAAATATGGAGTCACTGCCGCAAATGTTCAGCCCATAATGCTGCTTACCCATGAAAAGCTTCTTCCTAAGCAAAAGCTGCTCCAGATTTTTAAGTTATAGATATTTTTCCAGCTCTTTTAGAGTTCAAATGGTGCATGGGATCGCTGCAAGAAAAATAATAGCAGCTGACACTCCCTGCAGGATACCTCTGCCCAATATTTGTAAGATATGACAAATCTATCAGTTTTATATATTTAGCCGGAGGCTTCCACCTTTGAGGATGCCTTTGCTGGAATGTGTCAAATTCCAGCAAATTTTTCCGGCTAACTTTTTCCAGCTGCACTATTGCTCTTTTAATTCAGGAAAAGTGACATCCTCACTAAACCTGCCCCTTGACTTTAGGTTCTGACAATGACCTTCATCGTCTTCCTTTGCCACCTCCCTACAAAGGCATCACCACTTTTTGTGCCATAAAGGCCGAGTATGCAACAATGACCCATGGTGAGAACTACAATTACTGCTCTAAATATCTTGCTCACTGTATATATTGCCAGTTAAGTGTTTCTTACATCCGTTGTGCATTGTTACAAAATTCCATGTATATTTCATGTACAATTTTTTACATTATCCCATTCCTATTCTGTTGACGCGTACATAGTGTGCAGTTTCCAATAGTTGTAATCTAGGTAGCCGGTACGGCCCCTAAGGGCTGCAGGGTTGAGTCGGTTCGGGCGAAGTACGGGCAGGGTTCTCCTGCAGGCCCGGCATGCGGCCGGGCACGTCAGACTTACCCGGCCGTACCCGGGGCCTGCAGGAGAACCCTGCCCGTACCCGCGCCGAACCCGTCGTTTTTTACGCGTTTTTAATTTTTTTGTTTTTGGTCAAAAAAGGTCAAACCGACTTTATAAACATTAAAATATTCTTTTCAACCCTAATTTGTGCGCCCAAACTCTATAACAACAACAACAAGTCATTTACCTCACATTTGCATTCTTGCCTCTTATTTGCATATTTGACTCTCACCTTCAATTTTTCCACTATTTTCAATTGCTTAGGGTTGATTTCAAGTGCCATATAGTTGAAGGAGCTTGCAACAAGTGACAAGGAGTTCAAGGAGCTTGCATTATTGGTGTTGGGTGTATTGAGGTAAGTATTTTGTGATTTTTTTAGAGTGTTTTAGTTTGTTAGTTGTATTTAATATTTTATTATTTTTTAGTTGTTTTTTTGGTTTGTTTTTTGTTATTGTTTTAACTTTTAAGCTTCATTTTTCTACATTTGATTTCATTTAAATTTAAATTTTAAACTTCCAACATTTTCTCAAGACTAAATTTGTTTTCATTTTTTTAAATGCATTGTGCAGTTAAAAACTTAAAATGGCTGCGAGTTCTAGTTCTGTGGGTCAAAGTAGTAAAGGTCTCCTTAACAAAAATGATCCATCCTCCCCCCTTTGGAGGCATGTCAAACAACTAGAACAATTACCAGGTGGAGGGGGTTTTGTTTGGGTTTGCTCACAATGTAATATGCAATTTAAGAGCTCCTACAGTCGGGTGAAAGCCCATTTGTGTGGGGCTATTGGCCACGGAATCAGAACATGTGGAGGGTTGGATGGAAAGGGGTTGCCACGTGCAAAGACCCTTGCATACATCAAAGAGCAAGAGGAAGCAGATGCAACAATGGCATTAAAATCCAATCATCCTATGGCAAGAAAAGGAAGATCACATACCATTAGCAAGCCACCTGTTTCTCCTTCTGTTGATGTTGTGGCCCCAGATCACCCATTTTTGTCTACACCTATTGCAACTGGAGGGGAAGAGGATTCACCTCTTTCTCGCAAAAGAACAAAAGATGTAGGCCCATTGGAAAGGGCATTCCAGAATGAAAGCAGGGACATAGCTAACCAAAGTGTTGGACGCTTTATTTATGCATGTGGTGTCCCATTTAATGTTGTTAGATCACCATACTGGCAAGATATGGTGAGATGTATTAATGAAGCCCCTAAAGGGTACATTAGCCCAGGGTATGAAAAGGTGCGCACCACCTTATTGTCAAAAGAAAGAAAAAAAGTTGAAGACTCATTGTTACCCATCAAGAATCAATGGCTCGAAACAGGAGTGTCCATCGTTTCTAACGGATGGAAAGATACAGCAAATAGGCCATTGATCAATGTGGTTGTCGTGTGTCCTAAAGGGGCAATGTTTCTCAGGGCTATTGATTGTGAGGGGCAAGTGAAGGATGCCCAATTCATTGCCAACATCCTCATAGAATCTATTGAGGCGGTGGGGCCTCAAAATGTTGTCCAAGTTGTAACGGACAATGCAAAAAATTGTAGAGCTGCAAGGTTGTTGGTTGAGGCACGGTATGGACACATATTCTGGACACCTTGTGCGGTTCATTCCCTCAACTTAATGTTACAAAAATTGGGCACAAAAATTGCTTGGATCAAACAAGTATATGAGGAGGCAAGTGAGATTCAAATGTTTGTCAGCAACCACCACATGTCCCAAGCCATCTTTCGTAAATTCTCAACATTGCAGCTATTGAAGGTAGCCCGTAACATTCTTTTTTATTTTTAAAAATAATTATTAGTTTTTAAAATTCATTAAATTAATTTTATAAGTTTGTAATTTGTAGAATTTTGAATGTTTTAAGTTTACTTGTCTTAATTTTATTTCTTTTGATTTCTTATTAGGTTGCTGAGACTCGATTTGCCTCGCACACGCTCGTCTTGAGACGGCTTGTGAAGGTGCGAGAGGCATTGAGTGGCATGGTTATCAGTGACCTTTGGAGTATATGGAGGCAAGCAAACAGTGAGAGGGCTAGAAATGTGAAATTGTTGATCCTGGATGAAACATGGTGGGATCGTGTGGATTACTTGCTTAGTTTTACTGAGCCCATCGTGAGTATGTTGAGATTTGTTGATATGGATCATCCATGCATGGGTGAGATTTATGATGGAATTGACTCAATGATTGAGTCAATTAAGACCATCATAAATGCCAAAGAGCAAGATCCTACAGAGACCTTCAAGGAAGTGCACTCACATCTCATTGAAAGGTGGAACAAAATGACTACTCCATTGCATCTTCTTGCTTTTGCCTTGACTCCAAAATACTATAGCGTGGAGATCCTTTCTTTGCCCAGGAGGGTCCCACCATATAGGGATGTTGAAGTTAGTGAGGGTATAAGGCGGCATTTTCTAGAATCTTCCCGAGATCCAGAAGTAGAAGACATGGTTAGAGGCGAGTTTGTGAATTTCATATCCTCCAGGGATCACTCCATTAGTGCTCTTCGTGACAAATACAGGATGGATGCTTATTCGTGGTGGTACCTCCATGGACAAGCATACCCCTACCTCATGCCACTTGTAATAAAAGTTTTATCACAAGTAAGATTTTAATTTTTTTAATTTCTTAACTCTTTCTTTTTTACTTTTATATTTATAAGTTTAAAATTTTAATTTTGCATTGACTTTGCGGCTTGCCTCAATAGGTTGCGAGTTCTTCTTCAGCTGAGAGGAATTGGGGTACATATTCATTTATCCACTCAGTTAACTGCAACAAGTTGGGAGCAAAAAAGGCGGAGGATTTGGTCTTTGTGCATTCTAACTTGCGCCTTCTATCACATAAGAAGGATGAGTACAGGAAAGGGCCAACAAAGTGTTGGGATATAGACCCAGAGACTCCAAACTTGGATGTTCCCATTGCCCAACTTTCATTGCTAGACCCGGACCTAGATAGTACTTTGCGTGAGCTGCAAAGTGGGGCTAGCGGGAGCGGCATTGCTGATAGTTCTGGTTGTACTCCTGGTGCTTGTGGTTCTAATGAACCACGTGATGGTAGTGATGCTCTCGTTGAAGACATTGGAGAAGATGCAGAGCCATTAGACTATTACTAATTAGAATGTTGATGTATCTTCATTTTTGTGTTTACAATGTCAGATAATGATAATACATTGTAACATTTTGATTTGAACAATGTACTGGTTATAAGTTCGAACAATGAATTATCAATATGTTTTAACTTTTGTCGCTATTTCACCTATGTATATTTCAGATTTGTTTAATCTATGCATGTGTAAGGCTGGAATTTTGCTTATCTTGTTACTTTTCAAAATATTTTTAATATTTTATATGTATATTGTACTGCCGTACCCAAGTGCCGTACCCCGGGCCCCAAAAAAATTGCCGTACCGACGTACCGGATCCCCGTACCCACGTCATCAGGCTACCTAGGTTGTAATGTTATTTGATCTCACCGAATTTCTCTTTTCTTAAACTTCCCCTCTTTATACATGGCTGGTGTGTGCAACATCTTCTAGGGGACACATAGCCGGTGCCTTCATTGCTCAAGTTGTTTTCTACTCACCGACATCTACGTTGCTCCTGTCATAACTGTAAGTAGTTGTAACAGTAGCATCCTTTCCCTCAGCAATGAATGCTCCAAATATCTGCTTCCCTCTATAAATACCAGGCGCCATATTCTTGCTTTTATCCTGCAATGCCTCCACACAGTTTGTCTATCGAGAAGTTATAACAACTTGTTCTCTTGATACGCACCAAAGATCATAACTATAGCAGTTTTGCATGGTCCTTTTTTTGCTTTTGACTGGTAATTTAGTGCCTATTTGTGAGTTCCATACACATTTTTTTCAATTACAAAAAACGAGCTTTTGAGAGATAATTTGTAGTGCTTGGACGAGATGGTTGTTTTAGATGCAATCGCCCTCGAGGAATGTAATATGTGAGGTGGAGTCACCGCAATTGGCCCGGAGTGATTTCAAATGTAGAGGAGAAATGTTATTCCAAGCTAGCGGCTTGCGGATCGTAGCTTTTCTTTACCAGTAATGGCAGCGTGAACGTTTTGTGCAGGCCCGATTGGATTCTAACCTCGCAACTGCAAAACAAAGGCGGATGCGGCGGTGGTGGGATCTTTGATATAGCAGTCGGAGGGGATCTTGGTGGTGAATCTGGTGATCCCAGCTATTGACAGTATATATACTAGCAATTGCAGTAATGTTTTTCATTTTTTAATGTGGTGTTTGTAAATTTCTTACTCTGTAAATCTTAAACCGATTGGTAAACAACAATCTCACCCATGTCTATTTCAGTGTTGAGTTATGAGGGGGATTTGAATTTCAGAAGCAGGATTACAAACTGCCAAACTTGTTTCTTTTTGGGTTATCTTTTCCTTAGAATTATACTCAGGCAACGAATGCTTATGAGGGATTCTGCCCTTTTAGTTTTCCTAGATTTTTAAGCTAACAGTAATTATTTTTAAAAGGTATTTATTTCTGTCCAAGGGTTTGTGGCATAATATTAATGGGGTATTTGTAACATTAATAGTTCACAAATATTAGACGTATCCCACATTGAATTAAAAGTACCATCTCAACAATACAAGTGATTTATGTCTGTCCATTAAAATAAAAACAAAAAACATAAAAGTGATCGTTGTATGTGTCCACGATGCTTATTGTTATCAAGAATTTTATGAATTTTCTTTGTACGGTTGATCAGATCCCACGTGTAAGCATCGGTGGCATCATCTCTTTTTTATTGCATCATATATTTGACAGTAGTTTAGATTTTTTTGTAATTTTAGTCATAAAATATTTTATGACTTGATGTCTTAGTCTACTCTACTTTATCTCTAAGCGGTGGCAAGATAAGAGTTTTGGAGCAGGGTATGGACATCTCTCAGGGTAAAATAGGAGGTAGTTTCTACCGACTGTTGTAGTTATACTACATTGGTCTCTCCAACATACATTTCATTGAAAATTGTAACTCCAACAAACTTAAGATTGTTATCCTCTCCGGGGTATTTCGCAACTCATGTGCAATTGCTAGTTTTAATAACAAACAAATTTCACAAAATTGGTTAACAGCTTTTGAGTACATTTTTGATAATTTTGTTGAAAATTAAGCAAATGGCAAAATATATATCCCCTGACTCTAATTTGAGAACATAAACTTAGACAACGGAGGATTGTGCCACGTGTGTTCATTTTGATTTCTACCTTTCAAGTCCAAAGTGCGTTTGAATGACTGCGGCCCCTAAATTGATGTTGAAGTAAGGTTACAGGTGCAAGCTCGGGGTGACTTTCACTAAATAAATAACAAACAGAACGTAAAATAGGAAACCTACTTTCCGGAACTACAACTACTATACTAGTTCCTACTCACATTCATCGCCAAATTTCACTTCTGTGATGTCCAGGCTGTTTAATGCCCCTAAATTAGCTCTGAACAATCTATCTATAAAAAGTGGCCCTCATATGAGCTGTGTAAAGTAAACTGCTACATCTACAGAAATTGAAGCCAGTATGAAACCCTAATAGACTAAACGATCGTTCGACGTGGCTTCGATTTACCAGAATAAAAGGAGGAATGAAGCGAACCGGGTTGCAAACTCTCAAAGTCGATTAATATACCAACCTTGCTCTGCTCAGCTCCGTCTTTTGGTTTTCTGTAAAGAAATCGTCAAATAATAGGGTTAGGGTTAGGAGTATAGAAAATAAACAATCAGGTGGTTTCAACATGGTAGAAAAGGACATGGAAAATAGTAGTAATCGACGATGCAGATGCAGGGCACATACCTCGTCTCGAATCGTGTCTCGGCGAAGACTGGTGCGACTTGCAGATTGTTTTTATTGGGTTCGCAGTATCATGCCGAAGACGGGTAATATTTTATTCATGAGTCGTATGCACATTAGTGACCATCCAATGAAATCAATCAATTTTTGCCAGCTGAATTGAAATGTTACCTAATGTTTTAAAATTTTATTTTTCAATTTCATAAGTATCCTAGTTAAATAAAATAATGTAGTTATTTATTTATTTTATTTTGATATTTGATATTTGGGGAAAAACATTCTCTTAGGGTTTTATGTTTTGTACGGCTGCCTCGTGTTTGGCCCTCATTATATTGCTTCCAACCGGATTTTTTTCGCATACACTTGCATTTACTTCTTTTTTTATGCATTCATGTCTTTGGGTGGCTATTTTATAAATGGTCTCTCACTCACATACTCACAGGTATTTCAACTCCGACAAACTATAATGACTCCTCCAGGAAACAACCAAGAAAGTTTGTCCCCAAAGTATACCACAAGGCAATGCCATTATCCTCGATATCTTATTACCGGTTGAGGAATTTAATTATGCATGTCATTTGCTTGAACAAATTTGCATGAGAGGTTATTTTGTTGGAAGGATTCCCTTTGAAAGCATGCTTCACTCTTGGGATCAAACCGGAGGGGAATTAAGGCCTAGGTAGACTAGGCAAATCGCCTAGGCGCCAACATTTAGGGGCTTCAATTTATTTTATTTTGTCATGGGCTTTATGAAGAGTAAATCAATTTATTAACCATATATGCTACTAAGATTAGTGGCCACCCTTACATACCAATTTAATTCTCTTTATTAAAAATAACATAATTATATTAAGATTATGATATTTAGCTAGCCCTTAGGGAAGTGCATTTGTTGTTAAATTTAATTCATACTTTTGTATTTTTAATACTTTGTATTGTTTTGAAGTCTTGTAATTTATTTTTGGAGGAGAGATCAATAAAGGTGAATATGTATGGAACTTGAGAGAAAATAGTTGGGAAAGATATCAGTAAAGGAGGATTATGATAGACTATATGTTAGAGAATTAGTGAGGAATTTGGGAGTGGGTCATATTACTGATTATAGTTATTAGCAGCAAGTTTATCTTGGATGGTAGAGGCATAACATATCAAGTAATCTAATATTTAGTTATGGTTAATTATTTTTCTACTATAGAATATATTTTTATAGAAGGCATTAGCTCCAATATTGCCTAGGGTGCTCATAATCCTTAATCGGGCCCTAGTTCAAACAACCGAGTCCCGATTTGGATCAAGCTATACTCTATCCATTTTATGACCAAAGGGTTTTTTTGTTTCATTTTGTTGACTCGGCCACATGGCGTGGCCACGGTGTTGCATAAATCCTCCACCTTTGGTATGTCCGAAGTTCCCTCCTCATCATGTCCCCTGGACTCATGAGTTCGTGGTTTCTAAGCATATCGCTCTCAAAGTCCTAGTTTGAGTGGAATTTTTAGGCCTTCTCATGCCTTGTTACCATTGTTTGGACATCATTGCTTCCTCAGTAAGACGGGTCATAACCAAAGAACCTCTTTAGTTTTATCTGCTGCTACTGGACCACACCGACAAGTTTGTGTTGAGGTTGACCTTTCTCGTGAGCTCAAAGAAACCATTGACATCCATATGGGGATTCTCCTAGTACACTCAAAGGGTGACCTACATTAACCTCCCAACAATTTTTTATGCCAATCTACATACCATAAGATTTGGAAGTGTCATTTATTAGTTGAGCAACGTAATGCTTTTTTCAAATCCCAATGTAACACCCCTCTCAAGCCTCTAACGAAGATAATTCAACCATCATGGGTCGCTAAAAATACATATAACAATGCCCTCATTCTCCACCCCGCTTCCAAGGCCATTAAACCATAAGCTAGCCAATTTTTAGTTGCATTGAGACCCTTCCTAAGCCCATTGGATCCAATCTCTTCAATCTTTTGATGGCTTCCATCTCACCTTTAGAGGAATCATCATCCACCGCTACACCACAACTTTCTCCTCCTTTTGGGGCATTCATGGAGTTAACGGGTTTTCAAACTGTTTTATAGGATAAGGGTGTTTTCCTTATATGTCTCTTGTTCCAAGTTCTCCTCATAAAATAGAAACAAGGCACTCTCAAAGCCCTCCTCGCCAACTTAAGGAAGGCGAGTTTACACCTCCAACCAGACAAAGCATAATCTAGTGAATTTTTGGTTTCTTACCAACAACGGTTTTAGCATGGAAAAAATTTACGCCCTTTCGTGCCTAAATTCGGAGGATATGCTTCTAGATGTTCATTTTCAATGAATTGTTTATCTTGAATACGAGGGGTCTAACAAACTCCACTTACAAATACATGTATGAGGCTTTAGGAAGTAGTTTGTAGAGATGGACATTATTTGTTTGCAAGAAGTTAAGTCAAGGGCTTTCTACTATCTACGACCACTAAAGTTATTTGGCAGATAGTTTGGCTCGACTAGTAATCACGAGCCGTTTGTGGAGGAATCACGACCTTTTATCACCCCTAAATGATGGCCTCGTTATGTTATTCATGGATGTGACCCAACAAATCATGTCTTATGGGTGTTATTCAACATTGATAATCGCTCTTTTGGAGTAATTAATGTTTATGCATCTAATGACACAATTAAACGAACAACACTCTATCGATGGATTACCAACAAGTGTGCGACAAACTCCCCGATGCCCATTGGGTGTTGTGTGGTGACTTCAATATGGTTGAGCTAACTATTGACAAGATTGGTCATCTACATATGCGATGGATTGTTGCAAAAGGGCGGCTTGAAGTATATGCGCGTAATAAATTTCAATTTTATGACCCCGATGTTTTCTGTCATTCTAACTCCATCATTTGGCACACTTAGTTTATTTTCCACCAAGAACCTGATCATGTATTTAAGTTCCTCGATCGTGTCGTTGTCAACATAATTTTTTTCCTTCGTTCGTGGTTTTTAGTTAGGTGTAAGTCATGCTAGATATGGTCCTTTTCAACCATTTCCTTAGTTGCTTTAGGATCAAATGGAACTTTCGGTGACAACACATTCACACCATGCGGTTTTATCTCAATACGACTATTTACAACGTGGTCCCACCCTTCACCGTATTATATGGGTGCGTGGCCTAGTGACATGCTCATATCGAGTAAAGAATGGATTAAATGGTGGACAAATCTCATTCGCGTAATGGACTGATGTGCTTTTGTGCACCTTCGGGTGACAATTGGCCTAAAGTTGGCATAACACTTACTCTACCACCACCCTTGAGTTGGGCCACTCCTTAGCCACTCGGAGAAAACTCCCTTTGATTAACCTTTTCAGAGAAAGGTGGCGAATCTTAGCAAGTATATCCAAATCATTGATGCCTAAAATGCCAGAGGAGTTCAAATCAAAGCTAAATTATATTGGCTCAAAATAGGTGATCTAATTTTCCAAAGAATTCTTTCACTCTCCCAAATTTAAACATGCACGCAAACAAATCAAAGCCATCCATGACAACTCACTCACTTCATTTGTCTAAAGTATCGAAGATGGTACATGATTTTTGTGTCATTACCAAAAAAATTTCAAAGCTCAAAAGCTTTGTTTTGAAGCGACAAACGACTCTTAATCAATGCATAGTATTGTCCCTTATAATCTCTCTCGATCACAAAGAATTGTTTATGATAGAATGTTAACTACCATAGATATTTACGAGTAGTTCCCAAATGGCTAATGACAAGGCATAAGGCATGATGGCCTCCCTTGTGAATTCTATAAAACCCTTTAGGATATGGTTGGTAATGACCCTTTTCAAGTCTATTTGGAATCCTTTTATTCTAATTCACTTGAGCAGTTCATCAACCAAGGGCACACCAATTTCATTCCCAGGATGGGGGATCTTGAGCTCATTTCTAATTGGTAGTTGATTATTTTTCTCAATGTATCATATAAAATCATTGCCAAATCCCTTGGCTTTTTGCATCTGCAACTTATTACACACAAATGTTAGTATAGAGAAAACATAGTTTATGCAAAGCAAATACATTTTGGATAATATTATTCTAATATGAGAAGGTATGGAATGGGCTCAAGGGTCACAATAGAAAACCATGTTTGTTAAAATTAATTTTGAGAAAGCTTATGATAGGATTGAATGACACTTCATTTTGGTCATGCTCAAAGTTCTTGGTTTTAGGCCTACCTTTATTAGCTTTGTGTCCATATTTTTATGCTTCTACCTAGATCTCTTCATTAATGTTGTTTTCTCTTAACCTTTTAGGCTTATTCACTCTATTTGTCAAGGTTTCCCTTTGGTTTTTTTCTCTGCTTGTGTTAGCGGTGAAGGAAATTCTTATCTTCTCACCAATGTCACTCAATATGGCTTCGTGAAAATCATTACACTATCGGGGGTTACCTCCTACTAGACTTGTCAATGGACATTTTGTGAATGATTCCTTTCTCATCTTAATTGAATATGGGGCTAATGTTCAAAAATATTTATCATGTCTTGATGTGTATTTCCTCGCCTTAGGTTAGAGCATTCAATGACGAAAGATAAAGTGTTATAAACAGATTTGTTCGCCTCTCCCCCATGGTTACCTATATTCCAATGGAAGTGAATTCAACATGGATAAATATTCTGATTTATGGGCATCCCATTTACATTCCAAGTAATTCCATCTTGTTTCTAGTAGTATGTCATGGATCAAGTTGAGAAGAAGTTGTCATACTAGATAACGAAGCCTCTCTCATTAGCGAGGTAAATTTCAAATTTGTTCAAAATGCTTGCATGACCACACATGTTTACTATTCTTCATATTAGACCCGTGCTTCTCAATATTCTCAAAAAAACTTTAGAAACTACTCAAATATTTTTTATGGGCTAGCTTAGAGCACGAAAAGGGTTTTGTCGGAGTTGCTTGAGAATATTGTTGCCTACCCAAAATTCAAGGGATCTAGGATTGTTAGATGTTGGTCATCAAGGGAGTTGTCCTTTGTACCAAATGGATTGTTAATTTCATTGATGGTCTGGAGAAATGGAAAAAAATTGCAAATGCATTTCTATGGGTTCACCTCAAGTTTGCAAGACCTGGAAGGGGTTGGATTTCCCAAACTTACGTTTTTATAAAATCTCTAGTGAAATTGATCGGTTCATCTGTTATCCAAAGTATTTGAAAATCTTAGGATAAAATCAAACCCCAGTTGGTTTGGAATGGAGATGATTTTAGAGTTATCTGTCAATTCCTACTTGGTGTGGTGGTCACTTGTCATTACCTTCGAAATTATGCCTCTTACAGAGATTCACTGGGTTCACATCCTCAATATTTTTAGATGAGAGATTCACACATTACAGGACATTTTTAGTCATTTGTGTCGATGAATTTTGACTTGGCCAAAAGATAAGGTTAAATTCTCATTAGCCAATGGTGACCATGACTCATATTAGACCATTCTTGAAGTTATTCCCAATGATATGTTGCACAAAGTTGTGATTTTTTCATCTAGGCCTTGGTGGAAGGTGAAATGGTTTCTAAATACACCTTTTCTCAATTATTCACCGGGAAAGGTTATGATTATCTATTTCCCAAGCTTCCAATGGTGGATAAAATCAACTTGCGTTGGTCCCTTCACTTCTTACTTAGTGTTGGTAGCATAGATTCTATACTATTTGGTATGAGCCCAAGCTTGCCGTTTTGCATGGTGTGTTTTTTTATCAAGGGTCACCGATTGGCTACAAGATCATTCACTTAGGCATTCCCTTTCCTGTTGCCTAGTTTTGTGGGTGAATTGAAACCCTTATGCACCTTTTCTAGTTTTGTCAAAAGTTTAAACCATCTTGGCTTGGATTCATGACTTCTTTCAATCGTTTCAAACCATAACCCTTCTTCAGAAACACGTCTTATTAAGGGATTGGTTGGGTTTTCACATGGCCTTCACCCAAGTATAACATGCTTTCAAAGTAGAAATCCTTCTCTTCATCTAAAAAGAGTGAAATTTAACTTTTTTAATCATTCAATTGTAGATTGCAATCTTTTGGATTTTAACAAAGTGATGATTGTGTTTAATTTTGTTGTAGATTCAAGAGCAAGCTCAAAAGGTAGAATTAGAAGTGGCCCACCTTCAGAATGTTCTAAACCATTGGGTCGATGCCCCTTGCATTGTTTCTCGAGTTTCATCGCCCCTATCATTTGGGATCCCTCTCTTAGAGGCCGAGGCCATCAGTAAAGCCATTTTCGTCTTCTAGCGCAACCTTCCAAAGTGGGGCTCACCTCCTCACCACCACTCTCCTCCTCTAGATCGGTGAGGAGAGTGGGGTTTATCGACTCCTCACCATTACATCTCACTACCACCATCGAGGATACTAGCAGGTTCCATTAGCTAACATTGGCCATTTCACCATCCCGAGTATGGGAAAATCAAAATGAAGAACAAAAAGAGGGCATCGACGATGTTGCCACTGGTTAGGAGCCCATTCTTGATGGGTTGGACCTTCTAGGTAGCAAGTGGGGCAAGTGCGATGATAGAGATCCTCCACCTTTGGCTCTTTTTGTTCACATTTATATGATTTTATAGCTGATTTTTTTGCTTGTGGGCTCCTTTTTTTGGTTTCCCATACCTTTAGGTGGGTTTAACATTGAGTTATGGTTTCATACCACATGTGTTTTTTTGTGAATAGTTGTATTATCTTATTTATTAGTAATATAGGATCTATTTCATCAAAAACTAAAATTATTCATTTTTTTGTTTATTGGTTATTTTTGTTTGATATGATTAACTTAAAGTCTTATTCTTATCATATTTTAATAAATTTAAATTTACTTTAAAATACATGTAGTTAAGTATTTTCGCACACCTCTTGATAGTATTTGTTTAATATAAAATAATGTAACTTGAAATCTAAACCATTACCATAGTTAAATTCTAATTTTTATAATCATAATATTTCAAAAAACTTCATTCACTCGCAATTTTATCAATTTCAATTAAATAAATATTATATTACATTTAAGATTAATGAATAATTAACTAGTCTCAGTATTAACAATTAATTAACATAAACCAAATTAATCATTGGTTAACAAGTGTATGGGATTCCATCTATCAACTTCCAAACTTCCCAACATGACATCGTTTGTGTGGAATTCGTTTAAAGCTCCATCCTTCTCACTACTTGATTTTGGTTTTTTCCAAGTTGTCTTCCATAGATCCGTTGATAGAGATTTTGTTTAGTCTTATGGTCCTTGGTTATTTCGTAACTTTGATTTTTTTTTTCCGATATTGGGCCCCTTTTTTACTAGGGTAAAGTGAAGTCAAAATGTTGGTTAACATGGTTGGATATTTTGGTAAAATTGATGAAATCTCCTTGCGTAAAAGATTTGTGAGGACTTGTGCTTTAATAAATATTTACAAACCTCTCTTTCATTTGGTCAAATTGATCTCTTCACGAGAGAATCTAAACACAATTTCTTAGCTTTGAAGGCCTCCCTTTCAAATGATGTCGATGCAATCTTCTCGGGAATAGTGCAACCATTTTCTCTTCCTATGCTCCATATTCCACCTTTAAGTTGAGGTGGAGGAAGAAGGATGGAGCCCCTAACACGGATTTCATTTGGCGTGACTATGGTAAGTTTTTGTTGGTTAGGAAACTCCTTCCCCCTTTTCTCCTCGATCTATAGATCCTTTGGTCTCTCCTTGGCTCATAGCTCAAGAGAAGGTGATTTAATCTCAAGGTGTTATTTCAAGCCTCGTCCCTCCTGGTGTGGGTAATATGGATTGTGGGGGAGTTTCTTCTTCCCTATTTATCCAATGGCTCGAGGCCAAAGATGATGTAGGCTCTAGGTCAAAACGAAAAGAGTGTAGATCATAAGGTTGGTAGACCGAGGTTTGAAGTAAAGGAATTAGTGAAAGATGGTTTTGATGGATGTGGAGGACCTACTCTCCCATCAAGGGAGAAGATTAATCACCACCTATGGTTAGCGCTTTGGACCTCCTCCTTCAGAGATAGGCTCGTTGAGAGAGCTGGTAGTCCTTTTAGTCCATTCCTTTGCTTGTTGACAATTTGGTGTCCTTTTACTTACTGATACGATGCTTCGTTTCAACACTCTTATCTCTTGATCTTAATCTATTTATAACTATTATTATTTGGAGTGGTTTAGTTATGGATAATTGTTTAGGTTTCTTTTTTGGTTCCTTATTTTTGGTTTTGAGTTTTAGGGGACTGAGCCACCTCGTGTCCGGTGCATTCGGTTCTCAACTCTTCTTAAAAGTTGTTTCCAATTCATAGTTACGGTCAAAAGCATTCACCCTTATCAAAAATAAATAAACACGAAAATACATGAGTATCTAGTAATTTAATATGTCACGTTAAATTTTTATAATTAATAAACACACAAATACATTAATAATATAACAATTAACTACTCTTGAACCAATATTTAATAAGTACATAAATGCATTAACATTGCTACAATTACCTCACCCCATATAGATATTAAATGTGTATGGACTAAATAAAATATTTGACCGTATTTATATTCTAAAGATGCTTCCAAACAACTAATATAATATTTTGAGGGCAATGGTTAATATAACATCCATTGAATATAGATACATTAACACATTTTTATGGAACCATTAATCTTGATTAGCTACAAACTTGGAACTAAAAAAATCGAAGGAATAAGCCACAACGTGGCACTTGTTTAATCACATAAAAGTGTTTTATCATTAGCATGTTCTAATGAAATGAAATTCTCAACTAGTGGGATATTTTGGATGTTATTTTTATTATTATTACAGTCGAAGGCATTAAATCGATCAAATAATTTTAACATGTCATCTAATTAAATGTTAGTGGTAACATATTATTTAGAAATCGTAAAGTTTGACATTAGAAAATAAAGAAGATATTTTTAGGGTCTTATTCTAGCATATTCCATTTTGAGTCATGTCAAAACTTAACAATATAAATTCATAAATCAATCAATAACATAACAATTATTAATTAACTAAACCCACACCAACAATTAATATACACATACGCACTAGTACATAACTTTATATTATAAACACACATAAATTAATTAGTCTTAGTTCCATAATAATTATTAATAAACACAAGAAGTACAATAATACTATAAAATAATATCATGTAAATTAATTGAGCCTAGTCTCTCCAAAAAAATTAAACACAAAATACACAAATACTATAGCAATTTATTCTCATACCAATAATTAATAAAAACACAAATACACTAATATTATAGCAATTACTCTAACCCATACCATATTATATATATATATATATATATATATATATATATATATATATATATATATATATATATATATATATATATATATATATATATATATATATATATATATATATATATATATATATATATATATGGACTAAATGGAATATTTGCACAAACTTAATTTCTAAATATGCTTCCAAATAATAAATATAAAAATAATAATTTGGGACTATAAACATCCACTCAATACAATTCAACATGTTCCATTTCAATTCCAATATCTTCAACAATAATAAGTCACTACGTATAAAAACGTCGCAAGAGAGAAGGAAAACCCTCCGAGAGCTAGTTGAATCAATCTCCTTGAAAGGAGTTACCTACCTCCCTAGAAATGAAGCTTTCTTTATCGAAGATGTTCACATTTCTTTCTCCTCGATGAACCGATTCTTGAAATTCCAAATGATGATTTAGTCTCGGTAGAAAGGAAGATGGGGCGGAAAAAAATTTGATTTCAAATGCTTAGGTTCCAAACATCCCTTACAAACCTTTCCTCTTGGTCAAGAACAACTTGGGGAATATTGTAGAACCTTCCTTCCATCATTTGAAGAATGGCTTCTTCCATGTGATCTCCAAATATCCTAAAGACAAGGCTTATGTTTGGACAAAAGGGTCGTGTGGTTTTATGGTTGTCATGGGGTCTTTCTCTATCCTTGGTCTCTTTTCTTCGACACGACTACTACCCCAATTACAAGTTGCATCTATGGATTAGATTATACAACCTTCCCGATCATGAAGAATACAAGGCTCCTCAAAACAATGGTGGAAAATGTGGGTCCACTTGTTATATTTGACAAAGCCTTACGGAATGGTAAATTTATGAGGATTGTACTCTAGTGGCCCTATCTAAGCCTTTGGTTTAATCCATCAAACGAGTATCCTCTCAAGGGCTTGTGGACACGATACTTGAATTTTGAAGGCCTTCCTCGGAGATGCTTTCATTACAATGCAGATCTAGGCACAAAGTGGCAATTTGTCCCTCAAAATTATGACCCTCATAAACTAGATCCTCATCTAACATGGTACTTGAAGAACGATGTCATTGACATAGATGTTATGTGGAGGAACGAAGGTCAATTCTATGTAGGGCACGCTCAAACTCCTCTCAACTAGTTATGCCTCTAACTATACCTTTAGTGCACATTTCCCCAATAATGGAAGTAGCCTTGAGGATGTAGGACCAGGATAATTATGGGTGTTAAAGTGAAGGTTGACCTAACATCCCTCCACAACCTACCTCTCCTCATCCAGACTTACAAGATAGGCTTGACTCCTTCGCAAGTCTCTAGTTAAGTGCAAAATCATCGGATGGAGAGAGAGAGAGATTATGGTTGATCAAAGGGTAGGTTTGAAATTGGCTCGCATGATTATTCAAGCCGGGTCTTTTCTCCCAAAGTGGGAGGAGACAGTTCCCAAAATGCCATTAGCTCTTTTTTTTTTAAGATGTAGTCATTGTTAATTTACCTTTTATGTTTGCTTTATTGGGATATTTTTGTCTTTTTTGGATGTATGCAGTTAGTTCTTTCTAGATCTCGGTTGGTCTATTCTTAGGATTAGTTTCCTTTGGACTAGAGTATTTGGTCGGGGTTGTTCTTGTTTTTTTCTCTCTCTTGAAATGTAGTTTCCTTTTAGTGTATTTGGTATTGTAGTTGTGATTGTTTGCACAAGCAATATTGATGTCCTACTTCTTTCCCTTCTCTTTCCTCTCTTGCATTGTGTTGTCAATTTTAATTCATGGTGTACCCCAATATAAATCCTCAATCTACCTATCAAAATAATAAAAATAAGCCACTATGTGGCACTTTTTTTATATTGTAGGCAAGGGTACCCACCCTCAAGACCATTCATGGGATGAGTGATTTTCTTTCTTGTAGAGAAGGGTTCATCCCTTAAGTAGGTAAGTATTATGTTTATGTTTTCATCTATAATTTTGTATTACTAATCAATTACATGCCTTAGTTTTCATTATCAATTATATGAATTGCTAAAAATTAGAGTTAGACATCCTATAAGACACATGCCTCCAACTTTGAATGAAATTAAAAATCATCGGAAATTGGAGTTAGATGTCATATTTAATAAAAGTCTCCAAATATAAAAAATATATGAGTAGGTAGAAATAGGAGTTAGTGATTAAGCTAAAATGTAATTTATATGCCTAATATGAATATAAATAGCAATATTGCAGTAAATGAATAAAAATTAAGTACAACAATTTACCCAAGTAAACTAAGCAATAAATTGTAAAACCCTAGGTGCAAAGGAAGGATAAAAGACTTAGCTAATTCACAGAGTTCTGGAGAATGCATAGAGTTGTAAACTGAAAAAGACAAAGCAGCGACCATCGCATCGAAACTCGTAAAATGCGGAATGAGAGGAACATACTAGATTGGGGTGCACGAGAGGAACATGGGCGCCCCGGGTTCCCTGGACATGTTTCAGGCACTGGTGCTGCGCGGAAATGCTCAAAAAAACCTCCTCTGAGGTGTCACAAGGTGTTCTCCTTTAGTCACCTTTGATCGCTTTGAGGTCACACTGAGATTTCGAGGTCCTTGAAACTGCAATGAAGAATGAACCTGCATAACCCTCAAATAGACATCAAATCCCAAACAAGAAAGATATAGAATGAGAGGTCGATTTGTCCTCGGCTATCTAAATGGTGAACTTATGATTGAGCGTTGTAGTTACGTGTGTGTGCGAGAGTGTGCCCTAAGTTTCTCTTTTTCAATTCGTACTTGGACGATGAGCAAGTAACTACATGTAGAATGTAGTAAATGTGTGCATGGAATATAATGAACTTCCCTCCTATGAAGTGTGATGCATAAAACCAACCTTTATGTCCCTTGTGATGGAGTTAGATGGATGCAATGGATCTTTTAAATGCCTTGATGGATGCAACCTTAGGCGGTGATAGTTAATTCTCAGTGATTGGTCCTTTATTATGATCACATAGCTTTCTATTTATATGATTCCCTTACTTGAATTTCGTAAGTAACCCTGAAAAGGACGACTACCAAAAAGATAAGATGCTCAAACGGCTATAAAGGACCCAAAGAATGTGATTTTGTATATCTGATTAGACACTGACCTATCAAAATTGGACCCCAAATTCACCATCTTGGATGTGATAATACATATACAACATAAGCATTTATTTTACTATAATGAATATGCATTTGCATGACTTCTATAGCGTTAGTATTAGATGTCAAGTATCTATAAAATATTTTTAACTTGTCATATTCCTTATTAGTCTCAACTCTTTGTGAGTCTCATTAACATGCATTGCTTTGTAAAAACATAGATAATAAACTTCAAATTATAATTTTAGTATAACATAGTTTTGATAATCAAAATTTTATGGTTTTCCATTTATTATATGGTGGTTTTTGTTGACTAGTTTTCAATGGGAAGGATCTACTACTAATATCTTTGCTTTATGACAATTTACTCACGGTCAAAGTTCATTTGAAAATATCTTTTATTACAAAATGTACTTATGTTCTAATCGCCATATATCAAACATACACATTATAATCGCATGTATGTAGTTACTTATATTGAAAGGTTTCTTGTTTTGTGTAAACATTGATTGAAAATGAAGTAATATTCAATCATAGAAAATTGTTCTCGATGGTGAACAAAGTTGAATATAAGCTACACTTGACTACGATTGAGTTTCAATTTTTTTTTAGTCTACAAATTAATTTTCATGTTTCCATAGTAATGAGAGTTTCAAACTCAACAACGATATTATCGTATCGAATAAATTATTGATATCTTATTGGACAAAACAAAGAAATGTAAATATTGATAACACTTCCTAATTAATTATCCAAATCATGTACAAGGACTAAAACATATATTTTACGAAGTAACTTAAATAAATCTCAATCACAAAATTTTCATTATTGAACATGTTTAGAACTTCACTTATAAATATTGGTCTAATCGAGATATTGTCTTAGGAGTGTTGGGGTGCCAACACGTGTGAGGAGTGTTAAGGTCACTTTTGACACGTGAAAAACAACTGAAATTTTAGTTTGACAATCGGGTTCACCTATTTATGATCTTCAATTTCCTCACTTTAATTTACACACTCTAACTCCTATGTACTATAATATATGATTTCTTCATTTCCTATAACAAATTCAATGTACTCTCGATACTTGAATTATATATTACTTGGAGTAGTAAGAAAATAAGTTATGATAGGGTAACATAAACACCTAAATTTTGTCTTTGACACTTGTTAATAACATATTTAGCACACGTGGACAATTGGCATATATTTGACTCTTTAGCACACTTCCTCCTATATATTTACCCATATACTATTTTGGAAATCTTCATTTTCTAGTCATACTTACTGGGATCAACACATTTTATACAAGAACACCCTCAAAATCCTAAACACACATTCTCAATCATCATATCCAAGCTCTTTTTATAATACCAACAACCTAAGACACCATTGATTGTTAGATGTGTCCCACTCTTCCAAAGATAGCATCTAAGAGTCTTTAATGACTAATTTTCAAATTTGGTAAATTCATTAGGTCACCCAAGACATTTTTGTGAGTTAGATATAGTGGGAAATAAAGGAAGAGTCACCCATATATGAAATTGACCCTTAAGGTCATTCCTTTTCTTTTATCTCTCTTAGAGCATCCTATTACCTAAGGTACCCTTGCATTTCTTAGAGATCATTACACACAATTCATAAGCACATTTCAAATCTTCAAAGATCAACGATGTAGTTGTTCAATTATCCAAATTTGTATACAAATAGGTCAAATTTTCAAGTGCCAAATGTTGATTTTCAAAGAAATGATCACATATAAATTGGTGAAGTGATTTTTGCACGCATTCATAAAGGTGGGAGAAATTCATGCCATTTGAGCTCTCTTTAGAGTAGCAATATATATGAAACACTCAACAACCACATGGGTGTGTTGAGATCAATCGAATAAAAAATTATAAGCTCTTTTAAATAAAAATGTGTTTCTAAGGTTTGGAAAAAAGAGAGATTGTCAAAGTTTCATCACATCAAATCAAAGAGATGAACACATAAAAAACTAGATTGTAGGACGAAGAAGGGTTCCAACTATTTTCAGGCCTATGACCCCTTTAAACACTACCAATAAACCTAAAAATGTTGTTAGATGGAGTCATCCAACTTTGTTGGAAGTGTTTAGGTAACTCTTTTACCTCTACTTTTCACTTGAGCCCCTAAAATTACCTTCCAAAGTTGATTCCACTCATTGTCATTCTTTGTACATCACTCCATGCAAAAAAAAGGTTTAACCTTTCCTTTGCATACTTTATAACATATCTCTCTACGTTGTCTTTATAAATATTCAATTAAAATCTAATTCATGTTCATATTATTATAATTTATTGTCTATGTTTAATAACCTAAATTAGAAGACCTAAGATCAAATCCTTTGTGATAATGCAACCCACCCTCAATGGACACCACATTAGTGGGGAGCTGTGATAATGCGATTGAAATTGTGGGGACAAATACAATCTTTAAATCTCACATCCTTGGTATGGTGTAATGTCAAAGTTAGGGCTCAACAATGTCCCCAAGTACCCTTAGCAAAATAACTATTTAAATTAGGACATCATTTGATTTATTTATGTGGTTGTGCATAAACTAGTCAAAACAAGTGAGTGACTATCGTAAAATTAACTAGTTATTTTCTCATAAGATCAATGAGGTAGGAACTAAGTGAAAGATAATAATACTGAGTGCTTAAATGAAAAAACTTAAAATATAGAAATTGAACACCATAGATAAAACCTTAGTTTTTGCACCAAAATTGCTCTATATTAAAGTGCTACTTTAAAAAATGATAAATGCTCTATGATTGTTTGATCAC
The DNA here is from genome assembly GCA_018340775.1 of Taxus wallichiana var. yunnanensis. Lineage (NCBI taxonomy): Eukaryota > Viridiplantae > Streptophyta > Pinopsida > Cupressales > Taxaceae > Taxus > Taxus wallichiana. The sequence goes on from CM031235.1 coordinate 884,097,626, forward strand.
CCTTATGTGTTTATGATTTATATGTGAGTGACAAATAGATGATTTGTGAATCCTTGTGGTTCAAATGAAATACAACACATATATACATTTATAGATAATTAAATTCAAATTAGGACCATATTGGCGCGTAAACTAACCTTCAATAGTTATAACTTAAAAATATCAAATGAAGGGGAAGAGTGTACCCCAACTTAACAAGGACCAACAAAAGGAGATAGAGGCAAGCGACACTTTTGAAAAATATCAGGTGTGTTTGGGCAATTGTGGCATAAAGTTGAAGACTCACATACGATGCCTGATAAATGTTTGGGAATTAATAAGAAAGGAAGAGGACTAGTTTAAGATGGAAAATGCACTAATAATGCTTAATTTGTACCAATAGTTGTGAGATAAACAAGTATGCAAAAAAACTTATGAAGTTGCACTTAAAAAATGCCCGGGGCCCTTTTTGGTGTCTACATTTACCCCCACTTTGAGATGTGTTTGTGTAAACATGCACTTCAAAGTCAAGAAAGATATATAAAGGACACAACCGCACATTCAAATTTCCACAACTAACACAAATGCGGTTGAAAATTTCTAAAACTCCTTTTTTTCACACACATGGATAAGGGAAAACAAAATAATGTTGAAATATTGAACATTGGAATAATAATACTTCATTGAAAATTACATGAAGATGGAGTGTAGTTATAAACTTTATTAGACACACATATCCACATCGAATCACTAAAAATAAGTCGGACACATTATTAGACACATGAATCTAAATTTTGACAAAATCAAATTCATTGGAAATCATAGTTAAAATACCATATTAGACATAAGCCTCAAATATGAACAAAATAGGAATAACTAGAAATTGGAGTTCAACAACATATCAAACACAAACCTTCAAATTCACCATGTTGGATGTGATTATGCATATGCAACATAAACATGTACCTTATTATAATTTGTAAGGTGTATACCCCCTTATTAGATATGAGGTCAATGATTCAAACACATATATCAAAGAGAAAGATATTAGGTATAATATTAGGATAGGAAAATATATAATAATTTTAGCGAAGATATGGTGATTAGTAATATACATCAAAGATATATTGCCCCATTTTCCTCAAAGATATCTAGATCAAATTGTAACATAGTAATATACAAAGTCAAAGTATTGAGTTCATAGTACTCAAAATATGGAAATGATTAATAGATACCCAATGCATGTTATACAACAATGACATAAACATCGGAAAGTAAGGAACATACTAAAAACATAAGTAAACATAACAAGGAACATAGAAAACAAACTATACATGTGATAAGGCACACAAAAGACACTTCATGTAATCACAAATATGGAAATGAATATGAAATCAAATTAGGCATTGGAATAGTCTCAAGCACATGGATAACACATAAGGCGATGAAATAATGTAGAGCACATGGAAGCACATTAAACATAATGAAGTAAATTAGGAAGTGAAATCACATCGGACACATGGAAGCATATTTAACGCGAGGAAACATACCAAGCCCAAGGAGAGCACATTAAAAACATAAGAAATGTAGTTATATTGTAGAACATGGAGGACACATGGAAATCAAAGCTGGGTATACATACACATCAAAGGCATATAGGAAGTCAAACATGCAATCATATTAAAACATAGGCACATCAAACATGACACCCAATATAACATGCATGTAGGGTTAATAAACATATAAATAAGCTGGATATATAAGCATATAATGCACATCAAGGGAATCAAGTACATGATGATGAAAATATGAGGTGGAAAGATAATGGTTACCTTACTTTGACCCAAACTCCTAAAGCTACACTAACTATTTATGTATCACATAGACCCCATGATAATTCTTATAACAATGATTTTTTTATTCAAAGACCAACTACGAGACATTTTATAAAACACAGACACACCCTCCTTTATTAAACTAAACACATAAATATGAAGATGACTATGACATTCTATTTGATGGACTTTGCACTATCAGAACTCTCCTACTTAGACTACGAGACAATTATCCCCCCTCAAGTAAGCTCTATATTTTCTTACTTTCTATTATTTTTATGCTAAATCGCCCCATCCTTATTTCCTTACTTCTTGATCCAACCCCCTTGGAGAACTAAAATAGATGCTTCTTTGATCCTAACAGTCCTTATGAATTTTTTGACATTTTCGGGAAATCTAAGCATTCCCAAGATGATTGGAAGCATACCCATTATTACAAATTTGGACTTCTAGGTTGTTATTTGTGTGCACAAAGAGTGTGAGAAAAACTACCGCGATGTTGCATAATCACATATTTGTGCATACCAATAGTTTTTAACCATTGCATAGGTTCATAACTATTAGTTTCTATAGATCGACCCTTTTACAACTACCACCTACATAAACCGGTAGTTTCATTTTTCACTAAGGGAAAGGTCCCAGGACACAAGAAACCATTTAAAACCCCTCTCACAAGACTTTTCCTATACAAGTGAACTTCGAGAACAATAAGTAATTATTTTTATCAACTTCCACATGAATGAAGAAGTCACATGATACCAATTCATCATCAATACACACACAACACATATGTAGTCTTTTTGGGTGATGCAAGATTACTTGTGGACCCAAATGTTCTTGAATCATACATGCTAGGTGAATGAAATGAAATGTGAAATCTTGTTCATGAACATTCTTTGACTTCAAGAACTAAGATATTCGGTCTAGAAACTTTCATTCATTCATCCACATTGTACACGCGCTTTATGCACCTAGGAAATGATGTTATGATGTATATGTATTGATGGAGATGTCGACATGTGGCACACATCCCTTATCTTATTATATCATTCATTTATGATTTATTATGCTTTGGAGGTCGGCCTCAGTATTGGCCATAGGTTAGAATGGTATATATAGGGGTTAGAAGGATGTAGTTAATGTTCATATTGAGTATTGGAGTGTTATTGTATGGTTTGGAGGTTACCCCCTCGAAGTGGTATTGGAGGTTGCCCCCTCGAAGTGGCAAAGCTATTATATGAGCATATTGTCATCATTTATCTATATTTTGGTGTTCTCTCATGTTATTTCTGCTGTATATGTTCTGATTTATACAAGTAATATCCTTACAAGTGGTATCAGAGCAGTGATTTCAGCTAAAATTAGAGGCAAAAACCTAATTTTTTGTTTCGAATATATCTTGGATAGGGTATCGATTTTTTCCCAATTTTTGCATCATAATTTGGAAACACTCTAAGTCAAAATATCTAAAAATTTCAGCTCCATTGGATCTGTTTTGTGGATGTTATTGGTGTTTTAGGTTTTTTCATAAATTCACTTTTCAGAAGCAAATTGTGGTATTTTTTAGCAAAATTTATATTTTCGGAAAGCTCTTGAAATTTCAGTTAGGGTTTGTTCTTTGTGTTTTTATCCATCTACCGAAATATTTTCAGAATTCCTAAACCCTAATCATGATCACGGGGATAACAAATTTTTATGGAAATGGTGAGATGGATGCTAAAGAATGGTGGATAAAATTTAAGAATATATATTTCTCATATTTCATGACAAGGAATAGTTTTCACATTATCTTGGTGGTCTGTATGGATTTGGTTTTTGAGTTAAAAAATGATAGGAAGGATTGGTCTTGGGAGGAAATGGAACAACTTTTTATGGATAGATGGGACCACAAAGAGGAAGAAGAGTCAAAGGAAGATGATGGGGAAGAATATATTGAAGAATCAAGAGAGAAAGAAGATGAAGAGGAAGGTGAAGAAGATTCAAGGGAAGATTATGGTGCAACATATATTGAAGAATCAAACGCATAAGAAGTTGAAGAAGACTATGAAGAAGAGGAAGAAAAACAAGATATTGATGCAAAAGAAGATATTATAGCTCCCAAGAAGGAAGATACCATATTTTAGTTTCATGGATGCATTCAAAGGAATAAGATAATTGTTTCCATAAACCCTAACAACAAGTATAACTTCATCAACAAGGATATGGCTCAACATTTACATATTCAAGAAAGTAATATCAAAGAAGATCAAGTGAATGGTAAGAAAATTCAAGTTTTGAAGATTTAAAACTTGATATGGACAAATATACTTTACATTCAGATTTTTGCCTTATATATGGATGGTTTGGATATTGTTCTTGGGTATCCTTGGTTAGAGACATTGGGGACAATTAATATTAATATGAAAAATAAGTTTATGAAGATTTGGTACAAAAAGAAGAAGGTCACTTTACAGGATATCAGGCTTAATGGAAATCAAAGAAAAGTCAATATAGACCATGAGGATGATTTAGAATATGGAGAAGAAGGGAATAAGGATGATTCAAAAGAGGAACATGAAGAAAAAGAAGGAAATGATCATTCATCTATTCAAGAGAAAAAGAAAATATCAAATGCAAAGGTGGAAGAAGAAAAGAAAGTTCAGAAACAGGTTGATAAGGTTGAGGATACTACAATTGCAACATATGGAAATCCACGTCAACATGAGAGAAAAAAATCATGGAGATATCCCAGGGCACATCATATTTCCAACCAATATAGATATACAGGTAATTGGAGGAATAATCACTTTATTTATATAGGGGATCAATGGAGCAACAATTATGAAGCATGGAATCCTTATTATGGTTATACATGGAATCCTTATTATGGTTATGCATTGAATCCTTATGTTGGTTATGCATGGAATCCAAGGATGATAAACTATGGTCACGAATGGAATCAAAGTAGCGCAACGGAATATGGATATTAGTTCAAATATGTATCATCTACCAGGATCACATATGGATGGATGATCGATCATGGCGCAAAGTGTGTAAAAATTTACAACACACTCATTACATGGTTTCTTCTTATGTTTGAGACGAAACATGTCGAGGAGGAAGGAATGTCATGCACATAGGGAAAGGATGTTATGATGTATATGTATTGATGGAGATGCTGACATGTGGCACACATCCCCTTATCTTATTATATCATTCATTTATGATTTATTATGCTTAGGAGGTTGGCCTCAGTATTGGCCATAGGTTAGAATGGTATATATAGGGGTTAGAAGGTTGTAGTTAATGATCATATTGAGTATTGGAGTGTTATTGTATGGTTTGGAGGTTACCCCCTCGAAGTGGCAAAGCTATTATATGAGCATATTGTCATCATTTATCTATATTTTGGTGTTCTCTCATGTTATTCTGCTGTATATGTTCTGATTTATACAAGTAATATCCTTACAGTCTATTTCTTTTTATTATTAGTTCACATCACCAAATACATTTTGTACTCCTTCCCTCTTGTCTTTTTGGTGACTCATGAGTCAATCATTGATTCTACCTCATCTCTTACCTTCTTAGGAAATTATTATACCCAATCTATCAATGAAAAATATAAAATTGTGCTTCCTCCTCTTATTTGTCCCTCGTAGTAAGAGAACAAATAAAAAACATTGAAAATAACCAAGATACCAATCCCTTATGGGAGCTCGATCTCACATGAAATTGATGCATACTTAATCAAGACATTATAAGGCTTAATATTTTTCCATTTCAACTTGTCATAAGTCCCTCTTGGGATTATTTCCTTAATTTATCAAAGACAATCTCTTTAGCTTCAAATTCTTATTTCCTTCTATTGGGATCAACATGATGCTTATATCTTGATGTGTTCTTCTCTAAGATTTGCTTCACTCGTTGGTGTACCTCATGCATATAGCCTCAAAAATCCTCTCAACATTTTTATACCCAAAACCATAGAACTTCTCAACTCATCAATGCCTTTAGGATTGTACCAAAACACAATTTGAAAGGGCTATTTGATGCACTTCAATTCACCAAGTAGTTTTATGTTAAATCGCGTGTGAGTGTAGAACCCCATAGTCTTGGCTTGTTTCCGACCAAGCACCTCATTGAGAAGCTTATCTTTTCCATATGTTTTTCTTCCACAAAGTGTGCTAAAATTGGCCCAAAATTTCCATGTCCCTATATATGACAATCATCTTTAGCAATCGGTGTAACCTTACTACTTCTTTAAAGAAAAAATTAACAACATTAGTGATATCGGTTGTCTTTTTACAAGCTATGAAGTGTGCCATATTAGACAAATTATCTACCAAAATAAATTATTTGTATTCTCTATGATCTAGTATGACCCATCCATGTGATATCTTACACCTATTGATATCATGTTCTTCATATGTATTTATTTTATTGTATATTCTATGTTTATAGTGTGTGTGACACTATATTTTATGCCTTAACTATGCTTGGTCTACATCCTATATTCATGAATCACATGTGTACTCTTATTTGATGTAAATTGGGTGTGTGTAATCCTATTTTCATGCATACTCATGTTCGATGTGTACTATTGTTTGGTGTGGGGAATCTTATTTGGATTGCACACTTCTCTTTGATGTGCTTGATGTGTTTTCTTTGCTTGTTTAGGATCAAAGCATATTCATTATTTTATGTATTTTTGTATGATCAATATGGATTTTTTGTTACTTCATGATTGTTGTTCCTAAATTTCTTTCTACAAATGATTACTTATCTATGTGACATTATTTATGTGTTCTTAGATTTATCATGTGATTGATATGATTTAGTGTGCTTCTTTTGATTTATTTATTCTTAATGTGTCGTTCTTTATTATATATACTTTCCATGATTAGCATGTATTCTTACCACAAGATCATTGTCCCTATAATTTCCTTTATATACTTGATATAGTCATCTATGGCTAGATTGATAATGCATATGATGGGATAATGGTGTCATGATTTGTATCATGCTCGATTCTTTATTACTACTTGCCGTCTTTGTTATGATCTACATGGTGCGCCTCTTCAAGACACATAAATTATACATGACATTAACATATTGGACATCGTATTAACCACATTGTTTATTTTGGGAATGTCCTTTAAATTCCTACATTACTTACATCTTTTATGGACTAGGGAATCACCCTATTATGATCTTATAATGTTTTATCTTTCCTATTTTGGTGCATTATCTTAATTAAATTACATGATTTATATCTTCTCACTTAGGGCATGAATTAGTTATTTTACTTACATTGATTATATTATGGCTAGCATAAAGGCATCTTGCATGATTAGATACATGCTTTCTTTATGATGATATTGATATATGTTACCACATACAAATGTTCTTTCATATCATACAAAAGCGCATTGAAAACCAATGTCCAAGACTCAAACACACATTCTGTTAGTTCCCATCCACTCCCATATATACAAAAAAACCCCAGATTGATGGAACTCATTTATGGAAACCAAGGGTCAATCTATGCCTACCTTTTCAAAGTTGATTATTGTAAATATACCAGTTCGTTCTCGTTGCAACACGACAAGTAGTCTACAAAACCCACTTGCAAAACTAGTTCCCAAAGTGGTTTTATAAAAACTAAAGTTTATTACGATTGTCATAGTGAAACTATAGAGGTATGTGTGCGTAGAAATTTGTTTCCCAACACAAATCCCTAAACCCCAAGACAAAACCAAAACAAATTCCCAACTTTTTGCAGCTGTCCCAAGCTACGAAAATAGCCACATGGGATCCTAATTGTGTGCCATTAATTGATCAAGCGTTCATATTAAGTTGTTTTAAAGGTTGATGTGACATTCCCTATCACCAGGGAATAAGGTTAAACCTTGACTTCTCCACTACGAGAGTTAGAAAGGTACTCTACATGTCATTTCAAAACGTCTCTATTAACTGCAAGAGTCTTTAGAAGGAGGAGTGTTTGAATAAAACTCAATGTTCAAATCGTAAATCAAGGTTATATTTTCCAAGTTAACTCACCTAAGTTTTCATTTCATCTTGATGCATGATTTGCGAGCAAGGTTAACACTAAAAAAAAGTCATTTCGAGTTGCGTAGAATCAAAGTAATTTTTAACATTTTGAGCAACAAAGTCGTTTTATTTAACCAAAACATACTCATCATTTGGTTTTAATTTCGATGCAATTAGAAAGGAAAACTAAAAAGAGAAATATGAAAAAGAGAGAAATCCATGCATGTTCAATGAGGAAGTGGTGGACAAGGTGCTCTCTAGATCTCAAGCGGTGAGGACATACTCGTTATCCAAGATATCACATTTCGCTAAGGTATTTTGTTAAGCGATTCACATGTCTTGTCTAGAAGTTGCATAATGTCTACCATAGCACTTAAAACAATGAAATCTACCAAAAAAAATGTCATGTCCATTATGCTTTAATGGGTGTCCAATGCGTGTTCCAAAACTCTTACCTTGTGAAGGTAAGAGAGTACGTTGGAAAATATAAACGGATTGGATTGGACAACAATTGCTTGCATTTTTGTGTGCTTTTACTAATTCATACAAATCCCACTCCATCCAACACCATACTAAATCTCTATTTTTTCATGTTATGAAGGGAGGTTCGACTTTCCGATGTTATGAGTAACCAAACAAAGTCGGCGTCCATGCACTCTTTTCAACCATTAAAACCTATGTTGCCAAGAAATCTATTTAGAGGGTATGCAAAACCAGTCCCTAGCCCAACACATGTGCAACTTACCAGGACTAGTGTCACATTACAAAATAAAGCCAAGCACATTACATTCCAAGCAATTAAGTGTCATTTACTTACTCGCCATATATTTAATCTAAACGCACCATATGTTCCACATTTAATTCAAAGCACATTTACCTCTATCTTTTTTTGGTTTGATGGATGTCCATACCTTGTTCTAAAGCCCCCATTTTTACACGGGAAGGTAGGATGCTCACACGGGTTGTGGAATTTAGCTTTAAATATGCAATCACATTTACTTGAAAGTTTGAAAGACCTTTTCAATAAACCCATCCAATGCATTTCTTACCATCATCACGTTCTATGAGACCCGTTTTGTGTATATCCAACAACCATATCCATCCATGAGAATACAATTTTTTTAAATGCATTTTGTCAAACCTCTCACGTACCTATTCAATGCTTTGGCGTTTTTCATAAATGTCTACCACATGATTTTGCTACTACAAAAACACAAAAATATACCTCCCATCAAACTTTGGTGGATGTCCCCCATTGGCATGACACGAGAATTTTGCGAGATGAATGGTTGAGCAAATGACACAATGGAGGAAGCTGGTAGGGCTGTGAGGAATGTAGCAGTGCACAGGACCAAGTTTAACACACTGTAGACTATGTTTGCTTGGGTTTTCCAATATTTTTCCACATCACACCATATGTCTCACCTACAAAAACAATTTTGTCCTTCACATTTTGTTAAATGTAGATTGACTTAAAAGAAAAAGTGCCTTTAACACTCTACTTTCACCAACCGCCATTACTCCCACCATTGCCTAATTCCTTTTTCACACCATGACTTCCTCTTGATTAATTTTTTTGGCTTTTTTTTTTTTTTTTTAATTCTCTATAATTTTGCTACAAAATAAAGTTGTACATGCATCTGAGCACACTCAATGAAGAATGCCGAGGGATAACAAGCTCGAAGCATCTACTGGGGTTTTTCCATATTCAAGACCGATTAACAACTTTAGTACACATCCTAAAATTTATTCCCATTGAGTGGAGGCAATGCATCAATGATACTTCAATGGCACCTTGTTGTCATGCTAAATGTCTAGCATACAAAATTTAAAATTTTGGTCATGACAACCAAACCCACACTTGAAATTCCCTTTCTTGGTCAATGTAAACCTTTCCTTCGGCCAGGATCTCTAAAGCTTTGATTTATGAAGGGACCTCTCATGGAGTGTGTTGTTTCCAAGGAAGACCAATTCACCTACGTATTCCGGGCTCATATTCTCGGTTCACGTTTGTGATCCACTTATCAACTCTTCCCGATCGTGCATTTCTCAGATCTCGCTTTGCTTTCTATTCAAAGTTTTCTTCATTCAACACGCCTCGCTGTCAGATCTACGAGGGAAAACGTGATCCAAAATGCATTTGTGGTTATAAATCAGGAAGTCCTATTTTGTGTTTTCTCTCAGTAGCTCTCCTCGCCAACTCAGAACCTCTCAGCCTAATTCGTGCATATGTGGAACTGGAAATTGGAGGTTCAACTATCTCATTGAGTATCCAATTCCATCCATGTCCACGTCTTCCTGGTAGTTAAAATCCTTTAATCAGCTTGCTACAGATTTGCATAACATTGTTCAAACAGCTTGAATAATGATCAAAATTACATATTAACATCTCCTTCGCCAGAATCGACCTCAGATCTTGATTCGGCTTGGCTCACACTTAATTTCGTATTGTTTGGCATCTTCTTGCATTCTCAGCGAACACAAATCCCCTTTTAAGCTCGTTCCACATTCAATCACGAAGACCTAGACGACAACCACTTGGCCGTAGGCTTCCAACAACGTTGTTCCATCTGTCATATGCATGCACTAGCCTTGCTTCATCAGTAGACAGGGGTCACGACAACGCTGTAAATTTCAATGAAGATCTACGCTTGGCAGGCGATGGGAGGCCAACAACACTACATGCATCTTGATGGGAGGAAAGTAATGTTGCACTCACCCGTATGCATACTTGTGGCTCAAGGAAGATCCGATTGGAATTTGGCAAGATTTAGTTATGTCTAGAGTTTGTTTAGAGGTTAGTATTAAAATTTAATGTTGAGTCGATTTAGCTTATTATTGTGTAAGTCGGTTTGGGCACTTGTTGAGTAGTCACTTGATAATTAGGTACGGGTCAATAAGAGTTAAAAGTTTATATTGTTCACAAAGTCAAATAAATATATTATTAGGGGATACTATTCATTTATAGTCATTCTTGTAGAGTTATTATACGGGTCAACAATGTCAAGTCTATAAGTCTACGAGTCATTTTATTTAATTGACATTTTATTAACATCTGCAGTTAAAAGAGTCATATTTTATAGTTTTGTCATATTAAAAATTGTCAAAGCGTATGTTGCGTCAAGAGTCGTCAATTGTGTCATTGTAATAAGTCTAAAAAATAAAAATAAAAATTGTCTCACTTTTAATAATTGGACGCATTTTTCCTTGTACGCGATGTCCGCTTTATGGGTGTGAATTTTACAAAGAGCCTCAAATCCATATTAAGTCGAGTTAGCAACATCACATTGGAGGATGGAGGCAAACGAAGGTTAGAGGTCAATCAACGACCTCTCGTCAGTCACTGCAACAATGAGGCCACATCAAGGTTTGGTGGCACATTTTATTTTAGTTGTGTGTTTTCTTCTAGTTGTGTGTGGTGTGTTGCAATTTATAGTGTTCCTATTTTCAATAAGTGGAAATTTCACATTGAGAGGGGGGAACATAATCCAATGTTCCATTTCTAGTTTTTAGTTTGTGTGTACGAGCAACAAAATTCAACAAAATTTCCTATGTTATTCCCTGTAATGAAATGTGATGAGGGTTGAAAATAGTACTTGGCACATCATGATGTGGTTGTAGGTAAACCACTTGAAAATATTCATTTTTGGTTTGTGGTACTCCAATTGAAAACCACCATTTTGGTTCATGGTTAACCATTTGAAAACCATATGATGGGTTTGTGATCATCCTGCAATAAAAATCACCTAATCATGAAAGCAGGTGCAAGTACAAAGACATGTTTTCCCCATGTTCACACTAGGCGGGAATGTTAGGAAATCACTATATTAGTGCTTTGTTAAGTTTTATTACGGGTAGACAATTATATTGTTATGAGTTTTTTTAACAACTTACGTGTATAGAAAAATAGTTAGAGCTACCTCCTTGTTTATAGGAGAAGCTTAAACTATAAAATGTATCCAACATTCCGTATGAGATATAGAGAGAAGATTATTTGTTTGTTGTGTATGCTTCTTGATTACCAAGATACTTCATGGTAAAATAATCAAGTAAGAATTTCGGGATTGTGAAATGCGGAAAACTATCTACTAGTGCGAGTAAAAGGTCTTTTTACAAGGTGGAACTTGCCGAAGGGTTTCAAATACCTCGGGAAGAGTTAGGAGCCTAATGAAAGTTTAAATTGGAGTAAATTGGACCCTCATAATGGTCCATGTGTTAGATTGGTTCATACTCAAATGTTATGGATTCCAGTGGAAACTCGACTTATCGGTGCACGTGCACATGTAAGGGCCAAAGTGGAAAATGGATTGAAAAGGAAACTTTGAGTTGAATTAGGTCTTGAAAATTGTGGTAATGGATTCATTGGGTCATTTGGAGTCAAAATAATATAAGGTTAGCCCTGTAAACTCCATATATTTCTCCTGGGCTCAAGAATTCGCTCCTTAGTCTATTTTCATGTTGAGATTGATGACATCAACATTCCAAGAAGCTTAGAGGGGTTTTGGAGGCCTGATTTATCTTTGTCCCTTTCTCCCAACGTGCGAGGAGACATGGGAGAGACCAAAGTGTGCTCCCCATGGAGGAGTTGGTTGCATCACTTAAGTCATCACTTGAGGTGTTAGAAACATGTTTTCAACTCATGGTAACTCATTTTGACCACTTTTTCATGATGAATGGACCCATGGTGGCCTTTTGGAGGTTTGATGCCCCGATTCCCTTTGTCCCGACATGCAAGGAACACGAGGAACTCCCCTATGGAGGATTGGTTTGTGTCACTTAAGTTATTAGAATGAAAGAGAGGATGGGGACACCTGAAATGTGCAAGCTCAGACAGTCCAGAAAAGGGAGATGGAAAGAAATGAATTCCAAAGCAAAGTGGAAAGGTCGAGGTAAGTTTATGTTTTGGGATTAGGGTAGTCGCGAAAAGAAAAATGAAAGAGAGGCCAAACCTAATTCAAAGCATAAACGGAGGGTTTATGTTTTGGGATTGGTAGTAAATGTGAGCAAAATTGCCGAGCAATGAATACCGATGAATAAATGACAATAAAAAGTAAATGGATCCAAGAACAAACACATGATCTAACGTAAGAAAGATCCAATGCAAATAACACATGTATTCAGCACAAAGTCTAAATATTGTATTAATAATTCTTTCTGTTACAAAAAGCTCAAAGTCTTTTCTCCTCACTTCTATTTTTCATCTGAAAGATATTCACCACCCCACACCACAACAAGTATTGGGGTATTTATAGAAGAAGGAGAGAAAAGAAGGCAAAAAGGAGCCAACCACCTATTTACAAAGATATTTACAAAATATCTACAAGGAGATACAAAATATCTTAAAGTCATGTTGACTTTTGACAACTTGATGGATGACATCATCTCATGGTGCAACATGGATGATGTCATCATTTGTGCCAACATACTTCAGATATTTACAAAAAGAAAGTCGAAGAAGAGAGAGAAGAAGAAGAAGCCACTATTCATCATCGTCATCCTGCGGCCGAAAGGGAGTAGCCTGCTTTTGCTGCTCAGGTGACGAGATGTGGAATTGAGCGCGGTATTCCATGAACTTGCTGATCATGGGCCCTAGTTGATCCTGGGAAGGATCCTTGTGTCGCTCACTGATCACCTCGCAAGTCTCCCCGCCGCCTATGAGCTTCTCTCGGGAGTTTGGAATATTCTTTCTCCGCTTCTATGAGGAACCCGATGAAGTCCCGACAGGCCAGCAGGTTATTGATGGACTCTGCGTCAAAAGAGACCTCTGGCCCCAGCCCTCGTGACACGATCTCTTTAAAGATCTGGATGGTTTCATCAACTTTTCTTAAGGCGAAGGAAGGAGTAAGCAACCCTGGAGACATGTTGAGAACGATTTGTTCCATTTGGTGCATCGTGTCCAGGGCTTCTTCCTTTACCTTATCGATTTTTTCAAGGACAAACTCCAGTTGATCCATCCGGTAGTCCAGAGTGGAAATGACTTTATTGAGGGCCCTGGGATGGCCGAAGACGCCGAACTTGACCAGATCTTCGACTGAACAGTCGAACATTTGTTGAAAGGTCTCATGCTGCAGCCTAGCATGGTCCAGCTCTTCTGATATGGGTCCTGCTAACGCTTGGAGCTCTTTATTCACCTTTTTGATGTTTAGATATAAATCAGAGAACTTGGCGATCACTCTTTCACTGTCTTTGAGGATCTGGCTCCTCCAAGCGGAAACTGCCATACCCTGCTCGCCGATCTTTGCATATTCATTAATTTTATCCTGGCTCAGAGGCTCAGGAGTCTCGGCGGCAGTTGTGGGAGGTGCACTGCCCATCTTCTGTAAGGCTTGGAGCAGATGTTTGTTTTGCTCTTTCAATAGCCTTTTCTCTTCTTTTGTTTCTCAAGCTTCTTGCAGAGGGCGTCGACTGCAGATAGGGCCTCTCCCTGAAGGCTTTCAGAAGACGTACCCATTGTGACCTGAGTCACTGTGTAATCTGTAGGAGACAGATCCTTTTTATCCTTGAGGGGATTGGGGTATGCGATCTCCATTACCCTCTCTCCCGAAGCACTCTGAGAGAAGCGTGTGACAGGCTTCTGTTTCTTTGCCCCTTTGGACGGGATTACGGAAAAGTCCATCGGAGTGATGGGAACTTTCCTTTTCTGCTGACTTAAGTGCTGGGAGATCCAGGCTGGACTTATGGGAGAAGGGCCAGAAACAGAGAAGGGGACAGCTGCAGTAGTAGAAGGGAAAAAAGTGGAGACACTTGGAGGCGGCATCGAGAGGGAGGCCGAAGAAGTGCTCACGGGAGGAAGAGATACTACAGGAGAGGAAGACATAGGAAGGGAAGGGAGCTCAGAGATGAGGGAAGAAATGGAGGGGGACAGATCCGCAAGAGAAGAGAAGATGGACGAAGAAGCGGGAGGAACAGTAGAAGAAGGGGGAGAGGACACGACCAAAGGGATGGTCGCTTGAGTCACTCGAGGAGGGGAAGGAGGAGAAGAAGAAGGGACAGAAGGGACCTCAAGTTGCAGAAGCTGGCGACATCCCGAGTGGATGGGCCTATTGGAACATCTTCTTCGCATTCTTTCTCCGGAGAAGCCAGAGTTACAACTTGTTCTGGTGTAGCGGAAGGAGGACTTTCAGGAGCTTCCTCTCGAGAAGTGCCGGATTCACCTCTTTGCCTTTTCCTTTGCCTTTAGGCTATTGTTTTGATCGAGAGGTGCGTTACCCAACGGAGAGGTTGTGAAATCGACCCCGAGGTAGATGAGTCCGTTCATTCGGCACCAATGCTCTGTTCGCGCAGAGTTTCCTTGACCCTTTCCTCAATTGTCTGAGGTGCTTTGTTTCTATCAATCGCCGCAAAAGGCCAATCATCCCCACCTGTATCAAGATATACTTGATCCACTTCCTCCTCAGTAGTTTGGTAGCCTTTGGGGACGATGGCTACCCCGTACTGGATGATTTCTGCCAAGGCCAATCGAGAATGGTCCTTCCTCCTAAGCTCCACCTCATGATATAGGTCAATGTAAATATCCTCGATCTGAGGGATGTGGATTGGATCGAGCTTGGCCCTGGGAAGACAATTCCTGGGTCGAAGGTGGGTCTTACGGGAAGTCATGTTTCAAATTGAGCAGCTCCAGCTCTGCAAACATGTCTTTTGCCTTGTGGTGAGAAAGACATGTATATCTACCCACTGTGAGGGGGAAAGGAGTTCCACCCTTCTTTCTTTTGAGGCACTTCTCATGGTAGGTGATTAGCTGTCTTGACAGCTCTAGAGAATCAACTTGGGTCCAGCATACCTTGGCAATCTAGTTGGCTCTCCCAAGAAGTTAGCTGCCCTCAGATAAGTGAATGTGGGGAATTGGGTGAACAGGGCCCCCCATTTCTCAGTGGCTGTCACTATGCTCTTGGTCGTGCGACCGTAAGTCATATTTGGCCTCAACAGGCAGATGATGAAGTAGAAAAATGCATCGTTGATCTTGGTAAATTGAGGGATGCTATTTTCCAGCCTCAATTCTGGATAGTATTCATATATTTTGACCTGGGGCCAAACCCCACTCCGCATCAGAGCTGGATAGTCCCTTTCAGAAGCTGCAACATAAACAACATAGGAATTCATGTAGAATCTCCCATTGTGGGGAAATTGTCAGAAATTGCTCGATATCGTGTCGCTTATAATTTCGCCCATTCAAGCGTTGATCGGCACATTTTTGTTCATGGTTTCTAAATACCGCAAAGATCCATTTGTGGAAAAAGTGGGGTTGAAGCCCAAACACCCCGCTCAGAACGTGATGGTGTCACCGAGCTCCTTCGAAAATCGCGCGGTGAATGATTTGTGGCCAACGGGTCACTACTTTTTATTTTTTCGATAGACTTCATTCATCACCGCATGCACCGATCTTCATGGTCATCCCATGCCTCGATGCAATCTCTCTCCGCCGACGGCCACAAAGTGCCGGTGATGAGGAATGCCGAGTATTATCTCAAAGTGGCGGGCAGTGAGGTTGATTACGACTCGCTTCTTCTCATTTACGACACACTCTTGTGTCTTTATTATAAAGACCGGCAACCACCATCATGAATTCATTGTTAACGGCGCCGATCGGGATTCCTCCAAAAAGTGCAGTGGCACCGCTATTAGCTTGTCCATCCACGGACTTCTTGTGACCTTCTGAGTCCTGACCCAGAATTCCTCCAAATCAATATGACCCAACTCTGAGTCTCTGATGTCCAGGTCACACTCGGCCTGGGAGTCGGGCATTCTGACCCTCTGATATTTATACTTCATTTCTTCCTCTGTGAGCTTGGCCTTGCCTTTGGATTTGGTAGGCCTCTTGCTTGATGTTGACATATGTTCTTCTGAGTTTAATTGCTGATCTGCAAGAATAAGACGTGAAACCCAATCGAAGAAAGCCGTGTCAGCTGCTTGATTTTCCATTGAAATGCTGACAGAAGAAAGAGTTAGCAATTTTGAGGCCTCGGGGCGCATGGCGCATGGATATTGCAGATTGCAGAGCTAAATAGGTAAGGCGCACAGGAAAAGGGTGTTGCAGGAGATAAATCAGCGCCAAAGGGCGCATGGCGCATAGACACTGCAGGGTGCATTTTGTGTTGCTGTAAGGACAAGTGCGCCTGCGCCATGTGGATGCATTTTGTAAAGGGCGCACGGAATCTTTATGTTACATGGGAACAGGATGCGCCCGTGGCGCATGGATCTTTCATGTTGCATGGAACTTCGGTGCGCCAAAGGCGCATATATGGTTTGTGTAACATGTGCTTTTGGCGCGCTTAAGGGAACTTGGCAGGCGCATGGAGGGTCTGCACAACATGATGTTGCTGCGATGAGGAACGCGCCTGCGTCTTTATAGCTTAACACTTGGCGCATATGAAAGAGCTGTTACATGGGCGCAGGGTGCGCCAAAGGGCGCAGGAATTCTTTATGTTGCATACAAGTTTGATGCGCCAAGGGGCGCATGGGAAGCATTTCAAGCGGGAAGTGCGCATGGAAGCATTTGGCAAAGAGCGGAAGTGCGCCATGAGGGCGCATCTTTTATGATGTCACGTGGCGAGCTCATGCGCCAAAGGAGAAAATACAGTTTTCTTTTTTAGGTTTGATCTTTCTCAGAGGTGTTTCCACATATGGCTAAAACTCTCTTTGCAAGTTTTACTGGGGTGATAGAAATGGCTTTAAACCAAGGTTTCAAGCTATTACTTTTCAGAGATGAGCTTCCTCTACCAGCAGATCTGGAAAGAGGAGGAGGAAAATGTGGAAAGACAAAGCAGGGGGAAAGCAAAGATCATGATTTATCTATTTTTTCAATCCAAAAACCAACCCACCCAAACAAAAAACCAAAAAACAAAACACATGAAAGACAGAAGGCCACTTACCCGGATATAAACGATGAAAAAGCGTGAGAACGGGTCCACAAATCAATTCGAAAGCGACGGGGCTGGTGTGCTGACAAGCTCAGAGAAAAATCACGTGTTTTGCATTGGTGACAATGACAGCGCAGACGCGCCTATATATAGGCGAGGCAGCAATAAATGCGCCACCAACTTTTAAAGGGGCGCACCAAATGAGCTGTCGACATGAGAAAACATGCGCCCTTTGGCGCACCGAAAGACTTGTCAACATGAAGATATGTGCGCCTATGGCGCACCGGAAGTGGTGTTGACAGAGGAAAATGTGCCTTTGGCGCACCAAAAAGAGGCGCAACAAATGATCTGTCGACAGGAAGGCGCATGCCTCGGCGCACGCAGGGAAGCCTTAACAGGCAGAGGCGCACCAAAATGCCTGCTGACACAAGAAAACATGCGCCAAAGGTTTTAAGGGGGATGCTGAGACCAAAAACAATTAAGTTTGAAAAATCGATTTCCAGGAAGGGATTTTGTAACGCTAAGCAAGGGCGACGAGGATCGGAACAAAATTTTGATGTTA
The DNA here is from genome assembly GCA_018340775.1 of Taxus wallichiana var. yunnanensis. Taxonomy (NCBI): domain Eukaryota; kingdom Viridiplantae; phylum Streptophyta; class Pinopsida; order Cupressales; family Taxaceae; genus Taxus; species Taxus wallichiana. The sequence goes on from CM031235.1 coordinate 884,115,889, forward strand.
TGGTAAAATAGTCATTCTATGCGATAACCCTTCAAACCCAAAAAAGACCAAAAATTTTAGACTAAGATCCTCATGGCACAAACCTTTGATTTCCCTATTTTATAGGGATTTCGCAACGCTACCAAACGCAGTTAGCTTGTTTGGGTTTCTATGGATTAAAATGTGCAAATGGGAGGGAAATCAAGTTTGAAAAAAATTTTGAAACTAATTTCATTCAAATCGACACCCAGAAGACACATTTATAAATATAGTAAGTTAGTATTAAGATGATCTTCCATAAATAGTAAGTCTAAGAAATTGGTGGTTTTTAGTGCTATTCTCTCTCTCAAATCCAAAAATAGGCAAAAGGTGACAATTGTGAAAATTGCTAAAACTAGACATCCAATTGTGACTTACTAAATTTAGTAAGTGCTCAGATTGTGTTCAAATTTGTCACACTCCTCCATCTCACTCCCATGTCACCATCTCTAGTCACCATGAAGATCAAGTACATATGATTTGAGCCAATTTCCACATTATCCACTGAATACCCCAATGTAGGAGATAGTGATGTCTCTCACATGGATCTGGAAAATCTCAAAGCAAGAATGTTGAATGAACCTCAAGAACCTGTGGAGGAGAATATTTTCTCAAGTGGTCTATTTTGGGTAGGTGGTCATCCATTGTCAATTCAAAGCACAAAGCTAGTTCTAGCTTGTGCCCAACATTATGACCTTGATTCAAGAACAGATTCTTGCAGATGACAACTCAATTCTGGCAGTTCTCACTCCGAAGGGCATTTCACAATGCTTATAGATTCCCACTTGCAATAACATGGTTATCATCACTCGAGAATTTTCCTCTCAGGAATGGACACAAACAAATTCATACTTGTAGGGAGTGACAGTGGGGTCATGGCTCAAACAAGGAAAAAAACCCTCTCGAATGCCTAAATCATTGTCTTGAAGTGAATTTCACGAGTCCTACTCTGATGCGGTGGTCCTACTAAACATATTAAAAGTTTTATATACTTGATATGATGGGTTTGTTTGAATTTTATATCTAGATGGAATACAAACACATATGTGTTGATGTAATACAATTAATTTTTAATTTATGATATGATGGAAGTCTTATTTATTCATAATTTACTTTTAAAAATTATGTAATGTGCTCTATTATTGATAGGATAATGGTTGTACTTATTTCAATATTTTATGTGCATGTAATAGATATTTTTCATTCAAACTTTAGTATTTTTATATTTTATAAATAAAGTCCAAAAGTGCAAATACCCTCACAACTATTGGGTAATGCACAGACGAATGGCTCCTCTCCCTTATACTTCATCACCTCTCAATATTATCCAATTGCAAAACTTCTGAAAAGATGTGAATGGAATTTTTGGTGAGATACAACACTTTGAGGGTGTTCATATGTTTGGCATAATAAACTTGAATGTTCTTGGCAATTTATGTCCTACTACTAATAGTGTTGTTCTTTTAACTAGGTTGGAGGGACTGCGCATAATAGGAATGAACATGTTTTCATTGACTTAATTGATGTCGATGGGACTTAAGGATAATAAGCAAGGAATTATGCATGAGAAAATCAATGAATAAGATAATGATGACCTTTGTAGGGATGTTTAAATATGACTTTAATTGTGAGTGTTGTTGGCTTTGTGTACAAAATACTTTTTTATATTGTAAGTGATTGATTTAAATGTTTTGAAATGAATTTTATGTGTGGGTTGAGCCTATGGTAGAAAAAACTAAACAATTGCCCTAGATAGCTATATTTTTTATTCTCAATTTTCATACTTTGTAGACCTTTGGGTCATATATATTTTGTAAACTTATTGCTATATTATTATACAAGATAATTAGTAAATAAATAAAAATAAAAATAAAAACAATAAATGGTTCCTCCACCCAAAGTCAACAATTCCACTATTATGTTTGTTATTGAGGCCATTGCATTTATTTGAGCGTGTTGTTTCATCCATTCCCATTAACACATGTATCTCAAAATTTAGAATTTTGTATCCCATAATTTAGCTATGTTGATAACAAACTTGGACCCTCAATTTCAAGGGAGTCATTTGTCTTGAAAGATAGATATAGAGATGAGGAAGTGAGATGGTGTCATGGCATTTTAACACAAGCGGGTAAGAAAACAATCAATTATGGATCTACATGGGATGGTGAAAAGAAAACAAGAGCTACTAAAAATTATCAATTTAAGGAACCCCCAATCCTAATGCTTCGTACTTATGATTTGCTTGGTAAAATATGTTGCATCCATTCAAAAAAAATGTTTGTGAATGAAATTTATGTCATACTAATAAGTTTATTCTTTAAGAAACTCATCTCAAAACTATATCACATTCATCCAACTTATATACACATCCATGTCTCACATATTTTGTTCTTCCTTGAGCATATGAGTAAAATGTGCATTAAAACAACATTATATTGTCGTGATACAAATGCTAGATAGTGTAGACACCAGTTAAATGTTTCTTGAATGTGAATCCAAACTACAAAGCCATGCCAAGTTTAATTACACTTGGCTCATAAAATTATAAACATTTTTTTCTCATCGCTCTTTCTTGTGGATTTGGTGCCTTCGTGAAGGAGAAAATTTACAAGCAAAGGTCTTCCTTTTTGTTATCATTCTTGACAAAAGTATCATCCAAACGTAAGAGAATGACAATGGAAATAGCAATGGGAAAGCTCATAAATTAGTCAAAAGGAATGTCTTCAATAAACATTAGTCAAAAAGTAATTATTAAAATTCATGCCTTTGATCTAAAAAAACGTTCATAGAAAAAAATCAAATTCAATTGGTTGAAATAATTACTTGCATTTCATAAATTATATACTTAATGAAATACTTTCAACCTTGCCACATCCAGAGGACTACAACCAAGAAAATCATCATCTTGTACAAATTTGGCTCATACTAAATAGAAAATTAAGCTACTTACAGGTAAAGGGCTATAATGTTTCCTCTCATGTGCCTTAATGTAAGGGACATTTATAATTCTCTATATGTTCGACGGCTCAAATGCTTTGTAGAAACAAACCCCTTCAAGTCATGTAAATGAATTGAGCATGGTAATGAAATGTTTTTTTGTTCATAGCAAGGTTAGGTTGTAGACATAATGCAAATGACTCACAATGGTCTTTAAGGCTCAAATCTCGTGTGTGGCTTACAAATCTTGCTTATTGATAATGAAAATAAGGTGGTATGGTGCCACTCTTTAGTAGTGCTCACACAGTGAATTTCTTCAAAAAATACGTCCTTAGACATTTTTATATTTATTTCGATCTTAATTTCATTATATGTAACTACTATATAGATTAAAGACCCTTGAACAAACATAAAAACTATATATTCATTTGTAATTGCAATGATAGTTTTTATTCGAGCTTTCTTTTTTATTTATAAGAGTAAGTAGAAGTCACTTTCAATCAAATACAACTTAGAATAAGCATACTATTTTGTTACACCATTGGTTTTGTAGTTTTAGAGCCACATAATGATGGTAGCATAAAATTGTGAGAAACATATCTTATACCATGTTCTTGAATGAAAGATGTAATAAGGCAACAAATGGTTATAAATTTAAATCCATGTTGATTTAAGTAGCATATTACATTGGATCAACCTGTAAAATTTAAATCCATGTTGATAAATTACACATTGGAATAGTCAAGTCAATTAAAAATTAATCTTTGTTCCCTTATTGAAAATAATGGATTATGTTAATAAGTGGATCATTTGATCGATTAGCTAAAAATGCATAAAATAGCTATGATTAATCATCTTTATGTTCAACCCCATAGCCACTTTACATAGTTTCATTACAACTTCTATTTTGGTAATGGCAACAAGAGTATGTGGTCATGTTAATCAGATTATAAATCATATATGTGTATCTTTCGACTTAAAAGGAATGCGAGAATGGGGTGTTGAGGGAAAATTTTAGTTTCCAAAGCTAATGAATATAATTACAAAATCATGCATAATGTCTTCATATATAAAGTTATAGTTGGAGAAATGTCTATAATTGAATCATGTCTTCGAATGTTGGCTACATTGAGACTCGTTATTTTTTTCCTTACACCTTATCCTTCATGAAAAAATAGAACTAACTATTGTAATAATTGGCAATTTCCTCACTTGTTAATGGGTCAAGGGTTTTGACTCTGACAAGAAGAGCAAATTTTAAGTAACTTCTTAGATTAGAAGATTCAATATTGTTGACGGGAGGCTAATAAAGTTGCTTATTTATTTGCCAACTTGAGTGGAACAAAAAAATGAAATTGTAACGCATAACACAACTTCTCCATGGCATGGGCTTTGGGAACTTCTCTCCAAAGATCTTATTAATCCTTCATCTATCCCCTTCACTATTTCCTAAGTGAAAATCAATGGGAGGTGGTTTCACTCAAATGATACAAGATGAAAGACAAGTAAAATGAATAATAATCAAAATTGGATTCACCTAGATGTTAAATTCAATCCATTTTCAATATGTTTCATTGGAACTTTCAACCTTAGAAGGCAATATTGGAAATAATAATCACAATAAAATTGGATTAATTCAATTAGCTCCTATTCTTCTTTTAAGTGGTTTGATGGCAGCTATAAACTTTAGAATCATAATCACGAAAGTATCATAAAAGTTCAATTAGCTTCTACAATTCTTTCAAGTGCTTTGAAAGTCCTTTGAAAGATGTCTTCCCTGAGTTTAGCGGAAGATTCTTGCCTAGAAAATGAGGTGAAGAAAAGGCGAGAGGGCAATGCTAAGTCCTTGCCTATAGAAGCGTGGCTATAATCGAAAAGACAAAAATGATTTTTGTGTGACATGATTCAAGTAGTGAAGAAACTTACACAAAATATCTAATAATAACATGATTCCCTCCTCGTCAATTTTGTTAACTTATAAAACAAACATTATTATTATTATTAGCACTACAAATTTCAGATGTTAAAAACTAAGTTGCCACATTTTAAATCGTGGAGGATTTTTTTTTTTGAAAATCATTACTAGAAACATCAACTATTAAATTCATGATTAAATTCGACTACAAGGAGTATTGCGCTTGTATTTTAGATTAAATATTCAAAAAAAAGAATGAACTAAAGTTGATTCTAATGAGTTTCAACAAATTTTAATGACTTTGATGAATATTAGCAAATTTTAATGAATTTCAACAACTCTACAAATTTACAATTTTTACATCATATTCACCAAATGTGGTTACTTGGGTTAAAAGCATGATGTTTTCAATAAAATCACTCAATTCTCAAATGATTATTGTGATCAAACAAAGGTGTGTAGCTGAATACATCTCTTATTTATCTCTTGCTCTCTCATGCATGATCTCGAAAAAAATGTGAATGCTATTTTATCGATTCTTGGACTGAAACTGGGGAAATATTGTTTGGGGTTTCGCACTTTGCCAAAAGAAAAAGAAAACAGGATTTGTAATAGTAATAATTGAATGGAATGATGTGCTTATTTGAACTCAAGAAGTGAAGGCCAAAGATAGTTTTTAATACTTTAGGAGTTAATGACCCAACGACACTGGAACACTGCATGGCGCACTATTGCATGGCAAGTGCTCCCAACCGATCGTGTAAATGCAAGGGTAAGCTGATCCCCACGGGGCTTGGGGGATTAGAACCTGGGTGGTTGGGTGGCGAGCACTCAAGCCCCACCATCAAGCCACACCCTTGCGCCCCTCCATAGTTAATGGAAAGATCCTTGGAAGGTGTGGTGGCAAGGCTTGTTAAATCTCCGCGTTGCATGTATCTAAGTGCTTTTTGCTTATGTGAGAGGTCAGGTGTAAACCGAGTCTTTTAGAATTTCAGATTTTTTCGATCTCAAAGAATTGGGGATGCACGAAAAATAACATTACATGAACCGTATTAGAAATACATGACATTCTCTTGTGGATGAGGCTGGGCCGCAAGGCCCATGTGAGCATTTCCCCTCTTGAGGTTAGTTAGGTTGCATTTCAAATTTGTGAAGTCTCCACTTTTGGCTATAAAGCCAAAGCCTCGTAATAGACTCTAGGTTAACATTGTTATTACATTGTGTGGCGTAACATAAGGTGGGGATTCTTGTACTAATGAAGATTGGTGGGTAAAATAGAGAGCTCTTTGTTGGCTAGTTTAATCATCGAATTTGTCTTTTTAAGTATAAAAATATGGGTAGAATGATGCTTTTGTGCTCTATCGGAATGAAGAACTAGTAATCCATGTATTTTGGAAATGATGGACAACAAAAACATATTGTAGGCATGATCTTTCAACCAGCCTGTAATGTGTGTCACAAATGCAAAACTTTGTGTCCGAGTTCGATAGGTATGGATAACAAAGCATATCATCACATACATCCAACATGATAACAACCGATTGACTTCATCCTCGCCCTTTGATTATCAATGTGCCATTTGACAATCAAACAAGTCTATAAGACGTTGGATGTGGATGTTACCAACTCTTTTTACTTGATCAAGACTTTCAAGATCAAGTTGTGTTATCTTTGTGAGATTATAGTCAGGAAGAGCCTCTTGACTTGTATATTAATTAATTAAAATTTCTTCCTTCTGCCCAACAACACCGAGTGACTATTGACTGCAAAAGAAGACAAATTTTGTGTTCGAGGATATGTGGAGGCTGATGGCAAGCAAATTCCCCATATAAATGGTGATTTCTGCACTTTATCAAGATGGACCTAAAATATTTTTTGAAACAAGTAATGGGGCTTTGATTTTTTTGATTTTCCTCAATTGGAGGAGTCCTATAATTCAAGTCGGCTCGTGGGTAAGCACTGTCTTCGGGAATCACCCCTTGACTCTAGGTTCAATCCTGATAGGATGACCACTAGCAAGACTTGGCCTCTGAAAATCCTCCTCACTAAGGATACCGAGCATCATAAACTAGCTAGAAATAGCTCCAACGATACCGATTGCACCACTTAAGGTTAGAATCTCCAAGGAATACTCCTGGTGGAAACCATTGATCTCCACTCAATCATATGAACGACTCACAACAAAATCCTCTGTTACTAAGAACAAGGGCCAAGTGGAGGAGATACTCTTTTAGCAATACGACTAACAAGAAGGCTTTGCCCTACAAGATTGTGCGTTAGCTTTATCTCAATTTTTTTGTGGGGTAATAATTTCTTGTCCGCAATCTACTTATTATTTTGGATAGGTTTGGACAAAGAAGATAATTTATCCTCGTCCAATGCCAACAATATTGCTTGAGTTTTTATCCCAAAAAGATGATGTGGATTTGGATGTGTTGTCTATTGATGATTTTGATCTCGCCATCGTGGCCTTTAAGAACATCTCTTGCAAGGTATATATAATTAACAATTCCAACACATTACGGATCAATTCATACAAAATAACAATTTATATAAGAACAAGATTTCTCTCGTCCTCTGCTAATATGTAACTTCTATGTGTAATGGTTAAACTCGTCATATAATTGTTGACATTCGAACCTTGTTTTTGAAGAACCTATCGACAATATATTCTTTGACACATGGAAAAGCTCCAACTTTTGTTAATTTCTAACAAGTCTAGAGGAAAATACAATTGTTTCCTCCTATTTATCTTGAGGCATATGGTCTATCTTGTGTTAATTTCTAACTAGTCTAGATTGATGAGTATGATTCTAACAAGGAAACCCTATTGAACACTAGCCCTTTTAAAGAAAAATGCTGATTTTAATTAATTTATTTATTTTGAGATTATCAATATTTGATTACATACAACTCAATATTTTAAAAAAAAACTCATGAGAGATCCCTCTAGCTGCATTCCTCCCAATTAGTCTCAATAACTTCAAAAATGAAAATGCGTTGTTTTGGTTTTATTGGATCAGCGAAGTCTCTTCTTTCTATTCAAATAATGTAATGAGGATTTTGATTTACTTAGTTAAAAAGTAATTGCGGCCCTTCTTTTTTATGAGCGATTCGACATTACATTGAACAAGCAAAACTTAAAAAATCCTCAAAATCAAAATTGATTCGCACTTCACCTACCAAAAGCACAACATATGTAGTTCTCCAAGTTATTCAAGACTGATGTACATATTTAACTTCTGATACATCCTTTTATTTTTAAACTATTCTAAACTCTTCATTTGCTCTATTAAAATGTCTATTCCAGTCATTTTATTGTGCTTTCACCAATAAAGAATGTTGTATTTCCATATTTCTCCAGTTTTATTTACAGTCAGTATCTCTCATCCATTACCGGTGTCTTCTGCAACAGCAAAGTCAGTATTTTCCTTTTCACTAACTTGCCAATGATCGGCTTACATCCAAATCTGAGTGTTTTCTTATGGGCATAATAGATATTAAGCTCTAACGGGAGGAGCATTGAATGCTTATATATGTATTATTATGCATACTGTCAAACCATTAGTGTACCTTCTGCGCGATTCCAGTTGTTGCATAGATATCAGAGCAGTTACAATGTTCCCGTTTTGGCACTCACAATGCTGCGAAAATTAGATGGGTTTCGGTTTACACCTGCCAATTGCCTTTGCCAAAAACCTTAAGATAAAATATAACAAAAAACACCGAAGGCCTTTTCACCAAGTCTATTTTGTTCATATCCATCAATGATTGCAGTCCGGTAGATTACATTTTGTTGATCCATTTGTCAAACAATTTGTGCAAATATACTTGAAGGAATTTATCTATATTATCTGCTTGGATGGATAATCAAGTTCACTTAAATTTTAAAAGGAATCTCTAATGGCTAGAGTTATTGTGTCGTAATTTTCCATTCTTCTTTAAAAAAATCAATAAACTTTAGCAATTAACCTGGCAGGTCATGCTCTGATTTGATGTAAAATCCTGGTTGGTATCTTACACCTATCAATTGCCTTTACTAAAACTTTAATTAAAAAAAACACGGAAGGCCACTTATTGCATACATATCAGGGCGGTTAAATGTTCCCATTTTGGCACTTACCATGCTGGAAAAATTAGATGAATTTGCGTTTACACCTACCAATTGCCTTTGCTAACATTAAAATAAAACATTTAAGAAAAACACCGAAGGCCTTTTCACCAAGCCTATTTTGTTCGTATCCATCGATGATTACAGTCCAGGAGACAAAATTTTGTTGAGGATACAATTTGTGCAAATATTATATAAGGCATTTATCTATATTATCTGCGTGGATGGATGACTGGATTTACATAAATTTTAACAGGAATCTTTAAAAGCCAGAGATTTGTGTCATAATTTTCCATTCTTTGCTAAAAAAATTCAATAACCAATTTTTGAACAACTATCTTTATCAATAAACTTGGCCAGGTCATGGTCTGATTCGATGTAAAATGTCATTTGGTATCTCATGACCATAAACCACAAAAAATCCCCTAAGACATATATAATTTCGCATATGTGAATTTGTACATAGGCAAAAATATATTAGAATTAATCTACACTAAAAGACCATACATAATGCCAAAGTTATGATAGGAGTAAACAATGCTAAAGATATGTTCCCCTTGTTGTATCCAAACATTGGCTTGATAGTAAGTCTTTCTCAAATCTCCTGCAAGATCAGTTTTCCATTTCCTTCGAGCATTCCCCTCCTTTCACATTTTGCACTCATTTTCCTTCCCCTTCAGTTTTTCAGTCCAGAGCTGCATGGGCTTCCTGTAAACAGTTCAAATGTCACGACTCCATGATATTATAATTTGAGGCCTCAAAAACTACCTCATCAAAAGCACGCCATATAACATGATTTAGTCTAGTCAAAGAGTACCATATAGCATGATTTCATCTAGTCAAACACATGTTCTGGTTCTCCAAACACAAGGTAACAATATTTTTGAGAAACTAAAAATAAACCCAATTCCTTCTTACCGTGCAAGTCTGCACAATGCACCTTTTTTTTATGCAAGCCTTTGTTTATAGTTTGCTTCTAATATCATTAGTCTCCTCGAGAACATTGTCCATCTCGTAAATGATGGAAATGTTTCAGATGAATTTCTTTTGCAATAATCTTGGAGTTGAACTTGGTTGGAGTGTGGCAATAACCACATAGTTGAAGGTTCTTCACAATTATAACAGTTTTCAAGGGAAAGTGTTAAAACCCCCAAATACAAATTTTGTCTAGTCAAAGCATACCATATGGCATGATTTTTTCTAGTCAAACACATGTTCTGGCCCTCCAAACTCAAGGTGACAATATTTTTCAAAAACTAAAAATAAAACCCATTTCCTTCTACCCCGCAAATGTGCAGAATACACCTTGTTTTTATGCAAGCCCTTGTTTATATCTCGCTTCTATTATCACAGCCAATAAGCTCCTCGAGAACATTGTCCATGTCTTAAATAATGGAAATGTTTCACATGAATCTCTTGCAATAATCTTGGAGATGAACTTGGTTGGAGAGTTGCAGCCACCACAATTACAACAGATGTTCGAGGGGATTTGTTAAACAACCCAAATACGAATTCCCTACTTCTTACTAATAAGGTGGCAGAGCAGTAATTCCTTGTTTTCCACATCATTCAAGACAGGTGTGAAATGTAATTAACATCCCATCTATATTAAGGAGTATATATCTATAGAGAACTATGAGATCCAGGGGGTGCAGACCCTTCGGGTTGCATCCAAATCCCATCCCTTTGTTTCGGGTGAGTATACAACTTAATAAAACCCTGGTAAAAAAACCTCAACAGAAAAAAATTTGATTTTAAATATTCTTGTTAACAATGTCATACTCTTGTTCCTTTTTCGTCTGATTACATACAATTAAATCCTAAATTAAATCCAAAATTTATGGGGTCCTCCAAATTAGTCTCATAACCCTGAAGGCTGACATAAATGTAAATTGAGACCTATTTTGGTATACAAACTCTCTCCTTTCTATATGTCTAAACCATGGATTGTATCTTACTCATATTTTCCAAAGATAGTATTCTATTTTAAGTTCAAGTACCCGTCTCATTTGTTCATCTTAGTGTGTATGTCAAGTTGCAATTTGACCTCATTCCCATTAACACATGTATCTCAAAATTTAGAATTCCGTATCCCATAATTTAGCTATGTTGATAACAAACTTGGACCCTCAATTTCAAGGGAGTCATTTGTCTTGAAAGATAGTTATAGAGATGAGGAAGTGAGATGGTATCATGGCATTTTAACACAAATGGTAAGAAAACAATCAATTATGGATCTACAAGGGATGGTGAAAAGAAAACAAGAGCTACTAAAAATTATCAATTTAAGGAACCCCAATCCTAATGCTTCGTACTATGATTTGCTTGGTAAAATATGTTGCATCCATTCAAAAAAATGTTTGTGAACGAAATTTATGTCATACTAATAAGTTTATTCTTTAAAAACTCATCTCAAAATTATATCACATTCATCCAAACTATATACACATCCATGTCTCACATATTTTGTTATTCCTTGAGCATATGAGTAAAATGTGCATTAAAACAACATTATATTGTCGGGATACAAATGCTAGGTAGTGTAAACACTAGTTAAATGTTTCTTGAATGTGAATCCAAACTACAAAGCCATGCCAAGTTTAATTACACTTGGCTCATAAAATTATAAACATTTTTTCTCATCACTCTTTCTTGTGGATTTGGTGCCTTCGTGAAGGAGAAAATTTACAAGCAAAGGCCTTCCTTTTTGTTATCATTCTTGACAAAAGTATCATCCAAACATAAGAAAATGGCAATGGCAATAGAATGGGAAAGCTCATAGATTAGTCAAAAGGAACGCCGTCAATAAACATTAGTCAAAAAGTAATTATTAAAATTCATGCCTTTGATCTAAAAAACGTTCATAGAAAACAAATCAAATTCAGTTGGTTGAAATAATTACTTGCATTTCATAAATTGTATACTTAATGAAATACTTTCAACCCCGCCACATCCGAGGACTACAACCAAGAAAATCATCATCTTGTACAAATTTGGCTCATGCTAAATAGAAATTAAGCTACTTAGAGTAAAGGGCTATAATGTTTCCTCTCATGTGCCTTAATGTAAGGGACATTTATAATTCTCTATATGTTTGACGGCTCAAATAATTGTAGAAACAAACCCCTTGAAGTTATGTATATGAATTGAGCATGGTAATGAAATGCTTTTTTGTTCATAATAAGGTTAGGTTGTAGACATAATGCAAATGACTCACAATGCTCTTTAAGGCTCAAATCTCATGTTTGTTCATCCATTTGTTGTTTGATTTCATCCAAGTTTTCTTTCTACACTCTAGATTATCCTCTATAACCATTTTGGGCCAGCGATGATTGTCCATGTTTTCAAATTTTTTCAAATAGCTTATCAGTCGAGTTATTGCCGATGCTTCCATCGGGAAGGTACCCACTTCAGCCAACAAGATCTCATAAGGGACTGTTGATTTAACTTTAAGAGTACTTGTGATTAGATGTTTGGATTCTTTCTAATTGTCTCCATCCATGCTTTGACATGCTACTTCCCCAAACCTCACAACCATAAAGTGCAACGGAGTAACCAACAATCCAAAGAGGGTTTTCTTAGTTTTCCAATCCCAAAGCTCAACTTTCCTACACCTATTTCAAGTAAGTAAGATATTTTCCAACCTCCTGTTCATTTTTGTCTACATGTCTCCCAAACTCATCTTGTTGTGAAAATCAATCCCAAGATATTTATATTCTGTAATGTAATTTCCAATGGATTCCCCTCAAAAATATTTATATACATTCATCTACCCAATCAATGGGTACGCCGCTATCAGAGAAGGCAAATGAGAGGATGGTAGGCGGAAGGATGGGAGAAATGAAAGAGAAGGGGTAGTGTAGATGTCGGGAAGGGTTGACGAGTCATAAAAGTTTTATTTTGGGGATGGAAGAGGCGGATGGTATACTTTTTTTTCATAAGTTTAAGAGATTTTAAATTAAATAAATTAAATTCTTTATTATTTACAAATTTTTTAAATTGTTTTTTAATTCTTACGTGTACATATGTCTAGATAGTTGACAACCCATGTTTATATGTTTACATTTTAATACATTCTTTTTAGAATTATGTGTTTATGTAGTTTATGATAGATTGAGGAAGGATTAGAGTTTTGGGGACTTTCAACTAGGGTGATCATCTTCCTTGGCTTTCCATATTGTATTTCCTTCAAATCCACTCACATTATGTGCACCTTGTGTCATGCGTGAGAGGTGAGAAACACTTTAAAACCCATAATCCTATGCTCACATATGATTATCCCTCCTCCATTGCCTTGAGAGAGGTTTTAATCGAGAGTGTTGTTAAGCACAACATTAGTGCACAGGAAGCTTGCCATATGTTGAAGAAATTGTAACTTGTTCTTTATAGTTGTTTATTTGTATCGTTGAATGTTGGGAAGGTGGTTTTCGCGTGAGTCAAAGTCGATTAAAGGTTAGGAGTGCCCTAGGCAATAATTGGAGTGGATACCCTTCTCATAATTTTAGTTAAGATTTTTTCCCATCAAGTAAATAAATAAAAGCTTCTTGCATTCTCATATATTTGAAATTTTCATCACGGGACCATAACAAATCACAAATTTAGAGAAATTGTTATATGAAAAGAATTAAAATTTCCTATAAAATTATCACAGTAAGATCGATAAATATTTCATTGATGAACAAAATTAATTATAGGGGTGCTCAAAATGCAACAAATGCATTTTTAATACAAGCTTGCTTGCATGTTTGAATTACCAATATCAAGTGGGTGATGGGACTCAAACATGAATAGATCACCATTATTTCACAAAATGATAAAATTCTTATGAAGCTCACATGGTTTTGTGAAGAGTGGTAGTTGGACCAAGTCTATCAATTCCCCTATAAAAATAATAGACATTTCCTCTTAAAATTTAGGAATTTCCTTTAATTGGGCTCAACTCTATGGATACGTAGGTGACATTATAAAAATACATAAACTTTTTCCTAGAAATAATACACCCAGACATAATCTGGAGCTAATGAATGAGTAACAATACCAACATAATCATATGAAATCGAAATATGCCTTATTTATTTTTACTTGCAAAAATATTATAATACCTTGTTATGTATATACATGTAATTTATGTTATTATATGATAATACCATTAAATGGGTAAATCAATATTGAATCTTCGACTAAATTTTTTTGAATGCTAAGTTTTAAAATAACAAACAAGGAAAATATTTGGATTAGGCGCCCTTAAATGCTGGTACCTGAGGCAACTACCTAGGTTGTTTAGGGCTTAATCCCCTCTATGTAGAGTCTCCCATGACACATCAAATACTCTTGACATGTATACCTTCATTAATGGTTATGAGACAAAGCCTTCTTTGTTAGATTCTCTCTTGCTCATGAAGCTACCCACTCATGGTCTTATGACAAAAATGAACCAATAATAAATTAAAAAAAGGGTTTACCAACAATTGTTTGTGCTCTACCCCAGATTACTTTGAAATCTTGACCAAAGAATCTCTTTCATACGGAGGGTTTTGTTAAAGTGATATCATCTTATATAAACCATTTTGTAACATACTTGTTGAAATTGCTACATCTATAGAAGAAATTATTATTAATTGAGAGTTCATGCACCTCTCCTACCATCGATGGGATGCTTCTCACACACCCTCCACATCAAAGCACATGATTCTAATGAATCTTTTGATGATCAACTAGATGAATAACCCACTTCAACTAGACGAATGACAACTCTTGTCCGAACTACATCCCAACAATAATATGACACTTGATGAGCGAGACATGTTTGGTTGTCATGATTTCAACATCCACTATAATTGGACCTATAGTAGTGTTCCAACTCCTTCGCAACATATTGCACCATCTTTCATTGAGTTTAGGCAAACATCACCATCATCCTCCACATGCATTTTTTGTCTTTGCAACAACAACCCAAGTATCACCGTAACAACTAGTGGTTGACACACTTTTTAGCATTTCATACACCACTTATAATAGGCATTCAACTCCTAATTCTATTCTTACGCATGTGGCCTTTTGCACACCACCCTTTGGTTTGCCTTATCAAAGTGTATCCATTGCACCATTATGTGTGGTTACTAGTATATTTGATTTCTTTGTAATGTAATGGTTTGTGAAAGTGAGTGAATCAATGTCATTACTTAATTTTATTTACGTTCGTTTCCAAATGCACAAGGAAAATCTTCATTCCATGTTGTGTCTAGCAATTGTCTTCTAGTCTATTTAATCGGGTGTCCACATGTTTCCATCTACTTATCGATGTTACCATTACACCTTCATGGGTCGTTATTGGTGGTATTGGTGTAACCATTGTACCTCGTGGGCATTACACGGTCTTTGTGGATAATGTGCACCAATTCCTTTCCACAGATCTTTGTGTCATGCAGATAAAATTAGACGTTTCCAATTTAAAAAAACAACATTGACACTTTAACCAAATATTGTAAAATTGTCATCAAGAAAATAGTAAATATATTTATTATGTCTATAGGCATTCCCCTATTAGAAAATTTGAGCAACGAATAACACATCGTATCAACATCATAGATCACATCGTATCAACGACATTCCCTATTAGAAGTGTAGATTTTACATTTTCCACAACTTGGTCACTTAATGTACAAGAGGATAAAGTAACTAATTATTTGAATTGTTGCACAATTGAGAGATGAAGGAGTTCTTTAGTGTCATTAAAGCCACTTGTCACCATTAATGACTCTTAAGGAATAATCGTATGTATGATTTTAGTGTCTTATTGTATCTATTTTTTTAATCTATTTTTTCAAAGTGTGATAGGACACATGTTGTCTCACCGTGTTGGGATTTATACTATGAAGGTAATCAAGGGAAGTGTATAGAATTATGTTCAGTGGTGAAAATGGGATAAGACGGGGCTCTTTCTTCTTAGATATCAAAAAGGAGTATAGATCAAGTTGGGTAAAAACAAAAACACATAGTTACTGAATTACCATACATGCAGGTATTTTTGTGAGATAGAAGTCTCTACCGAACTCGCAAAATATGCCCAAAAAAGTTTTTTATTTGAAACCACTTATTTGATGTAGCTATGCATTTTTCCATATCTAACATAGTGTTGGACAAGTTCTTAAAGTAGAGCATAAACATCAAAGTGGCCTCGGTTAGATTGGACAACAAAGCAATAGAGCACCTACATTGATTAGGCATCCATCTCACCAAACGATCAAGGAGATTGAAACAAGAGACTAGGGTCACATGTTTAGCTATGCCACTAACGAGACCCTCGTGCTCATATCGCTAACCCATGTCCTCGACAATTTAGACATATGCAAGATTCCCTATCTAAAGGAAGTGACGAAGAAGACTCTACCAATGCATTCACTGGTCCACTTCTATCATGCAGAGACACCAACATCGTTGAGCAATGGAATATTTGGTGTTTCGTGAGCACCATAATTATGGTAAACATGCGTCAAAAATTGTTTTGACCCTTACAACATGTGTTGAAATTTATTCTTAAGGTACAATGTTTTTTTGTGTTATATTAAAACACATAATAATTTAATTGTAGTAATCCTAAAATGTGACAAATCCATTTAAAAAGTAAGGGTTTTTAGTGATGCGCTAAAATTAGTAGGAACTTTAAAAGGTCATAACTTGTGCTCTGGGTGTCCGATTGGGTCCATTTTTTTAAAATCACTGTTTGACGAGACGAACGCGCTAGTCAACCTGCCTTGCTCATTGGAGCACGTTTTAGCACATTTTCGGACCGAAATCTGCCATCTTGAGGTCAAAAATTAGGATTTAAGTTATAGTTCGGCATTTTCCTATTTTAGGGAATTAATTAATTTTAGTCTCTTGAATGCATAGTAGGTTAGAAAGGTCCACCGAATAGAGCTCAAGAGGATGGAAACACCCATATGAGCTTTGCAACCCAATGTCATCCAGAGTAAATTCCCCTATATTTCTTATGCAGATTGATGCAGGAGCATCAACTCTCAACATGTAAATATGAAGTATATCATCAATTTTGGCTTTCTAAGAGAATTCATAGGTCTTAGGGGTCATAAAGGGTCTATTGGGCAAGTTAGTTTAGTTCAAGACCTTCATGAATTTGAAATTTCCAATTTCCCTCCAAATTGTAATTTTGAATCTTGGAGGTGGTTTTGGCTTGTTCTAGCATGTTAGTATGCAATATTGGGGCACCATGATATGAAATCATAGTTACCTAAGACTTCGAGACAGCAGGACACGGGAGTATGTTTTGGGATGGCAAAAAAATCCAAAATTTCGGGACGAATGAGGACGGCAAGGGGACAGCTATTAAAATAATATATAAAATTATAAATATTAAAAATATACAAATAAATTTTAAAAATTTATGAATAACAATTCATATTTATATATCAGTCCACCATGTGCATACAGTCCACATTCAGACGTCCATATTAAAAACTCGCAGCATACATATAGCTATACTAATGTTATATGTCCATATAACTTTTAATATTAATATGTATGCTACTGGTTTTCATAGCATGTTGTTACAGTCCATGTGCATTTGTGCTCGAAAATTTTTGTATTCATATATCACTCTTGTTTCTTAATATGTCTTTGTAATACAATACAGTCGGGTTATGCTTAATGGGTAAACATTTATAAAGAGAAAACAATAAACAAATTAATTAAAAAAAACCAGAATTTAAAAAAAAAAAATGTTTCGGGGACTTCTAGCCATCCCCCACGTCCCGAGATGTCCTCTGTGATTTCTAAACGTCCTGGGGACGTTTCCCCTTCCCCCTGCCACTTCAAAAACGTGGGGAAAGCGTTTCGCCACGTCCCGACGTCCCCAAGATGTCCGGAGGCGCCCTAGACTTGTCTTTTTGGGGGATGAGTCCCTGCACAACTATGTATGAAATAAGCTTGTAATTAGCCTTGTTGGGATTTAGGAGACTTAGTTGGGTCAGGATGGTGAACTAAGGCTTAGATACTAGAGAACTAGTCACAAATTAGTGCTTCTAATGATGTAACAAAGAACAAATATGTCATGTGAAAGGCTTAAAAGTCCAAGAATCAGTTAGATGTGAGCTAGGGGAGATTATTTAAGCCATTGTAACTGTTTTGCACTTCATCATTCGAATGGTCAATGTATGAGGAGGAAGCTTTAAGGAGTTGAAGAAGGGAATTTGTGTACACAAAATTTTTGTGTTGATATTTTCATGGTTTGTGCAATTTGATGATCCAAGAAACTATGCATGTAGTGTATAATAAGAGTTATGAATGCTAAGATATCAAGGATTGTGTCATTACATAGATTTTGTGATATTTCATAGTCTTGTTCAAGGATATAAGTTTGAGTCTAATACATAATCCTGTAACATTTTGTGTGAACTGTGTGATCAAGTAATATCGAAGTTTTGAAGGACCGTGGGTCAGAGAAGAGAGATGGTGATGGTGAGAAGTCTTTGATAAGAATTTACATTGCTTGTATGCTATGGCATTGTGATAGGAAGACATACACCAGAGGAGACTATATGTAACTGTATCAACTTATTGCATGATATGTAAGGTATATTTCCAAGACAGAGGTCAAAGAAAGAAGGTTTCTGCTGGAGGTAAGCCTTTAAGATTTTGTAAGACTTCATTTCCCCTGAGATCTCTACAAGCTAAGATTGGAGTGTTCTTTGTTTGAAAACCTTGAGAACTCAGAATTTCCCCTGTTCCTAAGGACTGTACTGGTAGGTTTTTGACTCTATCTTTGCCAATAGTGAACAACTGTTCATACTATCAGTTGCATAGGCTTAGGATCATTTGTGTATACCTGAGGGAAGGAGTTTGAGTGATCAACAGTGAGTAGAAACCGTTTGATTGCAAATTTTCACTTCTCGGGTTCAACTAGGAAACCCTCCTTAGGTTTTATGAGAAGTTAGTCAAAGTAAGCTTTAAACAACGAATCAAGCACCAAGAAGGTGAAGAAACCATCTTCTCAAGGGTAGAAACAATTCCAAAAGGAATCCCCTGCAAAAGAAGAGATTTGATAGGAATTATTCGTGACAGTCATAATATTGTCCTATAGGTGCATGTTTTGAATCATAAGTAAGAGTATTGAGAACCTTGGAGGCCCTAAAGGATTGAATTATCCTATGAAACTTGGAAAGGACCACCTAGAGACCTCCCCCTCATTGAATTCAGTGGTTGATAAACCTCATATTTGTGCATTTTTGCTACTCTACTTAGCAGAGTAGTAACCATATATCTTGAGAGGCTAAGACAGAGGAAAGTGATAGTTGAGTGTAATAATGGTATGGTGAAGACTTGAAACTCAAAGGAAAGTTTTTAGACAAAGAGAAGAATGGTATTAAAAAGGAACTAATGAAAGTTTGAGTCACAGTAAGGAGAGCTTAGTAACAGTTCACTAATATACCTGGTAAAGTACTTAAAAGACCTAATTTGAGAGTTATAAGGGTGGTTATGAGAGAAGTTTTGCAAACAAAGTTACCTTGAAAGTTTGTAACCATCAAGAAGAGCATAAAGGGTATCCTAAAAGAAGTTTGTTTAGTTAGGAAAATGAATGTACCTAAGGATATGCCTAAACACTTGCTTTGACAGGACTAGTAAGTGTGTTGTGTAACTAGAGTTGAAGATTACAAATTGTGAGAGAAGATTAAGGACTTAGATCATAGAATTTTACCCACAATTCAAACTTGATAAAGGGTATTGGAAAATGTGCTTAGGTTGTTCTAGGTTGTTTTAGTTGGTCCTATTCATGGTTGTAGCAGGAGTCTTTACTTGAGAAGCCTATACACAAGCAGTTTTGCACAAGGGAGGTAAAGTTGACAATTTGGTGAATTTCAAACCATTTCAAAGGAGGGATTGACATTGTTGAAGGTTTAAGAACATGTGGAATTGACTGGTTTAGGGAAATGAACTAAAATATCAAGAATTTGCATGTAGGAAGAAGCTCATGAACTAGAGAAAAGGCTAGTCTAGAAGGCCTATAAAAGCATAGTTTGAGTTTTGCTGCAATTCTAACTTTTGTTGTGATTGAGTTTCATTTTGCTCTGCATCAAGTTCTCCGTTTTACGCCATGCATCCCAAATTCTTTGATAATGTCATTTAGAGAGTTCAGCATGTGCATGGAAGATGATTCCTCTTAGATGCAGTTAACAGTGATTTGGAAGCTGTACTTGATATTTTAAAGCTCCAACTGAAACTATAAGAAACCATGAATCTGCGAATGGAGAGTTGCTCATATCTGTAGAGCAAAGAGAAGGGGCATATGATACTCTGCTGAAAGGTGTGAACTAAGATGTTCAAGAGATATCAGATGAAGAAACAAAGACCTTTGAGTGAATGAAGGGACTCTATATATACAAAATAAGGTTTGGATGGTTATGTTAAAGTGAAACAATGCAGACAATAGTGATGTTGTGCAATAGTAATTCTTCAATAAAAAGAGCAAATTGTTACATGGCTTCACGGTTGGACTTCGTTATGGAGTATTTCTTGTTGACAATGGTCAGCTTGCCTTTCTTTGCATCTTGATGCAATGAATTTTAACAACGGAGTGCTACTTTTTACGCAAGCTTCAACTCGCCTTTTCTTGCATCTGATGAAATTTCACCGACCACTTGGATCATTCTCTACATTTCTGATGGTGCCAAACAATGAGGGGCAGAAGTGCAAATATGTATAACTTCAGTTTTTAAAGGAAAAAATAAACAATACAGAGAGACAGCAGAGGAGTATCATAGCTTGCATAAGTAGATCTTTAGTGAATGTAGCATGGCACTCAGATGTCCCGTTATAACATCACACCCTTCTAAGAATGAACTGACCAGCATATACTGTTGAAGCCACTAGCATTGAAAGCAGGTACTTTGACATAACATGCTTCACTAGGTGCGATTCCATGAGAAAGGGTTTCGATCACAGAGAATGTGAAACTCCATTAGAATCAACTCTAACAAGCATACAAGACATGCATCCTTATCAGATCCAGCTTCCTGAAGAAATTTCTTGAAGATGAACTTCTCCAACAATCAGGAATGTATCATTCTTATAACCAAATTAAAGAAATCATAGGCAATGGTTCCTAGTCATTTTTAAATTAGAGGAAATCAATGGCATATTTACATAACCATTGTAGAATTTCAGCTGGATATGTGGACAGGAAAAAACAGGAGAATCATTAGATAAGAATTCCTCCTTTGAACCAGGATCACTTACAAAATTTAAAACGTCCAAGAGGAGTGGTTGAAAACATGGATTTTTAAGCTGGAAACCATCAAACCAGAGTATGTTTAAACTCTTGAGACTGCATCGGTGATCTAGAAAAATATGAAAATCCAAAGTTTTTGAAAAAGTTGGGAAAAATCTGGTTCGATATATATACATATATTTTTGTACATACATATATTTTTGTACAATACACACACACATAACATAAATCATGGAAAACATACAGAAATATATCCATCTACCCAATAATTATAAAAAAGTAATGTAAGTTAATAACTAAATAATGATATTTAGTTCTTTATTTATTTTGAAAGCTGCCTCGTATGTATTCAAGATCTATTTATAACCACGCCCATATTGGATTTGAACCCGGGATGTTAATGCAAACCCTGATCACCTCGCTGCTTGCCAATAGACCACACACTTGTGGGCATAATAATATTTAGTTATTAGCCTTATAAACAAAACAACTTATTAACTAAATAATATTATTTTGTTATTAGACATTAATAACTAGCAATCACATATATACAATGCAATGTGAACGCCGAATGGTATAAGTTATCTATTTGATTTTTTGGGATTTGATAAATGTGGGAGGGGACCCATGTTGCAGAATGGAGTACCTTCGTTGTGAAAAGTGTAAAGAACACATTTTGTACGTGTGGTTGCAAAGTGGAGAGTGACTAGTGACCAAACAAAGCAAGACTTCCAATGCCATATTCACTTCAAGCAAACAAGTTTGTATTATTGTACATGATACTTGAAAAAAATAATTTGTGAAGCTTCTGAACGTTTTGTAAGGCAAGATGAGAATGTCAAAGTTCATTATATTCAACCTATTAATTAAATAAGTCCAAACAATGATTGATTTGTTGCTAGCCACCATTTCAATTTTCTTTCAGTTTTTATTCGCTCAGTATTGTCAATATAATAACTATGAAAATGGTACGTTTCTTAGAATGATAATTATATAAAAATTAACTGATATTATAAGAAAAATTAACTTTATGTTTCTTAGAATGGTTGAGTTAGAATGATGATAATGGATATTAAGAAGAACCAGACTTTGATTGGTGCCACGTTTTATCCACCTAAATTAATGAAATTCGGAAACCGTTTCTTCTTCGCCATTTTAAATATATACAATGCTATCGATTTTAAGTTGCGTTATTTAATACAATGAAGTGTAGTAGAGCACCATGAATCCCTGGAAAGGAACGAAGAATTCAACAAACACACGTGTGGTATATTGCAATCACATAAAAGAAACTACAAAATAATAGGGATTCAATGACAATCCACATGATATACAAATGAAATGAAGTGAAATAAAAACTTTGTAAAATCTATAAGGTTTAAAATAGTTTATGAGACAGTACAACCAGATTTTTTTAATTTTCTTTTGTTAATTTTAAAAGAATGTCATTATAAGCATTGCATTCTGTAATAAAGTGTTTTTCTAATTCCATTGCCCCATCTGAACAAAAGACAGAGAGTCTCTCTTTCCATTTTTCTTTACCATCTGCGAGTTTCGCATCTAAGAGGAGAATGAAAAATTCAGTTGTAATTATAAAGAATGAGTAATTTGTAAAAAATGTTTTTCGTCGCAGATGCTGCAACATTTATGGAAGATGTGGTGAATAATGCTGCCCTCTTCCACCTGCAAGTGTCGGCTCTGTTTATTCCAGAGGTGCACCGCATAAGTTTTGCCCTTCATATGCAAATGACTTTGCCTTAATCCATTTTATCCGTTTTTGCCATCCCCCTATTCCGAAAATAGATGTAAGAATGGAACACCCATGCACAGGATCTGCGAAACTGAAATCCAATCATATTGGGTGAAGAAACCACCAATAGCATTAAGTGATAACAATGTGTAATGCAGATGCTCAGACCAGTTTGGGACAACAAGACCAATACCATCATCTTCAAGCTGCTCTAGAAATCCACAGGTAAGATCTTTGTGAAGGTAGCATTGTTGCATATTGTTGCATGATTTACACGAGAAGAAGCAACAAATGATACGTAGATTAAACCAAATTCTTCATTTGGTGGATGGTTATCAAAATATGCAGATGTTAAGAGGGGTCCTACCAAGCAAAGTGGTGTTTATGAAAGATATAGTTTTTAATTTGTGTGTTGCTTCTATATTGAAGTTAAGATCGTATAATTGTTGTTACTAATTTTGTAAGATGGTATTGAACCTGATGAAATTCCACTGGCATCATCATTACATTTGCAGGTACATTTGATGTGCTGGCTTACACAGATAATGATTTGAGTGTTCCATTTAACTGGGCAGAGAGTGACGCACGAATCACGCTAAGTGCCATTTTAGGCGTGGAATGGGTAAAAAAATTGTTATTTTTATTAAGGCCGCCATTGAGAGAGGTTGAACTGAATTTGAGATGAAAGGTTACCACAGAATGCAGAGTGCACAGGGGTAGTAGCAGCAGGAAAAGGACGCAGCAGATTATTAACGTTGGTTTGTAAGCCTGATAATGATCCCTCCCTGATGCTCCATGCCTCTGCTGCTTCGCCATTGTTTTTCCTGGGCAATCCATATTTTGACCGATTCGCCGATTGCAACTAAGTAGTTCCATCTCTGCCTTCGCTCGTTCGGTCTTATTTGGCTGCTCGCAAAATTAATTAAATAAACAAACAACCAATGATTATTGCCACAACGAATTTGTTTTACAATGAAAAAAATTCCAATATGACAATCGAATTATCCTATTTTTTTGGTGCGTGATCGAAAACCGTTAAAAATAGTAGGAAAATGTAAATACTTCCAGACGACCGTCAAACGATCAAATTTAACATCGTTTGTAGAAATGTCCTAGGAGGTCCTTTACCATAGGGGAACGCCTTGGCGTAATAATTATTTAAAATAAATATAAAACACATAAAAGTAATGTCATAAATAAAAACTAAAAACAATTTCTTTACATTAATAACTAAATATGTTAATAAGATAAGATAAGATAAGATAATGTTATTGATGTCCAACACATGACCACAAAAGTAGGTCAATGGGACCGCATACTACATAGCAAACAAACCCGTAAAGAGGACCTAAATGGGTCGCTCGAAATACAAAGAGAGAAGGAGAGGAAGAGAAGGAGACAACAAAGGCCGAGAGACTAGGAATGAAGAAAAGAGAGATGAATATGTGGGGAGGGAAGGGAAGAGGAGCAACATCCCCATCAACATCAACTAACACTCAAGACAAGATGGGAGGGACTTGCAGCAGGTGCTGATGACAAGAAGCTGAGACTATAGAATGCCTCGGGAGCCAACGCCTGAGAGGAAGGCGGTGCCTCTTAGTAAGCCTGGAGGATCGTTGTCTATGTGGAGGGCCCATGGGACATGCCTGAGATAGGGAGCCTCGGGTGGAAGAAACAGAGTCTCAAGATCTGACGGACCTGGACTGGGGGTCCAGACACGTGACCAAGTGCCGCTTAGCACCCCTCACCGGGGAGAGCACCGGAAGAAGGAAGTGATTAATCTAGTAGCCATCTATCTGGGGGGAGGATGGAGGAGCCTATCCCGAAGCTTGAGGGCCTCCTGAAGGTAGAGAGCAAGACATCTCTAATCATAGTATCTGAAGAAAGTTGTGAAGGAAGGAAGCTCACAGAATAGGCAATGGAATCACCCACGAATCTCATAGTAAACAAGACACCTGAAAATGAAGTGTTCTTCGGTTTCAACCTCCTGGAGAGAGCAAAGCAAGCAAGTCCGCTCCGAGCGGTCTAAGTGATGATCAGTCTCAACACAAAGTCGATATGAGCCCACTCTAAAATGACCCAGAGAGATACGAAGGGCTTGTAACCAATGTCATGGGAAATGTACATGGGTAAAAATGACCCCATCACGGAACTCAAGGAAATGTTTGTGTGGCTTTGGATGAACTATCTGTAGATATCATCTCTGATTATCCTATGAAGGTCCTGTTGGTTGGGTAGCAGATGGGCGGGGGCATCTAGAGAATAGATGAGGCGGGAGACGGTCCATCTCGATGCCAATGGACTCGAAGAGGTGTGAAACGCAAAGCATACCAAAGTAATGTGATTGTCTACTATGATCTAAGGATGCAATAGCTTCAGAGGAGCAGAGAGCAAGATAAATGTACTGCCTCTCGTTAACAAAAGAGCAAGAGAACCCCGGATATGGTGTAAGAACAACACAAGGCTCAAGATGGTCTCTAAATGAAAAGGGTGAGCTCCAAACTCAATAAGAATAATGTTGTGAGGAACAGATTCTTTGCTCCTAATAATATGTCTGAGCATGAGGATCTGAACACGCTCGATAGTGGCCCAATCGAGTCCAAAAGAGAGGGACCCAAAACTTCGAACCATACAAACAAAGTGGGCTTAACCTAATGGGAATTGGAGAGGGACATCTTAGAAGGAATGTCCTGAAAGTGGTGGCAGAAACACTTGTCTCTCAAGAATCACCAGAGAACCAAACCCCTTATTAACCCGGGGTTTGAGAGCTAGACAGAGGCTAAAATGAGGTCCGTAAAAAAGAATCCTAAGGTAGGTATAAGAGAAAGTGATCTCAATCTCCACATCCTTAAAGAAAAGTGGACGTCTCGAAGTATTCTGACAATTGAAAACCATAACTTTGGTTTTCCCAAGATTCATAAATGTCGGCTATTGAAGATCACAAAAATGCTAAGGCATCCGATTCGCTGAGACCATTTGGAGAAGAAGCTATGAGAACTACGTCATCTCGCAAACAGAGAATGTAAATCGTAACTCAGTGCGAAGGCACCCATCCCCTTCCCGAATGTGATCCTCAGAAAGTCCTCAAGCTCATCGATATAGATCCCAAATAAGGTAGGAGAGAGGGGTAGCCTGTTTGACACTAATGGTGCTATTGATGAAGTCGACAAGCCACAGGTGCAAAGGTGGCCAAGGACCTCCTCATAAAGGCGCGTGATGGATGTAAGAAGAATATCGAAATACCTATATCTCGAGCCTACGTAAAAGGGCTTCATTGTGGAATAGAATCAAACTCTTTCGAAAATCCACAAAACAACGAGTAAAACTTTGAAAGAGCGGTGGCGAGCCTCTTCGATGATGGCCTCGAAGAGTGAGGATGTGGTCGAGTCCAGTAAGTCACCGGAAGCCCACTCGGCCCTTAGCTCTGCAATGGTACTTGATCAAGGATCTCAAAAAGTTGTAAATGAAGAACAATATCATAGAGCTTGGAGAATGTGTGACCCACCATGATAGTCCCTGTAATTATTGGGGTCGGAAGTGGCCCCTGACTTGTGTATAGGGTGGATGATGTGGTTAGACCAAGAGACTAAAAACCTGTACAAACCACTTGGTTGAAGAGGTCCACAAGATAACCGAGGAGCATCTTCCAACCATACTTGAAGAGTTCCGCATGGAACCCTTCCTCATCCCCTACTTTATTACATCTCATAGCAAGAATGGCATTCCTCACATTGGTGTGGGTGAAAATGTGGCAAAGGGAGGGAGGGGAATGAACCTAGATGTGGGGCTGGCCTAGGAAGTCATAAAGAGTGGAGGTGTGAGTGAACATGGAATTGGGATCAAGGTCCAGGGGTAAAGGAGAATGACGGGGAAGAATGGTGCACCTAAAATGTTTGGAAGAGTGGATAAGTGATGACAAAGCTCACAATGCCTATGAGAGATAAATGTGCATTTCTTATGTCGAAGGAGATGGCGATAGGCTGAATTCAGGGAGGGGAAGGAGGGAAGGGCATGCAAGAAGGCAAAGCAGAGTTTTCGATGGAAGGCTTTACATTCCTTGTTATACCATTTGCTCATAGGGAAAGTACCATGGTGCGCAGGT
Organism: Taxus wallichiana var. yunnanensis; assembly: GCA_018340775.1. Lineage (NCBI taxonomy): Eukaryota > Viridiplantae > Streptophyta > Pinopsida > Cupressales > Taxaceae > Taxus > Taxus wallichiana. The sequence continues at coordinate 884,142,966 of CM031235.1, forward strand.
GGAGTGAGTGACGTGGGGAAAGGAAATCGTGGCTGCCTCACAAATAGCGCAGGAGAGGGTATTAAACATCTGATCCGAGGTGAGAGAGGTGAAGTGGGGAATGGGGGAGAAGCAGACGAAGGCAGGAGGAAAAGGTGTCGGGATCCCCTGTGTCAAATTTCCAAATAGTACGTGATATACCAGGGGAGGGGGTGGGGTCTTGGGGGAGAGCCTGGAGGGAAAAGGAGAGGGTCGGATGGTCAGCAAGAGGGATGAGGGAGACACATGGGTGGTCAGGGTAGTCATGACATAATCAACAACACCGGCCCCACCACAATAGGGTCTCTGCAGTGAAGAACCCGGAATTAGGGAAGAGAGGAATGCCATTCAAGATAAGTAGGTAATGAGATTCCCTAATTCAAGAACATGTCGTCCATAGGAAGTCGTGGGGCCTTGTCTTATCCACGTAATCTCGCTAGAAGCCAACCAACTTTGGATCCACCTAAGAAGTGCAAAGTACATCGTCACCCTGCTGGTACCTAGATTTACTCTTCTTCACAAACCGAGCAACATCATGGATTTGATAGACACTCAAAGGTAGATAGATGATTATGTATGTCATTTTGTATTCGAGGAAGCAATTTATCTCGACTTTTTAAGCACTCAGCCTCAAGAAGTGGGTAGCACCTTAAAAGGATTTTATCTTATCCTAACTATTTTAGGTTGTCAGGCCTTCAACCAAGGTAAGAGAACCTATTTTGTAACCTCTATTATCAAGGCATACGTATACCTTTTTCTTTACACAAATTTTATAAGGAAAACCTTGGGAAAATATGATCAACACACCAAATCGACTCTCACGAGTTGTCACTTCCAGATTATGGAGATATTTTCAATACAAGGCAAAGGTTACTAAAGACATTTGGAATCCTAATCTATTCTACATACTTTAGAAAATGGATTTTTTTCTTCTGTGGATATATAAAGAAAAATAGGGGTAGTTTGGGGTAGGATTGGTTATTTGAATAATTTTTGGTAGGAGATTAACAAAATAGATTGGAATTTTCTAGATCCTTGAGAAACTTCACAACAAATGGAAAACTCAATATCGAAAGCTTCAAAATAGTTAAAACATTCCTTTAACCGTAAGGTGTGCATCAATAGAGGCATAGACATGCACTTTTTCACACAATATTTGAGATTTTAGCACGAAGGATTGAGTTCAAGACCCAATAAAACATCAAAATCTAAGATCACCACACATGAGGTACACCCAAAGGCTTACAAACAATCTCTCTCACAATGATGAAAGAAAAGTGATTTTAAATTGTTTATTTCATTCCTAGATTAAAGCTCTTCTGAAAAATGAAATTACAGATGGCACTAAACTATCTCAAGGATTGAGATCTGTGTGATTCAAGGAGATTTTGATACAAGATTGCAATAGAACAAGAAAAACTACTTGCAGACATATTCCAAAGTGAAATAAACACAAAATTTACGAGTAGATTTGACACAGCATTAACTCAAACTTTATCGATTCATCAACAGGGAGAGTTATTCAAACAATCTCGTAGCTTGTTGATGGCTATACACTTGTAACCAACTCAACATGAATGAAAATCTAACACAAAGGAAGTTAACTTGGTTTTCGGAAAGTTTTCTCAAAAGATGAGCTTTTCTCAAAATTTTCTCGTGAAAATGAACTCCTACCATTTGCAAGAGTAATCTCATTGCATTTATAATACACCTTTACATCCAATTCCCCCCCCAAAGAGGAATATTCAAAGCACCTTTGTTGCACATATATTGATCATGATTTGCGTAAAGTGACATTTAACATATCCACAAAAAGGTTGCCAGGTGTTATAAAAAAGGTGAATCATTGCAAATATTTGCATCATTGTTCTAAGTGGAGGCATATTCTTCATCCTCGCAACTCATGCACCTTTTACCCTCAAAAGAGAAGAATATTCGAGGACCTCATTGCTACCAATTTGTTTCGAGATAGAGAGATTTAATGATTCGATCCAAAATCGCTGTGGACCAACCGTGAATAGATCAGTTCTTGGGCCCTTGACTAATGACTAGAATGCCATGCCACAACTTCTCGTGAATCCTTTTAATCATTCGATTCTATCATGTGAGATATCCCCTTTTAATCATTTCTCGTAGCCTCCACATAGTTGGTCTCGACAAGTCATCCCTTTTTGCTCTCGAGGTAACACCTTTTCACCTACGTGCCCGTACCTTTAATCATTTCATCCTTTTTCCCTTTGAAATTTTACTCTGTAACTTCTGGATCTAGCATCTTGCTTTCTCGCATGAGCCCGAGAAAAATCCATCTCAAAAGTACTTCAAATTTACAAATTGAACTCTCAAATTGATTCAATTGAACTTTGCAGACCCAAATGACACAAATTTGCCAAAAATTTGATGAAGAATGATGTAAAGATGTGTCTCCAAACATCCTGGAGCTTCAATGGTGGTAAAATCAAATGAAATGCACAACTACCATTGATCCTATGTTTCAACTTTTAATCTGAGCCCTCCATATGGTAAAATGCGATTGGAAACGGTCCGGGGGCACCTTTTGACATTTTATAATTTTCGGAAAAAGTAAAATGTCGACATTTTTCTCCGCCCTTCGCCTCGTAAAATGGGCTTGACATGTGTCCCTATGTGGGTCCCATCGACTGTACTTCAATTTACAAATTTGGAAAATTTCCATATTTTTCGGGCCCGCACCTCCATTTCCCGACTGCTACGTGTCTCAATGACACACTTTGAGATGGTCCCGAAAAGTAGAGACCCCAAACAAGCGTGGGCCCAACACGTGTCTCAGTCCGGACAGAGTCTCCAAGTGTCCTCCTGGCGCTTCTTCAAAATAAAACTCAAGGGCCGGTCCCCAAACATGCGTAGTCCCTCCACGTGTCCCAGGCCCCTTTAGGAAGTTGCGTGAAAAGTCTAAGTACGGGAAGGCCCGGCGGAAGCCTCCACGTGGACATGTTTTGTGTTGAAGTGAGCCTTAGAACTTTTAAAGTGCCCCATGAGCCACATCCAACCAGAAAGGGCCACTTTTCAACTGATGCCGAGAAGTAATTTTGACCGAGAAATTACACCGACAAACCATAAAATGCAGGAGAGCCACCATTTTAGCCCGGGGGACAAAAACATAACAGAGGCCGAAAATTGAGGGATCTCAAAGGTCTACGAGGTGAAACTAATTTGATCACCAACAGTCCTATCATGCCTCGAATCTACATATTTTGTACGGGCATCAACGCCCCAAAAGACGATGACCTCCCAGAGCCCGAGAACCGAGATATATAAGCATAAAGGTCAAAGAAGGGGTCTCCATCCGGGGCGGCTGTGGATTAAAATGAAAAGGAAGCTGGAGGGAAGTAGCATACCATAGTAAAGATGTCTCGGGAGGGTAGAATTACATTTGATTCGAACCCAAAGAAAGTGGGTAGATTCATCCTCGCGGCAATAGATATCCCGCTCCGAAGGGTGTCCTTGACTAAACAAGCAATCCCGCCAGAACTCCGAGTCTCCTGTCTACAAATAGAAAGCCAAGTTAGTAACCATTGATGTCCGGGAGAGGGTGAACCGGGCTCGCATGTGTCTCCGTAACAAAGAGAAGGTCAGAAAGACCTAAAGCATCATGCAGAGGCCAGGGAGAAGACCAAAAGGACCCATTACCATTCCAAAGATGCGAAGGAGATGCCCCGCTTCGAGCCTTCTCCCGCCGTAATCTGTCATATGGAACTAGAGCTAGATCCGAGAGCCTAACTAAGAGGGAAGGAATCCCAACCACCGGCCTAAGTTTACGAATCACCTTCCATTTCCCTACTTTTCTCGGCTACCATGACAATTTCCTAAGATTTCTTCGGATTCTTAAACTTGTTCTCTAGTAAGATCTTCGTTGAAAAAGACCTTATTCGGTAGAGAGAAAATTTTCCGCTTTTCTCTAAGAGCCTTAAGGCGGTCATCAATTGACTTAAAACAGATAAAGAGAGTAGATTCTAGACCAAACCAAGCTTTATCCAATCGAACTCCTCGGGAAAATCCAAGTTATTAGTTATTAACTTAAAATACTAAACAGGGATCATTGAATTTTTAATAAATCAAAAATTAAAAACATAATACTAGATAGTTAATCGCATAAATCTAAAACATAAATAAAAACTACAGGAGAGACTTACCTCCAACCACAAGGAAACCTGAAGATTGTTTTAAATCCCTTTAGTTTATTGAAGAGAAAATATTCAAAGGATATCAAGAATGTTTGAGGTAATTATTTGGGATCATCACAATTGGCCAAGGAAAGAAGCTATTCATAGAAATTTGGACATATATTTGAGCCTCTCGTACAAGTTATTTATGAGATCAAATCTCAAGTGATCTTCAATACTAATAGAAAAATTTGGAACCACAAATTGCATAGCTTAAAGTTTCAAAGAGCATCCTTTCCTAGAAACTATTAAGGCACAACATTGACTCCTTCCCGCATCCTTAAGGAGGATTAGAAGGTGATTTTGGATAATATGAATGCAAGAACCAACCATTGGACTGACCTCTTTAGTTATCATTGGCAGGTTAGAGTCAATCTCATTAAATAGGTCCTTTAGGAGCTCCTTATATACATATTTTATGGCCACCATCATAACACAAAATTAATCTCAAAGGAAATGGATGAAACACAAAGGAATACAATATTTGTATATCATAGAAAATGTAAAATCTTAAGTATATTGAATGTTTTGAACATTGATTGTACTATATTTTTCAAGTTTTGTATTTCTTATGGACTAAAAATGAGTATATGTATAAAATATATATATATATATATATATATATATATATTTTTTAATCTATATGTACGGACGTATCCAAGCCGTATTATACTGTACCCAAGGATTTTTTAAAATTCAACGTATCGCATATCTAACCCGTGTTGGAACTCGTATATCCGGCAACATAGGACTTGTATAAAGATGGTGACTATTAGTTGCTTAGAAGCTTGAGATGTTTGAACTTTAGAGTTTCATGAGGCCATTGTAGAATAACATGGGGAATTGCAGGTGAATTTGCTCATACCAATTATAACAGGAAAATGCCCCAACACCGTTTATATTCTCCTTGATTAATCTTCAAATCATTTTGACACTTTTCAAGAGCAAGAAAGGAAGATCACTTTTGATTTTGCTCTGATTTTACAGAGGGATTCAATCTTAGGATTTACAAATATAACTATTTGAGTAAGGAACCTACGGGTTGAAGATTTTCATTGAAATTAATTGGTTTAAATAGAAAAAGACAAAACATGTTATTCGATTGAGGGTTTATGGGGAAAAAAATGTCTAAAAATTCATGTGGACACCTTGTACATTTTCCTTAAACATGGTCTCAAGTAACATGGTGAGTGATGAAAATTTGGAAAGTCAAATTTGGTGTGAAACTAGCCACATTATGCACCAAAATAAGGAATGGTGGGAGATTACCAAGATTTCAAATTAAGATTGTGACATATGTATGATGGCATGAAATTTGGGGGAGGGGGTCCAAAGTTTCAACTTGTGTGCATAAGATTATCTAAACACCTACCCGAAATATTTGAGCGAAATATGTCAATCTCATCTTTGCATGTGCCAAATTTAACCTTAATGGATAGTTAACATGATGTGTCATTTTGACCTGGTTATGAGTCTAATCTGGACTGATAAAAATTGTGGATTCAGTTAGGAAAGATTTAAATTTTTAATCGATTAAAAAGGAACAAGATACCATCAAAACAAAGAGCATATTTAAAATCAACATTTTTCTTGGAAGTTTTTTTACCAAGGTTTTATTAAAATTTATAAGCACCTAGAAATAAAGGATGGGATTTATAGTTAATGTGCCAAAACTTTATTTTCTCCAAATTTCCGATCATAGTTCTAAAAGATATATATTGCCGTGAATATTTGGATGGGATTTTAATATACATTTCTCACATGGGTGCAACTAATGCATGATTTATCAATCCATACTATGTATGTATATGCCACATTGTCATGACCAATGGCTTGTTTGAGCTTCAACACATTTAGATGGTAATAACAATCACTTTACAATTGGGTGTGTCAATAAACCAGCTTAAGCTGCATTTAGTGTTTTAACATAAACACATCTATAAAAATGATTTATAATTAATTTATGCATCCACTTAATACCTAAATATGAACTTCAAGGAAAGTGACCATTTTTTGAAGTTCCTTAGATGATATGCTCCTATTTCATAACTTTTTTGTTGCCGATTAATCAATGCCTTAGCAAGATCAAGTAGTGAACATTAGTGCTGACTCAAATTCAAAGGTAGCAAAAAAATAATCTCCGGACAAGAATAGGAACATCTTATAGAAAATCCTACTTGCCATTTGAATCTATAAGAATTGAACACAAGTTCTATGGGTGACATGTAATTTGGAAAAAAATTATGATAAAATTTGACACACCTTAGGGTCAAACCATTTCATCATGAAAATGCCACATCAGAAGAAAATAAATAAAAATATTAGTTCATAGTAATAATATTTTTATATGTTCATAAGAAAAATTAATATTTACATTAGTTCATAGTATAGTATCTTTTAGGAAATTAATAAAGTTTTGATGTTAATAAATATTCAATAAACACATTGATTTAGACTGGATATGTGATCAGAAAGGCTATATTGTGTGGACCAGCATTTGCAGAAACATATTATATTTGAATAATAAATCTGATGAATGATCAAAACATGAATTCAAATTTGGTTTAAGTTGACATTCAAAAACATTCACATCAATGAGTAGATCCTGCATGAATGTTAACTAATTTTGTGATCATAATTGAAATTGATAAAATACTTGAGATGGCAATGAATTCATCTGATACCAAATGATAACATTGTTAGTCTAGATGATGCCAAATTAACTATAACCGGATGGTTAACATGATTTATATGCCTGTAGCTTTGGACTGAACTGAGATGTTTTGGATGGTCAAACTTGTCTAGTTTGGCCAGGAGATTATCGTACTTAAAGAAGTAATTTAAAACAAAAATAGGGGGTTTGGATAAAAATAGAGATCAAACTAAATCAGAAACATCAGATCCATGGCAAGCTGTGGAAGGTGTGAAGTTTGTATGTATAAGTTTGGGGTCCACAGTGGATGAATTTATGACCAAGATCTTGCAGTGACTTTTTCCCTTTTGAATTTATCAAATTGCCAGAAACAGTATTCTGGGTTATTTTGATGTAATTTTTTAACCAATCACATTGATTTTCTCATTTATTTGGAATAAAGCTATTAAGTGTTGGGCATGACAAATGAAGTCATGTTATTAAGTTCTTGGGTTTTGCACCCAATTTATGTGTTTTTGTTTCAACTAGATATGTGGACATAAAAAATGAGAATCATTAGATAAGAATTGCTCCATGGCATTCAGTGGTAATCATTTCAAAATGCTTATAATTGCCCAGTTGAGAAATAAACCTTGAAAACTATGAGTAGTTTAATATGAAACCATGTCTAAAAGATTATGGTTAATTAATTACTTCATGTGATCAAATTAAAACTTAAAATATTAACTTTTGGAGAAAAGTTGGGAAAAATCCTTAAGTTCATATATAGATATGTATAAATATATGTGATTATATAAATACATTACACACACATAAATAAATCATAGGAGTTTGTAGTACATAATTTTTATATTTAGTTGCATAAAAAAATTAGTAAGTACATTAGCTCATGTATATTACTATTAGGAGATTAATAAACACATTTAGTTTTATAATGTATTTTATTTTGAACTCATTAGTGTACACTTAGATCTATCAGAATAGTCATATAAGATGGAGAACATCAGATTTAATGTTAGCCCACTTCACCTCGCCCAAAGCAGAATAGGGAATATGGGTATAATAATATTTAGTTATTAATGTTATAAGACAAAACCTAGGTGCTCCACGCTTTACAAAGAATACATAGTTTGGTATTAGTCATGGATAATAATTACAATTTAAAAGAGAAAATATCAGGCCATTTGTACATTAATAACTATTCCTCAGTCCCTAATACAGAGATTTTCAAACTTCCATGGGCTCAGCAAATTTCTAATGCAAAAATTGTTAATACTAGTTAGTTAATTCATAAATCATAAATAAAGAACTACAGGAGAACTTCTAACTTTTAAGTACATTGTTTGCCACTTAACTTAGCTTCAGAGAGGACAGACATTCCTCAGTCCTATGTCGTAATGTTATAGCAATTCTTAGATGAGATGCTTGGCCATTGAGCTATTTTGGGGATCTTCCCCAACCTCCCATACCCCTTGGATAGTTAGCATAGCTTCTCATGCATTTCTCAGTCGTATGTGGTAATGTCTTAGCACTACATCCAGTACATTTTGATGTACCGGGATTATCACCTTACATACCTTCAGAAGCTTTTTGAGACTTAGACCCATGGCTCTAAAAAATTTATTTTTATTATTTTATTTTAACTCACAAACTTAGTTTTATTGAGGACTAGACTAGGAGGGCATGGCAACCACAAGGAAACCTGGAGATTGTTTAAAATCCCTCTAGTTTATTGAAGAGAAAATATTCAAAGGATATCAAGAACGTTTGAGGTAATTATTTGGGATCATTGCAATTGGCCAAGGAAAGAAGCTATTCATAGAAATTTGGACATATATCTGAGCCTCCGTACAAGTTATTTATGAGATCAAATCTCAGGTGATCTTCAATACTAATAGAAAAATTTGGAACTGCAAATTGCATAGCTTAAAGTTTCAAAGAGCATCCTTTCCCAGAAACTATCAAGGCACAACATTGACTCCTTCCCGCATCCTTAAGGAGGATTAGAAGGTGATTTTGGATAATATGAATGCAAGAACCAACCATTGGACTGACCTCTTTAGTTATCATTGGCAGGTTAGAGTCAATCTCATTAAATAGGTCCTTTAGGAGCTCCCTATATACATCTTTTATGGCCACCATCACAACACAAAAATTAATCTCAAAGGAAATGGATGAAACACAAAGGAATACAATATTCATATATCATAGAAAATGTAAAATCTTAAGTATATTGAATGTTTTGAACATTGATTGTACTATATTTTCAAGTTTTGTATTTCTTATGGACTAAAAATGAGTAAAGCCCAAACATCGTCCAATTCTCCTGTTTCTTCTTCAAACTCATGTTTCCACTTTGCTCAAAAGCCTCCAATTTGCCATTCGCTTTTGTTTTTCCCCTTTGTTATCTCGTGGATTCATTCATAGGTGTTTCGTGCATACCTTATTGTTCTTGTTAACAATTAGGTTCTTGATTTTCACTTTTAGTTTTTTTTTAACTAGAAAAAGACAAAAGCTTATTCGGATGTATTTGGACATGTCTAAAAATACTTGATTGAACTTGACATGGTATAGATTTAGCTTAATGTGGCAACTATGGGTGAAAGTATTTGGAAAGATGACACGGGAGTGTGAAACTAGCCACATTACGGTTGAGCAAATAAGGAAGGTAATGGTGGGAGAAATAAGGAAATACCAAGATTTCAAATTAAAAATCGATTAAGGAAGGAGGGCAGGTGTAGGTGGGGGAGGGGGTCCAGATTCACACCGTGAAGTGTATTATCATCTTCGATGTAATGCCCACAAAATGACGCCCAAGAACACATTAAATCTTATACAATTAACCCGAAAGTTGCAGCAAATATTTTTGTTTTGTTTTAAGTTATAAGGTTGTAAGGGTGTCAAACCCTAGTGTACATTAAATTAATTTTTACCAATAACTACTACATTACAAAGGATGGACTAGGTCTAAGTTAAATGATTAAATATTCTTAATTTATCTCTAAGGTCAAATTAATTACAAACAACTAGGAAGGTGCCATAAATTGATTTACTTGGTTAAATGTTTTCTCCTCCTTAATTAACATTCAAACCCATACTTAATAAACCTTATACTTAGTTACTTTAGTTCCATTATCTTAATAGCTTTAATGTCCATTTCATTAATTTCTAAAACATACTAGGAACTAAATAAATGACTTTGCACACAAGGGTATTTAAATGGCCCCATTCACCCATTTACACATACCTTTAAATTTATTTAAAACACCCATAATATTCATTCCTACCAAACAATTGTAGGGTTGATCCTCAACCCTTGGATCAATTCAATTGTGGCCACTAGATCTTAGGGTTCCATACTAACCTTAAATATCCTTATGAATTCTTATTAAATTCTTTTCTTTACCCTAGTCTCCTCATTTGGTCTATTTTCTTTTGTTTAATTTGCAAGTTGGAGAAATGGAAGCCATGGAAGCAAGGAAGGAAGAAGCCATGAATAATTTCACTAGAATTAATACAAAGATATAGGTGTTGAGGTGTCCTTGGGAGGTGAAGACATCAATGCAACGAGACTTCGTAAAGATGTTAACACGTGGAGCCGTGCCTGGTTCCGAGGTGAGGGCAATGTCAGTGCAATGTTTTCAAGGGGACTTGGTCAATGCAAGCTTCACAAGGGAAATGAATTCAAAGCCAATTTGGACGTTGAATTGACTAGTGACATGTTAAGGAGGCATGAAGGATGAGTCCGAGTCATCCGAGAAGAGTATGCGTGTTGAGGCACCCACAAAGCACGAGCTGTGTGGAACTTAGAGAAGTAAACATATAATTAAGGTTGTTTGTGGTGTTAATGTGAGAGCTTGCCAACAAGAGGAGATGTGGTAGGCAAGAGCGGGATTCATTTCGGGACTTTCTTGGGTAAGAAAAGTGACCCGCCAAGCCATTTTGGGACTCGGTGAGCTGATTGAACACAAAGTGCCTGTGGTGCCCAAAAATAACTTTTACTCAGAAGCCATAGCTTCCTCCATGATTGTCCATTCTCCCCAAAATTGTAGTCATTAGAATTAGTAGAGTGAGAGCTACGCAATGTAATCATCAAAAATGGATTTTTAGAGGTTTTGGTGTTCCGAAATTGTAATATTTCCTCATTCTATGAATTGTGCCTAGGAAGGTGGAGTTGCAATTAATGAGGCAAAGCATGATTAACTCAACTGCTACATTTTGCCTATAATTTAGGGATTTTCCTTATTTCGTCATACATCTCAACCATGCTATAAAATGTAAAAGGAATGGAAAATATGGGGCTAGACAATTTTTCTAACTTTCTCCTCTTCTTTCAAGTTGAGTTGTTGTGAATTTAGAGGCTTTCAAGCCTTCCTTCTAAAGATTGTAATGACAACCCTTGCCTCTTGCTGTTGTAACGATGCAATGTACAAGTTCTCAAGTAATAAAAGTGATGTCTTGTGATCGATTGCCTATCCTTGAATTGTTGTTTTTTACTCTCTTTTGCCTCTCTCATGTTTGCAGGTATACTATACACCCTTGGTTTTACATTGCAGTAGGTTTTGGAAGAATGTTATGCTTAATGGGAATGGATTTTTGTATGTAAATGGGTTTGTGATGTATGCTCATCCTTCTTCATCGCGCAGACTAGAAATTTTTCTAGCAAATTCCTTTCTTGGTGTATCACCACTTTTAGTGTAGGTTTTACTTTCATGCAATCTCTCCCTAATCCCTTGGAAATGTTAGTATAGGTATAGTTAGTTTTTTTCTTGCATTAGGAGTAGTGTAGTGCTTATTTTAGGAAGAGGAAGTTGGCCTTCTCCGAAGATCTATCCCATTCGCAAGGTCCCACACTTTAGGATAGCTCCATGTTACCCAATCACACCGAATGCACTAGTTCCACAAGATATCCATTAGGGAGGGTGAGGTGATTTGGTGATAATAGTTTTTGCACACCTGATGGGACCAAAAGAGTCATATTTTTCACAAGTGTGTGTATTTTTTTCACTTTATTTCATTAAGTTGTTGTGCTCTTAGTGAAATTTCAACCTTAGGAGGTATACCCAAGCACAACTGGCGACTCCATTGGTCTAAGTAACCCACTCTCTGAGTTGCAGACTTTCTTTTTTCACCCATTTCCATCCATTTTTCTTCCACATCTTTCCATTTTTCTCCCATTCATGAAGTTGTGCAATCATGGCTTCATTCCCATAGTGGAATTCCCACTTGTAGCAAAGCAGTAATACCAGTTCACTCCGCTTCCCAACTTATAAAATTCATTCCCTGATGATGATTACATTCGCCTATGAATTTATTCTATAGTAGGAATATGCAGATGATGGAGGATACCCTACATATGAAGATGCAAAGTCATAGCCGAAGATGCAAAAACTGGAGTCAGGTATGGTGCAGTCTAGAGCCACAACGTAAATGAAGGCATTCAGGATTGTCTTGTAACCTTATCCATGGGTTAGCCCTATGCCAAATCACTACAGCTTATAGGAAAAGTTTGGTTTCATGGTTGAAATGTTGCCTCAACTTGAAAGATGGGTGAAGAGATAGAGGCTCATGAATACAATGTTAGTCAGTCCTATCAATGGGAAAATTTTGCATCACCATTTCAGAGTCCTCCTTTCATTACCTAGCCAATATCATTTCATCCTAAACCCCAATTTCACCTTGATTCTCCTACCCCTCCTAAAATTTCTTCTGCTCCACAAAAGTCACAAGAAGTTTCATCTCTTTTATCACCTCAAACAATTAAGGAATCAACCGATAATCAACCGCCCCTCCTCTTGCATTCTAGAATCTGTTTTGGGAGGACCAAAAATATGATAATAGTGAAGAAGAGGAAGATATGATTAAGGAGCCTAGCAAGGATGAGCTTGCGCAAAGAATTTGAAGGAGAGGGTTGCAAGACTGAACATCAAGAAAATTCCACTCCTGATTAAACCTTCTTCAGAAATTGAGACTCAAAAGTAGATGGTGAAAATTGAATGTACACAAGAGAAAACATCGAGGATGATGACCAGCAATTTGTTTGCTCAAAATGCAACATTCATAATGGTTCCATAACTATGGAAGTTGTTGATTCACTACATGTTACAAAATCCATTGGGTAAGAGTAATAATTGGCTTTGAATCCACAAGAAGATAGGCGTGTGCAAGTAAATGAAGAAAAATTCTCCACAGTACAAGATATTTCAACCGAGTGTAGTGATCCTAATTGCCCTTTGTGTCAAGACTTGCAACGTTTCTAGAACATTGCGCAACTTTACCAAGAGTTTCATTGATGTTGTAATCAACCACAAATAGCTTCATGTTGTGGAGGAAATTAATTTAGATTCAAAAACTTTGAATTCGGGAAAATCATTCAGAGGTCTCAAATTCTTCTCCCTCTTCATCTGTTAAAAAATCTAATTTCTTAGATGAATTCAAGCTTTCTAATTTCTTGCTTGAGGATGAAGAAGGTCATGGTAAACAAAATGCTAATCCGAAAAACACCATGGAGGAAGAAGTTGAACCTTTGACACGGTTAGGCAATGAAGAGGAAAGCTATCTCGACAGATTTGGAGGAGTATTTGAATGAAAAAGAGCCTATGGAAATGGTCATTTCGTTATTCCATCATCTAGCCTTCAACACAAAGTGCCTCATGCCATGAAAGGGAATGCTCAAGAGCAACCTATTACTCACAACTGCCCTCTTGAACCTGAATTAGAGGAATTGAATCTTCCATATGACTCATTGGATGAAGAGAAAGAGGAGCATATGAGAAAAGCTAATTCAATTTCGAAGCTTTAAACAGAGATGATATCATTGAATTTTTCTTGCTCTCAATTGTGGAACCTAATTTGGTAGATGAACCGGTAATGGTGGAAGAAGTCCAAGAAGATCTTGCTGCCCCTTATAGTCCTCTTGCAGGTTTTATGATTCATGAGGAGATTAAAAATGCAAGCTTTTAACTTTGTCTTCAAATCAAGAGGAGAAAATCTTAGGTGAGCAACATATTTAAAGCACTTGTAGTGATTCAACAATGACTCCATTCAATGTTGCAAGCAATCTCAAAGAGTTACACGCTGCGTAAAAGGAGCTTCTTGTCATCAAGGAAGGAAAAGGAAACAAGGAGGATATCACTTCAACACCATTCATCCAGAATGTTTACAGGTACACTTCCTTGTTAAAGTTGAAGTTTGGAGTAATGGGCATATTCAAAGGGTTAGATCGTTTCCCATTAGATATTTGGCTTCATTGGAGCTAAAAGAGGAGCCAATAAATAGTCACATTCACTTCAGAATGTGAGGTGAGTTTCACAATTCTTAGGATCAGCTGCAATGCCTCTACAAAACAAAATGCAGTAACTAAAAGAGGCATGCTTTCTCTTTCTAGTTGATGCCTTGGTAAACCAAGTGGATTCACTCTCAATCTCAACCATGTCCATTGTCAAATCATCGCATGGCTTCCCATTGTGAGGAAAGGAAGCTATTTTACACAACCAGTTGTAGGGTTTGTTTAGCTCACATGTGCCTCCGAGATAGCGTAGAATAGGAATAGTTTTACTTTCAAGACTAAGTTCTGGCACACTTTGCAAGTTCCATTCAAGCATGTATGGTTTTTAATTTTTGTGTGTGTTGTGTTCCATCTTTTCTCTTGCACAATGTGTCAAAGGTGAAGTGTTCAGAAGAAGGAAAGATTCAATTTTTAATAGAGTTCCATGATGTCTAAAACCAACAAGTGTTTTACTCGAATTAGAGGTATGCTATGTATGCCAAGAAATCATCGATTCAAATGTACTTCATACTTAGCAACATAGGCATATAGGGGATTTCAAGATCCATCATGAGGAATCGATTAGTTTTGAGATGTCAAGAATGACTTCATGCCCAATGGATACAAAAGGCTACTTGACTAGTGCTTAGTAGGCAAGCATCCCCCCAAGAGGTCACAAAAATGTTATCCATTTTTTCCCCTTGGGAAAAAATGGACAACAGAAGTAAATTGGACCCATAACACCATAAAAGGCCTTCATGAGACATTTTGGGACATTTTGGGTTAATTTTGTGTTTAAGGTGTATTTACGGTGTCACTTGAAGATTCAGGATTATCTTATTTTATTTTCCCCTTATCCGGGTCTTGGAGGTTTAGGGTTTGCTCAGAGCAAGAAATTGGCCCGGGGCCACCCCCAGTAAATACAAGAAAAAATGTTTGAAATTGGTAATCAATTTTTAAGGGGTCCTACTATGCTTCCATAACCCTCTCGATTTTGAGAAAGAGCCCTAGAAGATAAAAAATTAGGATAAGGTAAGGTTTGGAAGGCAACATGACACCGAGCTAAAAATAGCTCACCAAACAGCTCAGCGAGTTGCTCGGCAAGCTAAAGTGTGATTTGAGGTGAATTCATTACGAAACAAGCTAGCTAGTAGACTTTGGAGTCAACACTAGCGACAGTCGATGGTTCAAGTGCGAACGAGCTTGGAATATGAGGAAATGCATTATAGCTAGCGAGTTTGTATAGATCCATCGTGGAGGTGAATACGTCGGGCCAAGTCAAGTCAAAGGAATGAAACTTAGGAGCTTGCAACAATGGGATAATTTAATCGGGCTCACCATTGAGAAATCAAACGAGTTCATGGAGATTAGTATAAATCAAGGGTGAATAGTTGAATAGCTTGGTCATAACAAGGCAAAGTTGAGCTTAGTGTGTAGGATCGAGCTCTGAGCTCATTATGGTAAAGAAGCATGGAACAGATGAACCAAGGCATGACATATCATTAAGCCACGATGGAGGCCAACATGAAGAAGTGGGTCGATTTGCAGAGGAGGAAGGTTGGATTCATCGTGGATGGAGCTCTGGATCGCGGGAAAGGGCAGTATTGGAAGGAAATGAGTGGTGAAGCTCGTGCGACAAACTAATAACGATAAATTCAGATTTCGGAAGAAGCTCAGGGAGCTCATTTCAGAGGTAGCCCATTTTAGGCTTTGAGAGAAAATGCATTAGAACTTGTCCCGGTGAGTTGTTGGAAAAGAGGGCTCGAGGCTTTGAAATTCTCAAGTCTAAAATTCAGACTTTGGTTTCAAAACCGAGGCACTTCGAGTTTGGACAAGTAAGTCGATTAAAAACAAAGAGAGAGTTACGAATTTCAAACTCGAATTTTAGAGTTCAGAACTGTTGGAGAGGAAATTTTTCGGGTGGACAAACTTTTGGATTCCTTGCCAACGCTCTGGGAATCCAAGTCCCTCTACTTAACAGGTGTAGCTACCGTATATGCATGTGCGAGAAAATGTGGATTTCTATGGTGGCCTTTCGGTTGGGGATCCAACAGGCACTCCATCGACCTCAGGAAAAGCTTGCAGATACTTGCAAGAGAGAAATTTTTTCGAAAGTGGGAAAGGGAGTGAGAAAACAGTAGGAGAACTAATGTCGTAGGTAGAAAATTAGATTCCTGCAGCACAGTTAGAAACTTCAACACATGCATTCATGAGAAGAAACAACCCGCAAATGGCAACAAGACGAGATAAGATTGCGAACTCAAAGTTTCGAAATCTCCTCATCAAAGAGGCTACAAAATCCTTCTTCAGATTGTTGCTTAAACACAAATTCTACACAATGGAGAAATGGAGGAATTTGAGAAGAAGGGGGGAACAAAAGAAAATGGCTATCTCCTTTGTTATCTCAAAGTACAATATACTATTGAGTTTAAGATCAATTGCCAACGCTCTAAAATGGCATGAAGAAGCCATTAAATCTCCTCCAAGAAAATGGTTACAACTTCTTCTTTTTAGCAAGAAACGTTTTACAATTTTTTTCAATCATTCGCGTACGTTCGGATTATTGATTCGCAAAGAAATGCCCATGGTCGAAAAACCAAGTTTTTCATAATGTAGCCCTTACACTTGTTTTGTAACTTTGAATTTGAATAGTTCATCTTGCCTTTGAAACTTTAAATCAGATTCGTAAACGTGGGAGAAATTTACTAGAGCCGGTGTGGAGGATTCCTTTTGCATTTTGTGACTTTATAGAGATTTGGCATTTTGAAACATTTTGGCCCGCTCACCACTTTTGATATAAGCCTCGAAACGTGGTTTCCTTGATTGCGAAGGAGTCACAGTCACTTTTATAATTTTACCTTTTTTCAATGCGGGCTCAAAAAATCAAATTGCTCCGCAAGCCCGCCTCCCTACTTTGACTCCTTTGACGGTGGGCTCAAGATTTCACTTTTTCCTTTAAGCCCGATCGGGGCTGAAGGGTCACTTTTTAACTTTTCCCCTTTTTTACAAAGAGGCTCAAAATCTCAAATCTCCCGACGGCCCGCTTCCTTGCTTTGAATTTCCAACGGCAGGGCTCAAGATTTGACTTTTTCCTTTAAGCCTGATCGGGTCATGGGTCACTTTTTAACTTTTCACCTTTTACAAAGAGGCTCAAAAACACAAATTTCTCCGCCAAACCACTTCCAATTAGGTATGTCCATGTACCCATGGATGATGGGGCCAAAATTTGACGAGGAAGAAAATGCCCATCGTTCCGACTATGGAAAAAAATGCAGAGAAGAAGAAAACTCCACCATTTCGTGCCCAATTTTCAAATTTCTTTCGCGAGCCAAGGAATTGAAAACAATACAAGGTTTGATGATCCAGGGGCATAAAAATATTGACAATTTCATTCAAATGAGGACAACAATAAAATTTTCATGCGTCTAGACAGAAAACGACAAATTTATTAAAATGAGCAGACTGGGGATTTGAAACAACTCTAGGGCATGGATTTCTCTATCTCTTCGAACTTTCAACTTGGCTTAAATACTTTAGGAGGGTGAGAGCTTGAAATTTTGAATTTAACTTGGAAAACAAAAAGTGGTTTTCGGGAGACAATAGGAACTCATACGGTTTCGTAAATCATGGATTGCTCGGTGAGACAGTGTGGTCTTCGGATTCCAAAATTTGGATTGATTCGGTCAAAGTGGGTCATGTCGAAGGATTCCGAGTTGGTTGGTGAAGTATGGTCGATGTGTGGCAACACCAATTTTAGGGCTTGGCGCCAAGTTTCTCGACCCTTCGAAGTTGGTGGATGATTTGGGGTATGTGTCATTGGGTTTACGATGCATCGGGGGTAATGCCAAAAAGATCAAGTCAATCATTCGTTGTAAAGTGTGAAAGCCCTCCAATGCATGTAAAGTGGGTGTCTTCAAATGGCTCGACATAGTTTCCAAGTCGGAAAGGCTTACGGTGTTAGGGGAGCTTGGAGCTCAAAGGCGAGTTAACAGTCCATTTAAATCGAGCTTGCTAGGTAAGTTGGGGAGATGGTAAAATTAATACGAAGAGATATGGGTCAAGTGTCCTTGGGAGGTGAAGACATCAATGCAACATAGACTTCACAAAGATGTTACCACGTGGAGCCAAAGTCAATCACCGAGTCAAGCGAGGGTAATGTCAAGATGGTGTTTTCAAGGGGACTTAGACGATGCAAACTTTGCAAGGGAAATGAATTCAAAGTTGAGTCAAACATCAAGTGATTTGGTGACATATTGGGGAGACATCAAGGATGAGTCCGAGTCATTCAAGATGAGTATGCTTGTTGAGCGCTCATAAAGCATGAGTTGCGTGGAACTTGGAGAACTAAACAAATGTTTAAGGTTGTTGGTGGTGTTAATGTGTAGAGCTTGCCAACACAAGGAGATGTGTTGGGCCAAAGTGGGAGTTCATTTTGAGGCTTTCCGGGTAATAAAATGACTCACGAGAAATTTTGGGACTCGGCAGCTGATTGAACAAAGTGCCAGGATGCCCAAAAATAGCTTTTACTCGGGAAGCCATAGATTCCTCCGTGATTGTTCATTCTTCACAAAATTGTAGTCATTAGAATCGAGAGAGTGAGAGCTACGCAATGGAATCATCAAAATTGGATTTTTCAGAGGTTTGGTGTTTCAAAATTGCAACATTTCCTCATTTTGTGAATAGTTCCTAGGAAGGTGGATTTGTAATTAATAAGGCAAAGCATGCGTAAATCATCTACTACATTTTTCCTATAATTTAGGATTTATTTGTCTTTCTCTCACACAACTCAGCCATGCTATTTAATGTAAAGGGAATGCAAAATATAGGGGTTAGACAATTTTTCTAAGTTTCCCTCTTCTTTCAAGTTGAGTTGTTGTGAATTTAGAGGCTTTCAAACCTTCCTTCCAAAGATTGTAATGGCAACCCTTGCCTCTTCCTGATGTAACAATGCATTGTGCAAGTGCTTGAAGCAATAAAAATGATGTCTTGTGATCAATTTCCTATCCTTGAATTGTTATTTATTACTCTTTTTTCCTCTCTCATGTTTACAGGTATACTGTGTGCGACCTTGGGTTACATCATTGTAGGTTTTGGAAGAATGTTGTGTTTAATGGGAATGAATTTTTGTATGTAAATGGGTTTGTGATGCATATTCATCCTTCTCATGTTTATCCTTCTTCATTGGAAGAATGAAAATTTGTCTAGAAAATTCCTTTCTTGGTGCATCACCACTTTTAGTGTAGGTTTTACTTCATGCAATATCTCTCCCTAATCCCCTGGAAATGTTATTATAGGTCTAGTTAGTTATTTTTCTTACATTAGGAGTAGTGTAGTGCTTAGTTTAGGAAGAGGAAGTCAGTTCTTCTCTCGTTTGCAAGGTCCCACACTTTAAGAGAGCTCCATGTTACCCAATCACACTGAATGCACCTGCTCCACAAGCTAGCCATTCAGGGGGTGCTGTGATTTGGTGATAACACGGCCCATGTTTTAAAGCCCTTTTTCGATGAATTTGTCATGATACATGGTGGATGCACTTTGATAAGTTTATGTTTCTTTCTTTTCCATATTTAGTGAAACTATATAGGTCAAAAGATGAGTTCTAAAGCCTATTGTGTTCTCACATAATCAAATAATCAAACAAAACACTCCTTCCATAAAAAATCTAAGTAGAGAGGTATTAATTAAAAAAATTCATATGGTTTGATGCCCCATATTGGGATCACAACTCCACACAATTTGAGAAGAAGATATATTTATCATTCCTTAATATTAATTGCTTTAAATTTTTCTTAGTTGTAAGGGCTAAAAGGTTATCATTGAGCGTGAATTATTTCCCCTCAAAATGGTTTTGATGACACTATATAAGGTAGAAGATGATCCCATATCCTATTATGTTCTCGCATAACCAAAGAAACCAACAAAGTAATCCTCTCATCAAAATTTTAGGGAGAGAGTATTAGTCGGGAACAACTCATCAGTGATAGTATCAAGGCCTACATCAAAATGATAGCTCTAAAAAATAGAAATAATATCTACTTATTATTCTTCAATATCAAATGTAGGAAAACTTTCTTATTTGTGAAGCCCAAATGACTATTTTCAAGCATAGGAAAATTCCACTCAAAATGATGTGGCCTATAACTACCCACAAAACATAAGGCCTAACATGCAAAAATCAATTTTTGACATTGTGAGTATTGAACGACAATGTCTTATTTATAGAGTTACCTTCAAAGTGTGTTGCCTTAAGGATTTGTGCATCACACCCCTTTTACTTCCAATGGCTTTGTAACATTGACATGTGGTCCACAGTGACTAGTGAAAGAAAGAGGATTACTTGCATTCCCTCAACAATAAACTAAAGACTTCAAGGCCAATCACTAGCACTTTCTAGGATTCTCTTCAACATGTGCAATGTATTCTCATTTCTCAAATGAGTTATATGAACAGGGAAGTCAGATCTCATAAACACTACCAAATTTACACACTTTTCCACACAAAATGTAAATAAGGTTATTCTTTTATTGCTTATGCCTTCACATACCCATCAAGGAAATAAAACCACTAAAAGGCCAATCCTTATCAAGTTTTTTTGAACCCTCAAGAATTACCAATATGTTTGATTGATGATATGGGATTTGTTGGGCCCAAATTACTTACCTTTTTTATTACTATCATTGAGAGGCTTTCCCTATTATAAAACATCTTAATTCAACAACAAGTATATCATTCTCATTGAAACAACTACCTCTTATCAAGTACATACCAATTTATTATGGTCACTTCTATGGGTTAACCTTTAGAAGTGAATTCATATGCCAATCACCTTATAATTTTTTTTTGTTAACAACACTGACCCAACATAGGTGTCTTTTCGCCACTACCTTTTCAACATTAGAAATGTTGCATCCTCGCTTGTAAGATTAAAAATCCTTACATCTCAAATCTATTCTCGCCTTCCGAATAAGAAATAAATGAATTTCGTTCCTCCTCCATTTGCTCATAAAATTGACCTTGTTCACACAACCAATAAATGTTAAAAACATTAAATCTTCATGTATTCTATTGTAATGCACAAATCTCTAGACACACAATTTCTTGAGAACCTAATGACAATCAACTACAACACAAAATACTTATTTGCAAACATCAAAATACTATGCTTACAAGTAACCTATGGGTGAAAATGGGGCTTATCAATGGCATTATTGGTGAAGTCATCAATATCATTTACAACACCTTCAAATATTCCATTGTTTGTCATCATCAAATTTGATGAGTATATCGGGACATACCGGGATGAAAAAATTCCATTTCATATTCCATTGCACCTTGTTTCAAGAGGCATCTACATGAAACTCCCTCTAAAAATGGCTTAGTATTGTCAATCCACAATTCTCAAGGGCTAACACTACAAAAATATATTATAGATATTGGAGGTATGGAACGATAAGGCCTTACATTTACAACCCTCTCTAGAGTTCCCTCACCTTACAACCTCCGAATTTTATGGTTTTTCAAATATCCCTCTTCTTTGAAAATGTCTCTCCTCCACTCTAGTATGACATTGAAACTATTAGCATTCCCATTTCACCCCCCCGCGTGTAATTTCTAGTTATATGAAAGATTAGAAGTCCACAATGAGTACATATTTACAGGAAAGATAAAATCTAATCATCGATACTAAAGGCCTAAATTAAAATAGACCATATAGAAAATAATAATATTTCTCTTAAGAAAAAAGTAAAGCAGATTAGGGCATTAATTTTTGTTCTTCTCTTTTAATAAGCCATCAGTAGATATTTAAGCTTGAAACTTGATAAGGAATTGTAAAGATGCCTTTCTATTGAATCCATGGACCTATTTGGCTTCCTTAAACAAATATAAGAAGAACATATTATTTAAATAAAAATAGGAATTAAAAACCGTTTTTGTTGTTCTTACATGTCACCCATACAAATGGTAATAAATCCTTTTGAAATAGCCTTTGGACATAACCAATCCATCCCTTAACTTTGAAATTACCTCATTTTTTTGAATGGAACTTTTATAAGGTGAAAAATAGGAAGCAAGGATGTCATCTCACAATACAGATGGAGGGCCTCAAAAAAATCCACACGATGTTGCGAATGGGGAAGCCAATGGAAATGATGCACCGATTAGTCCACCCATAGGTGAACAAAGTGGAGAGGTCGAGAACCTTTCAAGACAAACACAAAAACTAATGTTAAAGGGGATATCCTCACATCATTTCCATTTACATCCACATTCTCCTTCCTACTTGAAACTACACATGGGTGAATCCCAAATTTATGGGTTATGCATAATTGACCACATGTTGACCATGGTGGTGGTACATAATAGAACAAAAATAGTCCACCAATTTGCATTGGTGTCCTTAACCACTTCTTGAATATATAAAGCTTGAATATGTCATTTATTATTTTTCCTAACCCCAAAATGCTATAGGGGACGAGACATAATGAGACCAAGGTCATAAAAATGGCATTTAGATGGGCACATGGAAAATGTGGCATTAAAATATTTGTAGGGAGTGTCTTCCATATCAACGGTTATAATGCATCCTTCCATTAACACATGTTTATAAATAAATAGTTGCCCTTGATCTTTGTGACATATATACATCGACATAAACCCTCCATCCATAAGGGGCACATCTATAAGTGTAATTAGGTTTAAATATGGATATGTTGGTCGTCAAATAGGACTTTTTAGAAGAGCAACGATCAGGGGACAAGAAGTCCCTCCTCTTTAATGGGAGAGGTTCCTTATTGTAAACGAACTTATTTACAAATGTACGTAACATTGTTTTATGGTCAAACTTGGATATTACGAAAGTGTTTTCCACAAGGATCATCAATTACACAAGGACTCGAGGAAAGGGAATAAGAAGATGAGCGAGAATAGCAACATTCGGAATTATAGATAGCGAGAATAATTCTTCATGTATGTTAAGCTTCAAAGAATTTAAGACAAGATCATTTGCATTGGCTGAATGAGATTAAATTTAAAGACACAAAGTTCCATAAATAACCTTTTCGATTCATTCATCAAGGACACAAAGTTCCTTCTTGGTTATACAAGATCACTGTATTTGCAAAACTGAACAATATGCAATCAGAGAGACTAACGAATCAGGAACAAAATGATCTTCACAATATTAAAGGAAAACACAGAGATAACAAGAATTAGATAGACAAAGAATGGAAAGCCCTTTTGTATTGATTTCTTTAAGATCTATTTACACTTTAAGCAAATACCCAAGTTCTTCCTTCCTCTCAAAATGGCGTGGAAAGGCCATTATATAGCTTACAAGTCAGTTACTCTTCATAACCGTTTCTTTTAATTAAAGAATAGTTAAGGATCGCCAATTGCAATACCTTAACTAATTACAAGGAATACGAAAAGAATGGGAAGAAGAGAAAAGAAAGGAGAAGGAGACAGGTGGCCAGCTACTGGGAGGGACCCACTATCTTCAGAATCCACTGCCTGAATTTCTTCAATGCCTCAGCTATGTCTCTGCCACGTGGAACTGACGTGTTGGCTGCAGACTGAGTCCAAAATCCCAGACACTTCTCCATCTCTTTATCAAACTCGACGTGAGTATGATAATCTTTATTTGCTTCTTCAATGGCAGATTGAAGAGAACAAATTTCCTTCATCTTTTCCTTAGAGATGGAGCTTTCCTTGAATAGATTATCTTTGACAAAAGCTCTGAACTGAGCTTTGATTTCTTGCAAGGACAGGGAAACACCAGAGTTTTCATCCTGAAGATGACAATGTATATCCTTGAAAGCAGCAACAGCCAGTGTCTTGAAAGCTTCTCCCTTCTGCCAGCTGTTCTTCATTTCTCCCAAAGCTTCCTCCAAAACTCTGATCTTCCACTCCATGCTGTAGACCCAGGATTTTGATAGATTGTCCTTAGCATCATCGAAAATCTTATTCGCCAGTAAGATGTTCTCATCTGTCTGTCCCATAAGGCGAAGGTCTACTATACAACTGCTCCAGATTTTTAGTTCTTTATCCATGGTATTGATAGTGGAGGAGAGCTTCAGTTGCACATTACTCACCTTTTCGTGGAGTTTGAAAGCTTCATCGATGAAGTTTAATCCAACAACAAGCATGTCATCCACCATGGCTTCAATAGCTCTGCCATAGATAGAATACTTGTGCATATCTTTGATACTTTGCACTTCATCTTGGCTTAGAATTACAGGAGGTGGAAGAGTAGTCAATGGGGTAGGGTCCAAGACTTTATCCTTAGATAAAAGAGACTTGATGAAACCTGTGAGAATCTGGGCTTGTTCTTCCAACTGTTCAATAGTTTGCTGCCCTTTCTCTACCCTTCCAATGACTCTTGTGACTGTTTCCTGGAGGTTGTGAATTTCACCTTCAGGAGTAGACTCTCCCATAGGGATTCTTGAAAGCTCCAAGTCAGATGCCGCAAGTCTCGATTCCCGATTTGTCTCACCGTAGGCTTAGCAATCTCCAAGAATTGCTGACCTTGGGCATCAGACACTATTCTGGAAGTGGTTCTGGCTTTCTTGGCACGAGAAGGAGTGGTGCCCAACAAGGCTGCAACAGCATCGAAATTTGGTCCCAAGCTTTGAGAGGAGGATTTCCTCTTCCTTCTATCAACCAAAGGTGCACTCCAAGCAAAAGAGGAAGAAGAATCTGCGGGAGAAGCAAGGGGACCAAGAGACAGGGAGCTCATGACACTCGTGGTGCATGCATTTGTTGACTCAAGCCGAGATGTGAGAGAGCCTTTGGAGGCAATAAGCGGTAGGAGAATCGGTAGCACCTGGAAGTTCAGTGCTCTGGACCTCCTTGTCCTTATCTGCTGGATCTTCAGGAACATTTGCAGGAGTTGGCATTTCACTTTCTTCACTTTCACTGAGAACAATGATGTTCTCTGGCCCTATAGGCAACTCGCTGTTTTCTTGGAGGGTAATTCTCTGCGGGCTCCTTCTTTACCTCTTTGAGTTTCTTCTTATATACCTGGGTAGATGAAGAGGGAGTAGATTCAGTAGGTCCTTGTGTTGATGAGGCAGGAGGGGTTTGCATTGGTGTTTCAGACCTTGGAACTGATGCCTCTCTTATTGGTGTCGAATCATCCTCGAGGAGGATTCTCCGAGTGCCTCTTGAATTCTCGGATCTTCTTATCGAACTGCACCTTAGTCCCGATTTAAGACTGAGCAAGAATCTCAGCCGAGATCATCCCTCTCTTCCTGTTCCACCCGTGTCCTCCAGAGGGGTGTGCTTAATCACATTTTCATACTCATACGCAGTATAGGTCGAGAATTGTCATCCGGAGACCTTCGGGAACTTGGTGCAGACCGAGTTCTCAATCAATCGGTGCGAGGAGAACCTGCCACAATGCCTTCTCCTGGCTTCAAAATCATCTGCACAGTCAGCCCAGTAGTCTTCTGTATCTGCCCTATGATGGTAGATTATCTTGATGTTCTGTTCAATAAACTTCTTCAAGTCAAAGCAGGTTCTTGGCTTGAAGAAATGAACAGTGATAGGGACCAGGGCTCTTTCTATGTTCTGAGCATCCAGAGCTGTTTTGCATGTGTAGTTTCCCAGAGAGATGGGAAAGTGCAAGCCAGAAATCTTCTTATCTCTGCAAGTTCTGTGCAACTTGTCTAGTTGCCTGCATATTTCTATCAAGGCCATTTTATCATTGCAGAACATGGGAAGCCGTAGAGGAGTGCTTTCATAGCCAGCAAGCCTGATATAGGAAAATTTCCTGAATTGGATGAAATAGGCTCCATACTGCGATATCAAGTTCATGGCTTCATCTGAAAACCTTCTAGCAGTATCACCTTCGAGCAATCTGACCACGTACATGGTGAAAGCATCATTGACCCTTCTGAAATTCCGATTGCTGGTCTCCAGGGTGAACTGCGGGCAATAGGCATACACTGGATCATCTTTGTGTGCATCTATATAGGAGAAACCAAACCACTGCCTTGATGCTGCTAGGGTATACATCAGGTATGAAGTCATATAGAACTTCTTTGTTTGCTGAACGTTGGATAGCTGCTCCGCCAAATTCATACTGATGATCTCTGCCCAGTTGATGTTTTGTGTTCCCTCGCACACCATGCTGATGAGCGGGCACATCCAGAAATGAAACTCATTGGTGGAGGGCAAACCCATAACCCGAGCCAGCAGGATTATGAAGTCTGACAATTCCTCATTGAAATCTACGGAAGAGGGTTTTGGTTAGGCGAGAAGCACCTTTCTTAGGGTTCTTCAACCAAGACTTCGCCACTCGCGCCTTATATTTGTCACTGTCTTGATCGAATAGGGTCTGTGCTTGATCCCGGGAGACGACTATAGCATTGTCCAACTCCGGAATCCTCAGAGCAGCGCCAATGGCGGCAGCGTCCAGCTTGGCAATGAGTTCCCCATGTACATTTGTCAATTCGCTCGAAGCGGGGTCGAAGTGAGCTCCGCATGAAAGCACAGTATCAGCACACTGTACTGAGATTGGGAAACCACCGGCAAAAGCCAAACCGCTATCATGAATCGTTTGTGCTATTGGTGTAGGGTTTGCATCTGCCATTCTTGCCCAAAAATCACCGAAGTCGAGATGACGAGCTTCGTTGTCCCCAATATTGCTAACAGCAGACTCAAGCGGAGAAATTTGCTCCTGTCCCTGAAACTTGATCTTCATATTGATAGTCTCGGAGCTGCAACCTAGACTCGGGAAGGAATTTGCAAAGGGAGGGGATATTTGCGCAGGTTTTCAAATTGCAAGGGTTCGAGCAAAGATAGCATGGAAGCAATGCGAAAAATGCAAAGGGGAAATGCTCGTTATATAGCCGTTTGGAGAGAGGAATGAATTTAATGCGCATTGAATACACAACCACCAATTTGAATAGCATCATACTCGGAGTGAGCGGGAAAAACTAAGTGTGAATGACACTTGGTACGCTTGGGACATGTGAGACGCGAATGCGCGAAACACGCGGCTCGGCCGATTCGGGTGAAACAGGGAGAGGATGCACAAATGCTTTTTGGAACGATTGGGACGAAAATGCGTGGAGTACGCGGTTCGGGTGATTCGGCCGAAATTGGAACAGTGGGCCCGTTTGGACTTGGGACATTCGGGACAAAAAGTTCCGGAGTACGCGGTTTGGCCAGTTCGGGCGAAATTGAAACACTTGCATTTTTCGATTTGGGACAAGGAGCTCTGAAGTACGCGACACGGGAGTTTCGGCCGAAAATTGGAAAGCTCGCACTTTTTAACTTTGGGACATTTGAGACATGAAAGTGCGTAGTACGCGGTTCGGGTGTTTCGGCCGAAATTGGAACAACTCGCACAATAAGTTTTGGGACACTTGGGACAAAACTTTCCGACGGGCCCGAAAATGGGACAGCTTCGGGGATTTCGGCCGATCGGGGAACAGAGTGCACTTCGTGCACTTGGGTCATTGGGACAAAAGTTCCGACAGCCCGAAAATCACACAAAATGACCCAAAAACATGATTTTTTCAATTTCACGACTTAGGCACTTCGAGAGAAAAACACTTAAACTCAAAATTTTGAAATTTTACTCTTATCGAGCGGGAATTTTGAGTGGACAAAGGATAAAATAGTGAATTAGACATAATTAATTAGTTTTAAACCTATTTAATTAATTTTAAGCCTAATTAATTAATTTTAAATCCATAAAAAATTAAAGGAGATGACAAGTAAGGTTTGGTTTTTCATGATAATATCGAAGCTTTGGTCATGATAACATTCACAGGAAGCCGATGCAGTTACCTACCTCTAAGAAGTTCTAAATGACCTCATATCTAGTGTATGTTCTCACATATACAAGACCATTGCAAGGTCTCTTTAATGCCCCTAATGTGCCACAAAAGTCTCATGCATTAGAAAAGTATCCTCAACTCACATTCCAAGAGAGTAGCTCTTATTTCTCGAGGGTGAATGATACATTCACTATGTTTATCATAAGGCTCATTAAGGGAAATCCTAAGAAGAAAATTTCATCATACAGTAATTGAGTTGATTGAGATATATGGAAGTCACTGTTTTGGTATAGAGTTTCTAGAAATCTTTCACAAGAATAATAAACTTTCTCTATTAATTCATTCAGACATGATACAAATATATATATGCCAAGTTACTCCTATAAACAAGGAGTTAGCCTTAACTACCCACCCAACTCATCCTATTCCATGTACATGGTTACAACCAAAAATATTCCTATTCTATGATGAGTTGTTTCTATAATAAACTAATATAAAATGTGAACACTACTATAATAATATTCCTAACATTCTACCCCTTAGTGCGAACATGGTAGAAAAACATTCACACACTCATCTACAAAGTATGCTCACCCTGTGGCATGTCCAACTATGTGACTCATGACCTTGATATAAAAATAAAGTCTCTCTCCTTCCATGGTTTTAAACAGGCTTACCACAAACCTTGACGTGAACAAGCCCCATCAATTGTCCACCTTGTGTGGTTTTTTGGATCTCCCAAAACCTTTTCAAGATCCATGAACTAACTTACTTTGGTGCTTTTGTTCACCACTATGATTGTACATCAAGGAAGTATATAGGAATCACAACTCGCTTATTACAAAACTAAACAATAAAACACATATTGGAAAGAGATTTCACATTACATCCATAAGAACAAAACATTCTTAATTGTAGCCATTGTTGTTGATCGCTGTCACTTAATCTCAAACAACATAGACACCTACCACCACCACTAAAAGCTTCCCTTGACTTTAGCCAATTTAGCACAAAATGGAAATGGAACATTAGTTTCATGTTCCCCCACAATGTGAAATTTCCACTTAGGAACACTAAAAGAAATCGTATAAAAATGCATACTACTGACTGAATTTTGTTTTCCGGATCTTGCTACACATGATCACCATTTCCAATGAACATATTCACTGACTGATCATCTTCTAACAAAGTATGAAAGTCGAGGATCACCGTAGTCAAAAGATATGTGCGTTCATCGACCTCATATACTATTGTTTTCTAAAGCATCCACACACCACATTGAAAAGCTAAAAAAATGAAAACCACACCACACAAATTAAAAAAAATCACTCTACCAAAAGTGCAGCCCCATTTTTGGCAATCGATAAGAGGTCTTGATCAACCTTCACCACATATGCCTCCGTCATCCTCAGTCAAATGTCATGTTGCTAGTTCAACCGAATGTGATTATGAAGCTCAAAAACACCCGTCCACAAATTGGATGTCACGCATAACAAATAGTGTGTCCTTGACAATTTTTAAATTTTAGCATTGATGAGTCAATAAGGCTCAAACAAGTTGAATTTTTTCCAAAAGTATACACAAGACGAGAATAAGCAGATGCCCACATGATGGCTAAAAAGAGGATATTTTTAAACCTGGTTTTCAACAAAATTGGAACCAATGCGGTGTGGATGAAAAAAATAAAAACTTTCACAAAAAATGGCACTTGATTTGAGTTACCGTGCAAAAGTTATTAAGGTTTCAATTTCCTGTAAAAAGACCCAATTTAATTAAAATTAGCTCAACGATTAAAAACTTGCTCAAGATGGAGAGAAAATTTATCGTGTGACCACTCGTTGGAATCGAGAGGAAATGAAGATTCCAAAATGTCAATGGCCGAAAGAACTATCGCTAAAAGTATTAATTTGGCCAAAAATGCATTAATTGCCCTCAAAATGCAATTATTTAAGCAAAAACTATAGAAAAATTAAAATTTTAAAACTATAGTCTTGCAAAAAAAAAAAATCGGTGAATTAGAACTTGTTGTATAGAAGAAAAAATTTATATAGAAATAACTCACGGCTGATTTGTAAAATGTTGATGCATAATTAATGAAACAGACTCAGATTTCATAGTGCGAAGAAAGGTGATTCTGATGCATGCACTCCACAATGTCAATCCAACCTCAATGAATGTTCTCTAAGCTGAGACAGAACGTGAGAGTATTGCTATGGAAAAATAAATTTTCCATGAGATTGCTCAAACTAATTACAGGTCCAGGGATTGAGAGTTGAAACATGATGGATAAGAGTAATTTATGAGAATATAAAGACGTCTCATTGATAAATATAGGTAGGCAATGTAATATCTTTGGTCAATAACGCTATGTAATGTGTATGAGTTGCAAATTGCATCCAATACAAATTGTATTCCTAGGTTTGTGTACGGATTTCTTGATTCCAAATGATCAACAGGTAGTCATATACAAAGTTGCGAATAATGAGCACACCAAACTTGCCAAACAAATATAAACATACACTTCACGACATACATGGTTGATCGTATCAATAGACGAAGTAGATATGGGAAATTATGAACACATGTATCCATGCATGATGTTAACAAGGATAACATATCCTAAAAAATCATCAACTATTAAATCTCTTCTACTAGACTCTCATTGCTTCTTCTTGCACTGCTACGATCATGAATGTTTTAGTACAAATTTTGTAGAAATCATTCACAAGAATAATAATATTTCTCTATTAATTCATTTTGGGACATGATATAAAAATATATATGCCAAGTTGCTCCTATAAACAAGGAGTTAGCCTTAACTACCCACCCAACTCATCTTATTCCATGTATGTGGTTACAACCAAAAATATTCATATTATATGATGATTTGTTTCAATGAAAAACTAATATATAATGTGAGCACTACTATAATAATATTCATAACAATCACTTCATTCAATTTCCTACCTTTACATATCTCGTGGTCGAAGGTTTTGAACTTTCCCCTTTTTGGTTGCCATAGTACCTAATCGACAAGATAATCATGATTGAGTTGTGCCGACAATTGTCCTATGTTCACACCAAGTGCAAAAACGTAAAGAGGAAGGGTCTCTGTTCCCTATTTCATTAGGAATCTATTCATGCAAGAGTGCGGCTGATGCATCAAATATTGAATCCTCCTTCTTAGTCTTCAATTTGTTAGAGTATGTATTTACCTTAGCTCATGTTCACCTCGATACTTTATTTACCTCATGCATTTTATCCTCGCCCACTTATATGTGTGGATATTTCTTTTAAATTATTTAGATATTAGGAAGATATTATCTAGTTGTTATGACTAGTTCTTTCCTAAATCTATGGTATTGACTAGTTCTTTCCTTGATTTATGGCTTGATCTATGACCTTGACTGGTTCTTAGATCTATCTTCCTTTCCTATATAAGCTAGGCTCATTCTTATTGTATTTCATTCTTTGTGACTTGGAACGATTAGTTTATCGTTCATTTTATGGTATCAAAGATACCCATTGAAATCCTTAGCCCTTGGTCATATGAGGGCTTAAGCTTGTGATTCCTACTAGTAGGTGCTTAACTTCAGCCCCCTTTGATTTTATTTGTGTGGTGAAGGAAAGAGCATTTTATTTTGTTTTAGTGGCAACTAAAATAAATAGTAGAGCATAAAATTGAAAAGCTTGTATCTTTTGATCGATAACTCGGATTTGAGTGTCATTTTTGCAAAAGTGCTTGTTTTTCCATGTTTGTTCCATTGGAACTATTTATTTTGAGAAACACACTATAATTATAAAGTGTCATATTATAACACACACTCAATTATAAAGTGCCAAAATATGGGGGTCTTGTTGCATTGCTTGGTTCTTGCATTTTTTTGGTGATTTTTGAGAATGACGTCTTTATCTACTTCTGCATTAGATCATGTTGAGCCATTAAAAACACATAATTACCACACATGGAAACCAAGAATGGAAACAATAATTAAATGGAAAGGATTAAGGGCTTTAACTTCTTCAGAACAACTAGTGTTCATTAGAGAATATGAGAAATTTCCATACTAGTGCAAATTTGATGAGTGTATGGGTTTGATAGGAACTTATGTAAGTGATAGTCTTTTGTTTCATTTAGAAAAATGTGACTCTGCTTTCACAATATGAGAGAAGTTAGAGTGTTTTCTCGGTAAGGTGGATCACCACGAGATCCATGCAACTTGAAATTGAGATCACCTCTCTTAATCCTGAAGATTTTCCATCAATTATAGACTATCTTACCAAGTTCAAGAATTTGTTGACACAATTGAAGGGGAGTGGAAGAGATAAGAAAGATGAAGAGTGTGTTTACTTAATTCTATCCAAGTTTTGAGGACCATTCCAAATATTTGCTTCTACCTTTTCCTCTAGCATGGGTGCCTTAGGTGACACATTCCAAATGTCGACTTAGAAACATTTTATGAAAGACTTACTAGGGAAGAATCCAAATTGTCTAACCTTGAGTCTTCCATATCTCAAAATGCATTAGTTGCATCTAATCCTAAGGGAAAGGGAAAACAAAAAGTAAACCAAAATCCGCCCCTTCTCCATCTCAAAGTGCCCCTAAATCTAAAGAAAACAAGCTAAAGCCAAGGAGTCTTCTAAATCTAAGAATAATTCTAGCCTTTCATACTCTTTTTGTGGGGGTATTAGTACTAAAGAAATAAGTGTTATAAACGAATGCAATCTTTAGAGGATGTAGTCAAGAAACACAAAATTTCTATCGCCACCTTCTAATCAACATGACAAAACAATTAATGTTGTTGGGAGATCTCAATCACCACTGCAGATAGTTGGGTTATATATTTTGGTGCTTCTCATCACATGACTTCTTCCAAGGAGTCTTTTGTATCTCTAGGTTTGAGTTTTACTTCCAAAATTGAGGTTGGAGATTCTTCCTTTCTTTCTGTTAAAGGAAAAGGTGACATACACCTTGATGGTGGCAGAAAGATCAAGATGCATTATATGTTCTTAACATCACTATAAATTTACTTTCGTATATCAAACTTATCATTCTAGTCAAGGAAAAATAGTGACTTTTACACCACATGGGGTAGAAGTACAAACTTTGTTGGAGCCTCATTCACTTGTTGCTCAAGGTATTGTTGATCATAGTTCTAGACTATATCACTTTGAGGTTTTTGATGACACTTCCTCTATAGGGACAAGATTGGTTTCTCATGCGATTCGGAGAGTAAGCTTTGGCATGAGAGATTTGGACATCTCAATCACAAATTTTGAAGGAGTTGAACACTCATGGTATGGTTGATGCTCTTCCTAGTGTAGACACTAAAATTAGGTCACACTCCCCCTTCGTCCCTCGACATATAAGCCCCCCTTTATTACATCTACCTAGCCATGACCCCCTTCACCCTACTAATACTAATTTAATTAATTTAATTAAATTAATGCTTTATCCTCACTATATTTATTATTTAAATAATATCTACGCAAACAGTTCACTTAGACACCTCACCAAGCTAACTCAACCTAATACCTATTCTTAGCAAGTTACCATAACTAACTAAGACTTAACCCAAACCCTAAAAATCATGCCTACACTCCCTCTAACCACATTCCCGCATGCTCACAAGAAGCTTTCAGGTCTAATCCGTGGGATAACAACACAAGATCCGAGGAAATCAGGAGGATCTCCCTAGTTTAGTAAACCTAGGAAATCCCGCCTTGATCGACGTCGGTTACCCCTAACCGTCGCGGTTAAGCCGGACCGCCGTCAGTTACCCCTTTTAACCCCAAAACAACCTTATTCTCAAGGTTGGAAGTTGGAAGCAAGTTGGAAAAAATTGGGAGAAAGAGTGAAAGAGCAAGAATGAAATCTCGAGAGATAACCCATCTTGAGAGAACCAATTCCAAAGCAAGAACTCGCATCCAAGGAAGGAGATTGAGGATCTTCTCCTGCATAGCCTTCCCAACCACATTCTAATCTATCAAAGCAAAAGAGGAGTGTGCATGAAACCCATGCAGAATATTTTCTTCATGGGTGATCACTTGCAACCTTCAAATCCATCATCGCATCTCCATCCTTCACACATAGACTTTCAAGAATGAAATCCAAGTAAGTACAACATCATACTTTCCTAGTTATTTCATTTTATCATTATTTTATCATCTATTGTTTATCTTGCTCCCTATTGACCATCTCCAACATTTTGTACCTCCATAGACCCATCAAAACCTTTTGAAAACCTATTCTAGTCACCCAATACCTCGTCTCGACCAACAAAATCCTTTGTGTAATGACAAAGGAGACCAAAACTCCATTATGTGACGTTTCCCGATT
The DNA here is from genome assembly GCA_018340775.1 of Taxus wallichiana var. yunnanensis. Classification (NCBI taxonomy): domain Eukaryota; kingdom Viridiplantae; phylum Streptophyta; class Pinopsida; order Cupressales; family Taxaceae; genus Taxus; species Taxus wallichiana. The sequence continues at coordinate 884,177,230 of CM031235.1, forward strand.
TCACAAGAATGACGCCGGTTATACCTAACCGTGGTGGTCACCCCCGACCGATGCTGATCTCTCGTGTTTTCCGCACAACCTTAAACAAAGACCTATCGACCTAATTTTACCTCACCCGCACTCACTTGTGACCTACTCGAGACCTTTATCGGACTGCGGAACCCAAACCAACCCTTTGACCCGTGGATTCTATTCTAGCTTAGCACTGTTAGATTAGATCTATTTTCTTATTGTATTTTTAAGTGAGATACCTAAATCATTTCAAAATAGCAATAGGATTTACCTTGTTTTCAACATTAATTTGTTTAAAAACGGTGGACTTACTGACCATCAGGAAGTATCACGCTCCAGGATCTAGCTCACACTAGCGGGTTCACTTTGCCGATATTGTTTAATTCTTTCTAGTGGTCTTATTTTCATTACGGGTAGTTCCTCCTAGCCAAAAGGAAGCATCACGGTAAGCTATGGATTCAAATTCATACACGCGCAATAACCAAATCAACCCACATTTGAACAAGTATTCCTCCTACGCCAGTTACCCTATTTGTTTGTTAACAATTCAAAGAAACAATCTAAGAAAAAAGAGGTGAAACATTTTAGCATGCCGGTGGGACCCATCTTGGGTTCCTTGCATTCCATTCATTCTTAGGAAAAAAAATTGTGTGTTTGTTTCCCTTCTAAAAGCGTACACACTAATTTTCTTCCCTGGTAATACACTCCTTTCTATTTGCTCTAAAGGAAACTTTTCTTTTGGTGTATTTAAAAAGAATCATTTCTTCATGTTTTTTGCATTTTAGTGAAAGAGCATCCCTCTTCCTCTTCATCTTATTGTGTCATTCAATTTCATATTTTCAATTTGGGTTTAAAAATAATCGCATTTCATTTTGATTTTCAACATTAGCTCACATTAAATGAGGGTAACCTATATGTTGGAGGTCATGACTAGCTGATGGTTGACAAACGAATCATAGAAAATCACTTCTATCCTTTTCTCTTTCTCTGAGTCTTACCAACCCACACAAAAATTCAAATACATACATTCTTAAACAACATCTTACTTGGAAGAAGCTGTAGGTGATCACACGATCACGACACAGTGGGAACCCAACTCATTGCTCTGTTGAGTCATACATCAGAGCGTAGCCCGCCCCCACCATAACATACCAAACCTCACCCTTTAGATCTCCTTCTTTGTAGGAAGCCATCCTCACCAAAAATCTATTTCACAATTCATGTGTCAGTCACTAAATAGCATAAGCTAAACAAACATAATAGAAAAGGGCACTCTTAGGATCACATTTTCTTAGTGTTTCTACTTGGTTTGTGTTTTAAGGTGAAAGATCACGTTCATCACTTTTTTGTTCATCCTTGCATGCTCCTCATCATAGCTGGTGTATTCCAGCTTGACCTAAGTGCGCCTAGGCCATATCACCATCATTCCTAGAATTTTGGGTCTGATTCCACATCAAATTCTAATTCACAACCACTTTTTCTCATCAGTGTTTCAATCAAATTCTAACAGACCACTTTTTCTCATCATTGTTTGATCTCACGATGCTTAGTCATCGATTTACCTCGCCATTGGTTAAGATCAACCAACATCGGTTCAGAGTCCTTTTGCTAACCTACTCAACAAGACATTCTCACTTCACTTTTTTCCACTTTCCACAATCTCTATCACTATCATTTTTTTCCCATTAACGTTTTACACATCCCCGAATTTGGCATACTTGTCAAGTTTTGCCTTCGCCTCACTAATTACTCACTTGTCTATTTTCGACGGACATAATTTTTTTTCAGTGGCCGTGATGGTTACCCACTCGACCGACATAATTTTTTGTAACCGACATCGGTTAGTCTATTTCACATTCCACCCACCATTTGTTACTTCATCCATTTTTTCCTTGTTGTTCTCTGTACCATTTATAAAGAAGCAGCCCCACCTGATCAGTACTAGTTCACATGGTACTCACCCGAAGACAAGCGAATGCCCTCATGTTCCACACCAGTTTCCAACCGCTCCCACCTAGTCCTTCATCACCTTCTATTTTATCACCAGCCATGGATCCCATCCAGCCTACTACTATCGCTACCGGAGATGAGGAGTTTACATGACTCCTTGACCAAAATCCTGCCGCCTTGCAGTTTTACCTCTCCCACTCGTCCACCGAGACGCCTCGAGCCGAGTTGATATACAACATGCCCATATCTATCCCCCAACTCTCACACCCACTTTTGCATCGGCTCCATCGGTTTGATGCTACCCACTTCCACTTTACCCCGGTCGTTTCAGCTAGATTGGGTCCTATACCCATTATGATTGTTGTGTCTCATTACCTTTGTAACACCCATTACATCCACTATACCCTCGGCGACTACCCCAAACACGACCTCATCCACCCCTAATGTCTCATACATACTTGTAGCAACACGTTCCCACTTCCGGTGTCGGTGACCCCTACCCCATTTCAAAACGTAGTTCTTTCCATTTCACAATCATTAGCCCCTATTGCCACTAGGGTTACCATGACCCTTCCACCCCCATATACATACTACCAACAACCACATGTTTCATCTATCATTCATTCCAGGGTACGTACCCCCTATTTCATTACCTTCTTCTCCACCACCTTACATGGCAGCCCCATATACGGGAATGCCACCCCCATTATATACCCAAAACCAACCTCCTCACGTTATAGGAGGCATCCAATCATCACAACCCACCAATGACCTAATTAAATTGATGATGGATAAGATGCTGGGACACCTTGGAGGCATCGAGTTTTCGGCCCCGTAACACTCTTACCTATGATGAGATTTGCAACGAGCCTATTCACCCATCCGAGTCTATCCGTTCATACATGTGCATTGGGAAATGCCAAAATTCAATCGTTTCAATAGTAAGGAAGACCCACAACAATATTTGCGCATGTTCAAACATGGGTGTTATTTGATTTCTCATGATGATGCCTTACTTTTGAGAACTTTTCCCATGTCCCTCACTGGACCCGCATTAGATTGGTATAGTGGGTTACCCAAACACTCCATATTTTCATTCAACCAGGTAGCCAAGCTTTTTTGGACCATTTCTCTATCAATATCACCAAGAAAGTTACCATGACCAATCTATATTCCACACGTCAGTATGAGGATGAATCTATCGCATATTTTGTCACTTTGGCACACTGGCTGATCAATCAACTTACCTTTCAATTGCCATAAACTGAACTCATCGAGCTCTTCACCCAAGCTTGCGCTAGACATATCTCCCGACCTTGCAGGTCCAAACTTTTAGAACATTCAATGAGGCATTCACTATAGCATGAAAGTTAGAGATTCGGGCCATCGAAGAGAAGAAAATCCAATTACAAAATAAGAATTTGGCATTCAAGTCGAATGAAACCTCCTCTTCTTCCAAACCTCCAACCAATTACTCAAAGGCTAAAGGTACCGCTAATGTAGTGGTACTCAAGGCCGGCCCAGCTCATCCATCCAATCAGGCTACACCCTCATCTAATCTATCACCCATACAAGATTTTTGATTCAGACAAGAGCAAGCGAAAATATACCCCAATTGGGGAACCTTACTCTTCTATTTTAGAAAATCTTATCAAAGCTGGCACCATCACCCTTCCACCCATAAAACCACAACCTGGTTTTGACCCTACTCACCCCATGCCCGCGTGGTATAGGAACAAGATTTATGTAACTATCACTTTGAGTGAAGGGTCACATGATGGCAGTAATCGTATCACATTTAAGAATATTGTCCAAAAATTCTCGAGAAAGGCGAGTTAACTGTGGATAATCCCAACGCCGCCCTAACCAAAATCTACAAATCTTAAAAAAACAATTTCCCAATCATGCCCCTTCATCCAATCAAACTGGTGAGACATCCACTCATGATACCCATACCCGTGAGGTTCATGCAATCTTTAACGAGGTACCTGTCACCTCTCAATTACCTCACATCCCTTCCATAGAGGAAATCCTAGCCCGAAATCCTCCTTCCACATTGGAACCAACCATCACTGTTCCTTCACCAATAGAAGAACACCCTTCATCTCCTACATCACCTATGGAGGAGTCTTCTGCTAACATTGAGACCATCTCACCCCTAGCTTCTCCACTTAGAGAACCTTTACCTACCATACCTCCTCAACCCATAGAGGAGCACCCATTACCTCCTCCACCCACAGAGGAGAACCTATCCGTTCCTCCACTTATTGAGGAACTCCCATCATCTCTTCCACCCATCATAGACCCAGTGGAGATACCTTTGCCTCTTGGCGAACATTATCCATCAGTACCCAACATCAACAGACCTACCTTCATCTCTCTTACCCACGGAAGCTGAAGATGGCCGATTGTCCGTATCTAAGATGCATTTTACGGAATTCCCATTAGGTCCTCACCAACTCTATCCACAGACGTGTCATTCTCACGTTTGGCCAATCACTTGGATTATGTGGATAGAGCTTTGTTATGGGGGACGCCTTTTACTCCTGTCTCAACACAAATGTAGAGATCCCTCGATGACACCTCCACTATCTACCCAAACACATTTTCACCCATCAAACCAAATACAACCACTCTGTCATAGCCCCTTCCATGATACCCCGCTAGCACTCACACATAACCCTTACCCATAACTGACCTATACCTAAATCCAAACCCATACCCACAACATTTACCTCCACCAAACCTATTACCACTTTAGGGGTCACCCCGACCACCAACCTTACTCATCCACCTATTAAACTGGATTTAGCTACATCCTCCAACATCAATACCACACCTACTCGACACCCAAACCCAAGAAACAAACTCATCGGTCTCATATCCCGACTACACCAACCACACCCGCACTTGTCCCTGTCCCGCCTTAAAACCTCAGTGCCCAACATGGTCAAGCACCCTTCACCCATCCATAAACCAATAACACAACCACCCATTCCTACCTCACAAATCTCTAACCTACCCAGGCACACAACATGACCCATATCCTCACATGCAATCTCTTTACCACCAATACCTCTCGATACCTTAAGCCTTTGCTTCACTACCCACTACACTTCGAGTCATTTTCACTCACACCTCAAGCACGACCCACGTCCTCCTCCTTCATAGCACCCCGTTATCCTCGTGAGTAACTCACCCTCTTCCTCCATCTCTGCTTTCCCTTCTAGACCTCGTACACACACATCACTTTTACCCAAGAAGGTGCAACCCAAAATAAAAACCTCATTACCGCACAACAAGGTAGTCAAAACAAAACCACACCCTCCTACCCATTCATCATCTACTATAACCCTAACCAAACGAACCTAACGAGATACCTCAAACCACACCGGTGCCTAAATCCATAGCTCGACCCCTTTCTACAATTCCAAAACAATTCCCGACAACCAACCACACCTACACCCAAACGCACATTCACTTCTCATTATGATCCACTAGCAGGGTCTTATGCCAAAATTTTATCACTCCGACCTTATGTTATCATCGAGATTTATGTTATCACATTACCGCCACTCCGACCTTACGACCCCCTCAAACCCAAGCCAAAAGGGTTTGATGAAACTAAAATTTGTGCATACCATCGTGTGCCAGGGCACGATGTGGAGAACTGCAAGGCCTTGAAAACCGTCCTTATCCAATTGTGTCCACCGGAAACCAACTTTGATGACGACGACCTTCTGGACGAGGACCCTGCTTCACCTACACCCATTCCCACATTACCCACTCAACAACCACAACCTCCACCCTCACAGCTCCTAGAACCACACACAAAGTTTGAAATTAATATGGTTCACATCAAAGAACTTGCCACGCCACCACCCAAATGTTGTTGTGCCCAACTGACCTCACAAGGATTTTCTCCTCCAGTAGGTTTTTGCCCTTCATGTCATTATACCACTTACCCTACACCTTCTCCATTTGAAAAATTCCCTCAAATCAACATGGTACACGTCACTACGCGTGTGTAGAAGGGTAAAGAAAAGGCAACTGACCCACCAACCAATCCTATACCCAACATACCATCTGCCCCCATACCTAAAATAACTATATGCGGCCCCACATACCCCATTTCTAATGGCATCACACATCGCACCATGCTCAAACAACTAGATCAATCTCCCTCAAAATGTCCTTATACGACCTCATCTAAACCTCAAATCCCCATCATCAAGCCCTCATGGAGGTTCTTCATTCTATTGAGGTTTTACCCAATGACCCTACACCCGTAGCCTCCATTATCACACCCCATCATGTAGCCTCTCTCACCAAATTACCACCTTCATCCCCACCTCACCTTGTTCACCAAGTGGCCTCCCTTAGCTTCTCAGAGGCAGAGATCGTGCCATACCAAAATGATGACCCGGACCCAACCCTCTTCATCTCTGTACACATTGATGACATATGGGTACGCCATGTGATGATTGATGGAGGCACTAGCATTAACATCATTTCATCCCATGCATTTGCTCAAATGCACATACCTGACAATTACATGCACAAACATCTGGTCATGTTGCATTCATTCAACGACGCTATCACCTCCACACTAGGCATTGTCATCCTTCACGTTTGCGTGGGCCCCGCACTATTCCAAAATTGTTTTATGTTTTGGAGGGGGAATTCCAATATAACTTGTTGCTTGGTAGACCCTGGATCGTGTCATGGGTTGTGTTCCCTCCACTTTGCATCATTGTGTAAAGTTTGAACACGAAAGACACACTTATACCATTCAAGCTGACCCATCACCTTTTAAAACATGTAACATGCTTTACTGACCCAACGATGTACTCATACCGGTCAAGCCATCTACTTCCGCAACCAATACCGCTTCACCTACACCTACACCCACACCTACCAGTACAGCCGTTGCTTTCACCGCACATACCTCCTCCATGCCTACCACTGCTATAACCTCCACGGTTGACCCATTAGCTTCCCAATCCATTAACACCACCTCCGCATCAACCTCGACACATCGCCCATACCAAAGCCTACCCACATACCAACCACCGATCCCTTAGAAGGTGTTTTCAATGCCTCACTGGGGAGTCTTGCCTCTATAGTGTCAACACTTTCCTTACTCCACACACAGTATGGAAGCCTTCACCAAAGACCCTCACTATGACCACCGTATAGGAGAACGCCTCCTTTATGGTCCTCCTCATCTTCATACTAGTCTCACCTATGGGGACTTGATACTACCACCTACACACGAACCACCATGACAACCCCGCCCATTTTCCGCGGACTTCCAATCACTCACCAATCACTGTTTCACCCACACCTTCCCTGCACTTTGTGCGTGGAAAGGTTTTGGTTTTGGCTTTTACGAGCAAGGTTGTCATACCATTATTCCATGTACCACCCGCAAACATAATGACCAGGAGTGGTATTGGCTTCCCGACCCTTCTACCAAACATGCTCGCATTGAACTCATTGAGGACCCTAGCCCTCCTCCACCTTTACCTTCATCACCACCCTCACCAACAGAGTCAATGGATCCTGAATCTATCCCTCCTAACTTTTTTTTTTTTTCATAAACACCATTTCCTTAGGGCCTTTGACTTATCAACGTGAAGGCGAGGCCCCTTCCACTCTCCCATTCCTGTATCCTGAGATGATCGATGACGACACACCGACCATTAACGTTGTTCAATGTCAGGATGATGAATCCATACTCACCTACCTTGGTGCAGAAGACTCATATATTCATCGGTCGTTACCCTATGAGACACAAACCATGTTGAATGAATCGACTATTGAGATCAACATTCATACGGGATGACTCGCACATCCTAAAGATCGAGGACAATCTTTAGATCTTTGCTTTGAATAGGAAGCCATCACTTCTTTTCTCCAAAACCATAACCACGCTTTCGCTTGGTCTTACATAGACATGCCCGGTATTGACCCCACCATAGTGGTCCACAATATCGTAACCATTCCCGATGCCAAACCTATCAAACAAAAGATGAGGAAAATGCACCCTCGCATTGCTCTTCTCATCAAAGAAGAACTTCAACATCTTCTTTTTGTTTCCTTCATCTTACCCATTGATTATCCTCGTTGGATTTCTAACATTGTCCCTGTTACTAAAGCAACAGGGGGACTCCACATTTGCATGGACTTCCGAGACCTCAACCTCACTGCCTGAAAGATGACTTTCCCTTGCCCGGTATTGATCAACTGGTGGACCTTACCATGGGTCACAAGATGCTCTCACTCATGGATGGTTTCTCGGGTTATAACCAAATTTTTGCTTGCCCCAGAAGATCAACACAAGACCGCATTCATTACCCCTTGGGGAACCTTTTGCTATTGAGTCATGCCTTTTGGCCTTAAAAGCATTTGGTGCTACATATCAAAGACGCTTTATGACTTACATCTTCCATGATATCATGCATCACATATTGGAAGATTACGTGGATGATCTCTTGGCTAAATCTAAATGCCACGCCTGAGCACCTCGCTATCCTCGAAACCATTTTTGACCGCCTCATTAAATATTGCATCTGCCTTCAACCTAAAAAGTGCGTCTTCGCGGTTCTCTCAGGAAAACTCTTGGGATTTATTGTTTCCCTCCGTGGTATAGAAGTTGACCCTGCTAAATTCAAGGCCATTCTGGAAATGCCTCCACCCACAAACCTCAAACAACTCTGTAGCCTGTAAGGTAAATTGCAATCCATTCGCCGTTTCATTTCATAATTATCGGATCGGTGTCAACCATTTCATCATCTTCTTAGGAAGGATGTCTCCTTTAAATGGGATGATGACTGTCACAACACTTTTGAGGCCCTAAAACAATACCTTCTCCAACCACCCGTACTCATTCCACCGAAAGATGATCAACCTTTTTACCTATACATATCAGCTACCGATCATTCCTTGGGAGCCATGCTCGCTCATCATGATGAACAACATAGGGAGCAGGCAGTTTATTACATAAGCCATACTCTTTTGGACTATGAAACCCGATACAACCACCCAGAAAAGCTTTTCTTAGCCTTAGTTTTTGTTGCCACCAAACTCCGCCATTACCTACTCAACCACAAAACCTATGTTGTGACCAACACCGACCCTTTACACTTCATGTACACCAAACCCTATCAAAATTAGCACACCGTGCAATGGCTTATGATTTTAGCTGATCTTGACCTCGAATTCATTCATCAAAATTCCATTAACGGCCAGGATATCGCTGACCCACCTATTGTGGGACTAACCCTCTAATTTTGACTTTCCGATGAATCCATTGCTACCCTTTCCCCTGGATGAACCCCCTTACCAAATAACACTATTCTTCGACGGTTCCAAGTGTCAGCGTGGGGGTGGAGCTGGTGTTATCCTCATCCCTCTGGATGGAGAATCCATGCCTTTGTCTTTCAAACAAGAATTTGAATGCACCAACAATATTATCGAGTACAAAGCGCTCGTACTAGGTCTCTAGACTACCTATGCCCTAGATGTCAAATCAATCTACATCTTTGGTGATTCACAATTGGTCATAAACCAAGTCAATGGTATGTACTAGTGTCATAACGAGATACTTCAAAAAAGTATAAACATCATGTAGACATACTTTTGACCACCTTTGATCGTTACACCCTACAAACCATCCCACGGTCAACCAACAAATTTGCGGACACCATGGCACGCTTAACTTCCCAAATACCACTTCCCCTACCGATTCCAAAATATTTGTCCTTTGTCAACGCCTCCATTCACCTTCTTATTTACCTCACGATTTTTACTCAATCGAAACGACACCCCACGGCTTGAGTGACCTTTGGTATAAAAATACTCCACTACCTTTCCTTCTCCATCTCACCTCCTAATCTCACCCGTAACGGACAACACGCCTTCCTTAAGAAGGTATCTCATTTCGTTATCCTGGGGGGACTCCTCTATAAGCATGGCTTTGATGGTATTCTCTTACGATGCCTCACAAGTTTTGAAATTCCTTATACCATCAAGGAGGTTCATGATGGCATATGTGGAGGTCACTTTAGTGGCCTTGTTGTTGCTAAGTGTATTCTTCGCCTAGGATATTACTAGCCGACCCTTAACCATGATTGTTGCAACTATGTTAAAGCGCTGCGTGAAATGTCAACAACATTCCAACCTTCATCATACACTCATTCATGCCTTACAAGTCACTCGTGCCCTTTGGCCCTTCTCTCGATGGGGTTTGGATCTTGTCGAAGAAATCAATCCTCATTCTTCCCAATGCCATCAATGGATCATAACTGCTACGAATACTACACAAAATGGGTGGAAGCCATACCACTCATCTCCACGAAAGCCGAGAAAATATGTGAGTTCATTAACCATCACATCATTTATCGCTTTGGTGTCCCTCATCGCCTCATCACTGACAATGGAAAACAATTAAAAAAAAAAACACTACAAAAACTTTGTGATGCCTTCGGCATTCAACTTAGTTTCTCCTCACCTTATTACCCATAAACCAATGGCCAAGCCGAATCCACTAACAAAACCCTTAATAAAATTCTCATAAAAAATGGTTGACGATCTTTGGGAAGAATTGGCATACGTACATTCCTTTTGCTCTATGGGCATACCGCACTAGTATTTGCACCGCCACCTTGTGGCTACACCCTTTTCACTAGTCTACATGATGCGAGGTTGTTCGCCTCTTGAAGTCCAAATCCCCTCACTTCACATTTCTCTCCATGACATGCTTATTGATGATGACTTTCGTCAAGACCGCTTAGCATAACTAGAGTTATTAGATGAACGTCGTCTTAACGCTCTAGATCACCTTTAAGTTTATCAACAACGTATCAAACATGCTTATGACAAACGTGTTCATGAACGAACCTTCCAAGTCGGTGACCTTGTTTTGAAATAAAATCAACACGTAACCAAAGCAAGAAAAAAGTAAACAGGGAAAATTTGCTCCTAATTGGCTTAGACCATACATCGTAACTCATACCTATGGATCGGGTGCCTATCGTTTGTCCTCGCTTGAGGGTAAACCCAAACCTGAGCCCCTTAACGCATTACATCTTCGACCATTCTATTGTTGACTCATTGTCCTACCTCACCCTGTGTCTCTTTACAGGCTCGTCCCTTGAGCGCTATCCACTCCATCCATCTCCCTAATGATTAAACAAGAATCATGTGATTACCCGTCACCCTTTTGCCTTATCTTAAATATGTGCACCATGGCTCTGCACATGGCATGATTCTCATGGATACTTTTCATCTTCTTTTAGATGAGATCCCATGGTCGTTCACCCTTTCCTTCTCAACAAGAACCAAATGCTTCATTATAGTCTCGTCCATGACTTAAAAGCCAAAAAAAAAAGGATGAATCCCTCAGAAGGACATCTTCCAAAATAAGGGATTAACTCCTTGAGTCAAACTTCTAATATAAAATATGAATCCCTCAAAAGGACATCTTCCACCTTTAATTGTCGCTATGAGTAGACTGCTCCCTCGAAGGAAAGCTATAAAAAGCTCACAACTCTCTACATAGTCTTTCCAAAAAGAGGAGTATTTTCTCAAAAATCAAAATTCAGAAGCTTCTCCCATCGATCGCCTTCGCAAAGACCTCAAGGAGACATATTCCTCTCGTATAGACTTCCCACATCAATCAGTCTATCTACAAAGAAAAGAAAAAGGAAAATAAGCTTTTTCGTCATGGACTTGCCTATTGTGATCTTGGCTCTATTGCCCAAGGCATTCTACTTTCCATTTGTGACCCAATTACCGCACCTCCTTACACGTTTGTATTTTCACTACATACCTCAAGGGACCTGCTGAACCTATGACATTTGGTGATCATGTGACTATTCATCACTCTTAGAATTATCAATCATGTAATGTCTTTGGGGTCTTACGTTCATTAGCTTATCTATAGATGTGTTTCATACGTTTTGATCCTTGCCAATTGGGTGGCTTTCTTGCCCCCTCTTATCTTTTCTCTTCTTCATTACCTTTTGATCTTCTTATACAGGACTTGGTCCTTGACGCTTACCTTTTGGGGTCATCCTCCCCTTTCGCCATAGTCACCCTCACCTACAACATTTTTACTATCATCTACCCCCACCTATTAAACCCAAACCCACAACTCCGACCACAAAATTACAACTCATTTTCATCTTCTTCCCTAGCTTATGGGAGAACTACATCGGTCTGAGGTCCCTTTTCGCTGGGACTATGTAGGCAGCACTTCCAGGGCATGGGGCCCTGGAAGGTTAGCTCGGCCACTCTTTACCCTAACCATTTTCCCCCCTTTTACCTGATTTCTGTTCATATCAAAAACCTCAACATCTATACCATATACTCGCAAGAAACAAAGAAAATAGGTAGATTGTGGAACAACTTGAGGAGCATGTTAGAACCTTGACTGCTTATGTGCAATCATTCCTAGAGCCTAATGCATCATCTCTCCCTCTTGCGAAGTGATCTCTCCTATCAGTTGTTTTGATCCCCATTTGATCAAGAGATCCCAAGGGTACACCATGTAAGGAAGAGCCAATGATGAAGGGTAGATAAGATCGTTGAAAAAGAAAGGTTTTGTTACCTTAGGTTCTCTCTCTATTCAACTTTATCTTAACCATTGTTTCAAAGATCAAAGTGACTAAGGGGGAGATCGAGAAATAAAAATCCCTTTGGGATAGTGTTCTCCCATTGGTATTTGAGATGAGTTGTTTTGACTCCTACTCCTTGGTGAATCAGAATGTATTTGTATCCATCCTCAAGAATTTGTCTCATGTGTGGTCATGCACAATGAGTGCTAGGTATGATGTCATTTTAGAGCTTGAGTCAACAAAGGAGCAGGCATAGGAAATTTTGGAAAATTCTATAAAAGAGTACAAGAGCTTGGATCGCCTTCATTAAGTGAAATTTCATCTTTGGAAGAACACCTGAGTTCCTTTCAAGAACTAGTTCAGAAAGAAGTTGGAGGCCCCTTTTCCTTCAACAAGGATACCTTGGAATATCTCATGGAAATTAGAGGTTCCATCTCTAATACCAAAAGAGATCAAAAATTCGGCTCACACAGTGTAGAACACTTAGTGGCATCCCGAGACTTGGGTTAGTGTTTTGGGGGCATGTGTGCATTCCGTACTCAGAGAAAGTTGCCTTTGCGGTGGTACGATTCAATAAAGAGGTCAAAGGCAAGGAATTCATTCCCAAAGCATTTCCACAAGGTACCATGGGAGATGTATCTTCTTCATTGGGGATTCTTCTTCCTCAACATGATCATCTCTCTTCTTTTCTCTCTCTTTATGTTATATTTCTCCATTGGGAAATGTACTTTTTGGCTTTTTCGTCTTATTCACTTAAGTGACAATTATAATTTTTCATTGTAAAAGTCCCTTTTAATTAATAAGAAAGGGGCTTATTTTTCATTCCTAGAGGAATGTGAAAGGTCACAATTAGTGGGACTATGAAAGGTCATGTGGGGGTAGATGAAGAGACAATTTGTAAAGCTATAAATTGGAATGACTTCTCCATTCCAAAGGGTTAGATTTTCTTGGTTGATAGCTCCCATTGTCTTACTACAAGCAAGAAACTAAAATTCTTCTATCTCTTTGTCTTATGTTTTCCTCTCCATCTCAACTTTACTCCATGAACATGGTTGTGCTTGCAATATTATGAAAATAATTTTTCATTTAATTGTGTTTTGTTCCTTGTTCTTGACACGGTTTCTTATCATTGTTACCACGGAAATATTCTAGTTTTATGTCAATAAACTCAACTTGCTATTTATTGAATAAAACCCCCTTCTCACTTTCTCCCTCTCTCCATACACACACCTTTCCTCCACCTCCTTTTGCACATGGGTTTAGTGGAGTATTCATGTGTGATCCCCGGTCGAAAGGCCACCCACAATGGTTAGAGTAGTGTATATATTTCTTATTTTCAATAAATGGAGTTTCCTCATTCCTAAGTAGAGGGACCTAGTCCCAGAGTGTTGGTGAAAACCCCTAATTTTCCCTTGTGACAAATTATTTTGCCAACATTTTTTGGTGCCCACCGTGGTGAAGATTTTGTTGTTATGCACCCTATAAGGATCATCAAAATCATATATATATATATATATATATATATATATATATATATATATATATATATATATATATATATTCCAAAAATATAAAAAATCTAAAGGCGACTCTATCATGGAACAAATCCATGTCACATTTGTTTCCGTATCACAATAATGTAGTTTCGAGGTTGGTGTTCGGCACCAATAAGTGATAAGTGATAGCAACAATGAAGAAGAAGAAGACCGTCAAAATATACAGATTTCAGCTTAGCCATCATTACGGACAAGCTCGTATAAAAGTATGGGTGTTGACACTCCAAAGAAGTCTCTTGCTTCAACTAAAAATCAGAAATCAACAAAAGGAAAGAAGGTAAGTGACAGTTCGACACACATTATGAAAAGGATATCAAGAGTGGATAAAATTGTTGCATCTAAAGATCCTACTATCAAATCCTTGTGGCTTCAATTCAAATGAAGTGCCACTAGAGGGAAGAAAATGGGGATTGCATTTAATGATGATTAAGAATCCAAGCACTTGATGATAAGAATGCAAAACGAGATATAAAATGTTGTATGAACAACATGAGGATGAATCTCTAGATGAAGTAAACAAGGAGGAATCTCCTGAAGGTAATGTCTTGAATGATACACTACTAACTGAAAAAATCAAAACATTGTCTTTTGTCTCTCTTCCTTTGGATGATTTTCTTGCTTATGGAGATGAAGAAATGACAACCTTGAAAAATGAGTATGTGCAAAGAATTTTGAGAGTTGTAGAAGGAAGTTCCAACCCTCAAACCAATCTTGAAATTCTAAACTATGTTGTGGTTATTGGTACAACAAGTTTGTCACACAGGAAATAATAATTTGATATTATATTCGGCATGATTACAATCAATACTAAGGCTAATAAATAGCCATGGAAATATAAAACTAACCTTCTAAAAACTAGGAAGTCACACAACCAAACAACCCGTTAATAGCTTTACCGGTATAACGAAAATATATTGTTGAAACAATATAACAAACCTATATTATTAATAATGAGTTATAATATAACTCATATTAATAATCTTACAATATATGCACATATTTAAATAATGAGAGCACTATAATATTTTCCTTACATTCCCCCTAGTGTAAACATGGGGAAAAACACCATCTTCAACCAAGTAACATGCCCCTCTGTAGCCTACACATGGTCTCGATCCTCAACACTAACTATGGGAACTACATCATTATTGGCGAGGAAATTTGTTGGGTGGACAAACTTGTGGATTCCTTGCCAACACTATGGGAATCTAAGTCCCTCTACTTAACCGGTGCAGCTACCGTGTATGCATGCGCGAGAAAATATGGATTTCTATGGTGGCCTTTCGGTCGGGGATCCAACAGGGGCACTCCACTAACCCTGCGGAAAAGCTTGCAGATACTTGCAAGAGAGAACTTTGTCTGAAAGTGGGAAAGGGAGTGAGAAAAGAGGTAGGAGAACTAATGTCGCGGGTAGAAAATTAGATTCCCGCACGCACTAGTTAGAAACTTCAATGCATGCATTCATGAGAAGAAGCAACCACGGAAATGGCAACAAGACGAGATAAGATTGTGAACTCAAAGTTTCTAAAATCTCCTCATCAAAGAGGCTACAATATCCTTCATATTGTATTGTTGCTTAAACAAAAATTGTACATAGTGGAGAAATGGAGGAATTTGAGAAGAAGGGAGGGGAACGGAAGAAAAATGGCTATCTCCTTTGTTCTCTCAAAGTACAATATACTCTTGAGTTTCAAGATCAATTTCAACGCTCTATTATGACGTGAAGAAGCCATTAAATCTCCTCCAAGAAAGCGGTTATAACTTCTTATTTTTAGCAAGAAACAATTTACAATTTCTTTTCAATCATTCGCATCCGTTCGGATTCTTGATTATAAGAAACGCTAATGACGGAAAAACCAGACTTTTCATAATGCAATCATTATTACACTTGTTTTGTAACTTTGAATTTGAACCATTCATCTTTCCTTTCAAACTTTAAATCGAGTCGTACACGTGGGAGAAATTTACTAGAGCGAGCGGAAGAGATTCCTTTTGCATTTTGTGACTTTATAGAGATTTAGAATTTTGGAACATTTTGGCTCGCTCACTCTGCTTTTGATATAAGCTGAAACGTGGCTTCCCTTGATTGGAGAAGGAGTCGCGGGTCACTTTTATAATTTTACCTTTTTTCAATGCGGGCTCAAAAACACAAATTGAGCCCTTGACTCCTTCGAGGCCTACCTCCTGCTTTGACTCCTTTAACGTGGGCTCAATATTTGACTTTTTCCTTTAAGCCCGATTGGCGCTGCAGTGTCTTTTTAACTTTTCACCTTTTTACAAAGAGGCTCAAAATCTCAAATCTCCCCAATGGCCCGCTTCCCTACTTTGAATTTCCAATGGCGGGCTCAAGATTTGACTTTTTCTTTAAGCCTGATCGAGGTTGCGGGTCACTTTTTAACTTTTCGCCTTTTTACAAAGAGGCTCAAAAACACAAATTTCTCCATCGGCCCACTTCAATTAGGTATGTCCACGTACCCGTGGATGATGGGGCCAAAATTTGATGGGGAAGAAAACGCCCATCATTCCCATTGTGGAAAAAATGCAGAGAAGAAGAAAACTCCACCATTTCACGCCCGATTTTCAAATTTCTTTTGCAAGCCAAGGAATTGAAAACAATACAAGGTTCGACGATCCGGGGCATAGAAAGATTGACAATTTCATTCAAATGAGGACAACAATAAAATTTTCACGCGTCTAGATAGGAAAATGGAAAATTTATCAAAACAAGCAGATTGAGGATTTGAAACAACTTTAGGGCATGGATTTCTCTATCTCTTCGAACCTTCAACTTGGCTTGAACACTTTAGGAGGGCATGAGCTCAAAATTTTGAATTTAACTTGCAAAGCGAAAAGCGGTTTTCGGAAGACAACAATCATCCGGGGACCATTCAACCTATTAGATGAATACATGATTTGGGAATTTTCAACCAATTCACATCAACCATCAAATCGGTCCGATCAAGAACACTTCCTCTGATGGTATCAATGCTACAAATCACCACATCATTATCATCACGGAAACACAAGCACTGCACTCAGAAACATGGATGATCATTTATTCTTATTCATCACACAAAACACAAAGATGTCACTAAAGTAGTTTGCGACCTCGAGGTAGTGACAAACTTGAGGACGTTGATTGTCCTCCTACCTTTGTTGCCTCCATCCTCCAATAAATGATGCTACTTACTCAACAAATTGGACATTGAAGCTAAATAGTTTCCACATTGTGATTTATTCTTCTCTCCCGCAATGTAAAACACTTTATTTATTGGATGTCGGATAACACCGAAAATGCGTCTGTAAGACACACACACACACACACACACACACACACACACACACACACACACACACACATATTCTATGACTTTTTAGAATGACACGAATTTAATACTTGACAAGGCAATAATCCTAAAATCACCTATTTGACATTGTTGCCTATATTCACCTAAACACAATTTTAACAATGTTGATACCTAAACAATACTAAATGACTAAGAATTACTAATCACTAACACAAATATTCTCTCACATTAAAAATCTCAAAAAGCTAATGACTCTCAAACTTTCTCATAAAAAGTAATATTTAATTACTTTTTAGAACATATAAAGTTAATGGCAATACAGGTATTGATCAACAACTATTTTGATCAAAACGCAAACAACTAAACCAAGAAAACTTTACTTTTTAAATGACCACGAATTTAAATACGGACTTGGACTTACACTTGATGCACAGTTGGCATGTATTTATCTCCATAACAACGACTTGATATAGGGAGCAAACAGGTGTAGCAAGGAGATGAAAAAGAAATATGGCCTGAAGCGATTCTGAAAATATATCTACTGCATGCTGAGATATCCGAGGTATGATGCCCAATCCACAAACTCTTGTTGATGCATAAACTGATTTGATATCAAGGTGAGTCAAAGTCATTAGAGCTTCTATGTAGGTCGACGTTGAACAAATTTTCTAAAATGATTTTGATTTTGTGGAGCCAAAGGGGAGATATCCCATGGATGAGCATCCTTTTGATCTCACCATTTGTATGTTGTGCATTACTTTGGTAGACACATGTGGAGGCGAGAAACAAATAGATACTGGATATTGTTATGAATACCATCAAACATTTACACATTGATAATACCAAATGAAATTGTCATTGTTTGAGGATGTTGGGCAGTGATGTTGTTTCGTCAGACGCAGACTGTATCAACGATTCAAAACCAGACACAGAATGAATCTATTCTCCAAACACCCGAATGGAAACTCCAATATATGTGGATGCATAAACGCTGTCAACATATGATATCAATTGACAATATACATAATACGGGGCAAAGAAGAAAAATAAGTTGCCCTTTATGTTTTCAATTTCTCATTGTGATTGAATCGCTCTGATACCAAATATTGGTACAGCAGGCTTGTCACACAGGAAATAATAATTTGATATTATATTCGGCATGATTACAATCAATACTAAGGCTAATAAATAGCCATGGAAATATAAAACTGACCTCCTACAAACTAGGAAGTCACACAACCAAACAACCCGTTAATAACTTTACAGGTATAACAAAAATATATTGTTGAAACAATATAACAAACCTATATTATTAATAATGAGTTATAATATAACTCATATTAATAATATTACAATATATGCACATATTTAAATAATGAGAGCACTATAATATTTTCCTTACGGTGGTTATGCAAGAAAATTATGAACAACTTAAGGCACCCTATAATGAGGAGGAAAGGAACTATCGTCCGGAGGAAAAATTTGACGAGTCTCCGTACTACTGAAGTGTTTACCCAGGGAGCTACTTTGGCGCCACTCACAACTGCTCTTTTTAGAACATTTTGATGAAATTCAACTCAACACCTTAATAGAATTCAACTCAACACCATGATAGAAAATGATGAAAACATATAATTTAAGTCTCCATCCGTATTTGCACTTTGCCCTGAAGCACAATCCTTTGGTGAAGCAGTGTACACAGGAGGCGAGAGTTCTTATTTTGTAATAGATGACCCAATGCTTGCTGAGATTTCCGCACATGAAGAAATTCAAGAGATGAATCCTCCTTCTTCATTGCAGGTCCTCAAGAGAATGATATTGAGGTAATTATTGATGATTTCCTCTCCAATTTTGGCTCTTCATTTGATGTACAAATGCCCAATAATGAAATAGAGAAAATGGAAGATTTCAATTTCCCTCTTGAAACATTCATTGATGAGAAAAAAACACAAGAAAAATTAGAGGAGTAGCTTCCCCTGTCATTACCAAGAGAGTGTGATAGTGATCACCACTGTAAGTATGGAGTCTTATCTTTTCCCTGAAGAAGAGGACTCTCTAGGAGATGTTCAAGATGGAATAAATGATTATTCTCATGTTGCAGCCCCAACATTGTGTCCTTTCTCCTTTCATGAGGATGATAATGCATTATGTGGGTCTTACCATGTCAAGAATGAGATGGTATGTATAGAAAGCAATCATTCAAAATAACAAAGTGAGAGGCTAGAAGAAGCACTGTGAATGGGGAGAGAATCAACTTGTTCTCATCACTTCGGATTCCCTGCTAATTCTGAAAATGAATCCATGCTACAACTTTCACCCAAGGATATGACTTCTATGATGAAAACATAAACTCCATTTTTAAAAACACGGAAGTGTAGCTTCTTATGGTCACAAGATATAAGACGGAGACTACAGAGAGAATTTTTTTAAATAAGTAACAAAGTGGTCATTGGATACAAATGTGTTTTCTATGCAATATCAATATGAGAATGAAATTTTTTTCCCTTCTTCTTTTGAAACCATGTAGAGCCATCATGAGAGCATGGCATGACCAGTTGATTATTTTCAAGCTTCATAAGTGGTATGAATTCAACCCACTATTCCATGATGGTACTTACTTTTCTCAGCCCATTGTCGGGTGTGTGTATATTATTCCCCCACCTCTGTAAATTTCTCTGCATGTACCATAGGTGATTTAGGTTGTTTTTCCCTATTGTGTGGTGTGTTTCTCTTTCCACTTTGTGTGTGTTAGTGCAAGTTATTATTTATCATTTTATTTGTTTATTAGGATAATTGTTACACTTAGGTTATCCCTACACTTGTTGAGTTAATTTTTTAGGTGTACTAGTTGTGTGGAGTTAGCTTGTTAGTCATGTGGAGTTAGCTTGCTAGTCTTTTGGAGTTAGCTTAACTACTAGTATCAGTTAGTGGGAGTTCTTCACCACTGATCTAGGTAGTTATTACACTTCCCTCCTCCTATATGTACATCATGATTATTAAATTAACTCATGAAATTATGATAGATTTCCATATATGATATTGCATCTCTTTGTTTCTAAATCCTTTTGTAAGATTATTATGGCAAATTTCTTTCATCTTATTAAATGTGATTTGTTATTATCATTTGAGATCTTTGCATCTTGGAACAATCTTCTTATCATTCCTTTCATGGTATCAAAGCGGTAGATGATGTAGACATCCATCTGTAAGTGTTTTTATACAAGCGAGGGTTTTATACTTTTCATATATTTGGAATTTCATAGTATGTTTCTATAATGTGTATTTCGTGCGAACGGAGGCACTATTGGATCGGAAGGTGTCAAAACCCTAGAATTGACAAGTAAACTCGACCATATTATGACATAGTCAAATCAGGTATTTTCAAAGGTTTTTTGGCATGCTTTTCAAAAAAATATGTACAATTATGTACAAACTATTTTTTTGAAAAACAATTATATCAATTTTACGATAAACTTTATGGTTTTTTTGTGGGACCGTCAATGATGTGGACGCCGAAAGGGATCAAAGGGGAAGAGTTGTGGCGAGAAGAAAAGGAGGGAGGAAGGATGGATGATTGATATTTGTGAAGATGAATCATGAAGAAAAAGAAATCGAGTGACAAGGGATGAATGTCCACGTAACTCCCAAAGTACTTTGTATCGACATTGCAATCCAATGATTTCTTTAGCGAGGCATGTCTATTCGAGCATTTGTTGTGTCCTTGCACAATGATATCTTGTCTCATGAAAACAAAATTCGTTACTTGGCTTTGGTGGCGCATGATGAGGTTAAGAAAATAATACCTAAATGGGGTGGCCGCCAAACGAGTTGTCACGAATGTGAATCAAATGCAATGCATATTCATGTAGTTGAACCTCTTTCATGCAAGGTTGTTTGAACATGGCTAAACCTTTGGGAAACAAAGTTGGAAAAGCCATGGAAAACAAACCTTTCGTGTTGTATTCATTAATTGGTGAAAGACCAATTTGAGGCCATTGTAAAGAGAACGACTCATTTTCCCTATCATTCCTGGTTATTTTTCCATACAGATAAAGCAAGTATCCATATTTGAAATGACATCTATCCTTTTCAGAAATTGTTGCATGCCTCAATAAAGGATGGAAGTGTCAGGGGTATTTTTTGGGTACGAGAAGCCTGATTGAATGTGTGAGGTTTGTTGTAAACCAAGTCCGAGACCCGGGAGCAGGGATGAGATTTGATGGTTGACCCCACCCGTCAAACCAAAAAATTATGACGTTAAAGGGTGTTAAACAACCCGTCCATATCTGTCAAATATTTTTTCTTTATTAAACAATTTAAAAAATATATTATTTTTTAAGTCGTATTTATGAGTATCGGGTAAATTTCATGCATTATATGCTTGATATAAATATCTTTTCAACAAAATATGTTAATTAAAAAAATGTAATGTTGCACTTATATTTATATTGAATGTGTTCATAGTGATAATGATGGCTTTGTGCGAGAGAGGGAAATTGGAGTTTTTTATGTCAGGAAACTCATAGGGTCCACACATGAATATAATTTGGAGAGGCGTAGTTGTGCCTGAATGGTGATGTCAGTGGGCTAAATTCCTAACTTTGTGCACATGTAGTTTTCCACCGAAAGCGCAACCTTTTGAAACAAGTACTTATGTGTTAATTTATAATTGGATAACTGTCCATCAAAATATCCTTTTCTATCAATATTTATTGAAAATCGCATACCAAGTACAAGGTGAGGCTCGGTTATTGCAACAAGTTCTATTGTGAAGGTCGGTAAAGGCATGTTTTGAAGGGCTATAGGTGCTCTAAAGGCCTCCATGTGCGCAGTTATCAAAAGCAACATGCGTGGGGCATATGTTGTTTTCATAAATATGGTTGACTAAAGTGGAAGACGTGGCGTCACATGGGCCACATTGTGGATGGGAAGAGGTGTTGGCATGAGAAGCATTTATTTTGTTTAAAATAAATAAATAATAAACCAAAAATAAAACCTCGGCGTCAATGGGTCCAAAGAAGAAAACGAGTACATGTGAGGCATTAAAAAAGGAAATTTATCTCAAATTCTCTCGTTGTCACATGGGGACTTTAAGGAGAATTAATGGTTTTTCAAATCATATGGAGAAGCGACGTACGAGTTGGTCATGGAGGGACTGCTGATTGTAGAGACTCGGAATCGTGAAATGTATTATTGAGGGGATATTTTTCAAGGGTTTGAGGGGCTCTTTTTAGGGTTTTAATGGATTGGGAACAAACATTTTCAAGGGTTCAAACGTGGTTGTCTTGAGTGCTTGGTTGTCAGGCGAGCAACAAGTTGTGTTGGATGAGATGATGGTTTTAGATGCGGTGGCCCTCGAAAAATGCAATACCATATACAAATTACAATTTCATAAAAAACAAACCCGTCAATTTAGACAGGTAATTTTTTAATAAAACTGTATTTTAGCCAGTTGATATTATTTAAAAACCGTAAAAATTTATAATAGTCTAATATAATATATAAGATCTATTATATATATATATATATATGAAATACGATTTGATTTTATTGTTTTAAAAATATTCTATAAATCATATTGAATCTTGATAATGATTTTTAATAATTCCCAATTTAAATTTAGAAACTAAAATAAGTTTATGTGAATAATGAATTTATTAAACTCAGAGTTCACAATTGTTTTCGCTTTTTTCTAAAAACATAGAAGTTTCTAATTTAATGATATTGTGACTATATTTATTTTCATTTTGTCATTACCAATTTACCAATAATTTTTATTGCGTTGTGGGAAAATTTAAGGAATCTTGTTGCAGACATCCAAGAAGAAGCTTGCTGCTTGAGATACAGACATCAATACATTATACAGGTACATGATTATTTCTTTCGAAGCTTATGATTATTTCTTTCGAAGCTTGTCGTGGTAAAAAATGGCTTGGGTTTCATTTCTTTTTCTGACAATGCTTTTTAAAATGACACTGTTCCGTTAAGATTTTGAATGTTTCTGTTGTCCACCGGAAATGCTTTTTAAAAATCTTTGGATATAGTGGTTTAGATTGAACTCAGAAAATACCGTTGTTTATGAAACTTTAGAGATTCTCTTCCCTATTGGGTGGCCGTGGTGTTATCTTAGGTATAGGAAGGGCCTAGTTGAAAATAAATAGCGCTAGATATGCTACATTTTATGATGGTATTGGTGAGGAGCCGGCCCACTTCCATTTCTGGAAGATTGCAGAGTGATCTGGATTCTGCAGAACATTGTCTTTCTAAATGATAACTATTAATAAACGATCTTTGGAGCATCCGTGAAGGAGGATTTTAGAAGCTTGTAGAAGCGGATGCACGCAAAGACATAGTGCATATTATCTAGTTTCTTTTTTTTCAAATTTTCCTATACAAAAATCAAAACAGAGGACGTGTTCAGTGAGCTGTTATTTGGAAAATCAGAAGCTTCTTCCCCTTTATGCTTAATTCATACAACACATGAAGATTATGTGCTATGTTCAGCCATGCATGAATAATGTCATGTTCAGACAATCACCTGGTTGTAGATCGTAATCAAATGATTAGAATAGGAACTAGGAATAGTATTTCTCTTAAAATCTCGTCTAACGATAGTATACTTATCTAAATTAGGATTCTTAGCTTCTTATCTGTTCTAGACTATTATAGAAATCTTCAAACATGGTTGATGCCCATGAGTCTTCCAGAATTTTTCAGTATTTTCATGCACTTTTCAAACAAGTATGTGTTTAAATCTTCAAATTTAGATCCGTTAATCTCTGCATAGAAATCATAATTTTCAGCGGAAGAGAGATCTTTTAAACACTCTGCACTGAGTCTATGAATGGCTTTGGCACTCAAATCCATTTCTCTAAGAACTATATTTATATAGAATAGCATGTGAACATAGTAATGAAGCATCCTATTGACATATTTCAAGTCTTCATGAAATGCATGTCTCATGAAAACATGGGTACATTGCACCTCATTTTCACTCTTGATCTCTCTTTAACAATGGTTGAAACATCAAAAGTGCCTCCACCCTTATATTTATTTCAAATTGTCGAACCTTTGATTTAGTTGAGCTTCATTTAAAAGTGAAATATGGAACACGTTTAAGACTCTAAGATTAAAACAAAAAAAATTAAAAATTGATGGGAAATTGAAAAAATTGAACAGCAGTTATTTTTCCAAATATAATTGCGAATGATTTTTTTGTTAAATTTGATGTTTTTTCTATATATATTTGGGGATGGTTTTTCGGTTAAATCTAGTGTGAGGTGAGTGACCAGTAGAGGAAAATATACATATAAATTGGAGATTTTATGCTTTCACAGTCCATGAGATAAAATTGCAGCAATTTTTGGATTAAACTGTGTTCTAGTTTTTAATATTGACATGTTTATTGATTTTTTGAAATATAATTTATTTTATGTTTAATAAGATTTAAATTTTTTGAACTAATGTGTATTTTTTTTAATGTAGGAAACTTTAAAAAAACAATGTCTACAAAAAGGAAGAAACAAGTTACAATTGCAGAAATGTTTAGAGGGACTCAAGAACAATGTTCAAAAGCCTACAATGACTCTACAATACATGAACAAGATCATGAGATTCGCAGGAAAGAAACATTCCATGAAATTTTTGGATCTTCTTCTGATGATCTAGATGAAGAAATAGATCAAGTTAGGGAAGAGGTTACTGCAGGTCATGAAAAACAGAAAGTAAAACAAAAAAGAAAATTTCGTATGGAATGGTTAGAAAAGTTTGTTTGGTTGAACTATGTTAATTGTGATGGTAACACAAGTAATGAAATGCAATTATTGTGAGAAGTACAAGATGTCTGGTCCATGGGGTACTGGTGAGGGTTGCAAAAATCTACAACGTGATGCTCTTATCACTCATGAAAAGTCTGTGATGCATAAAGAAGCTCAAGCAAGGTGGATAAATGCATTGGATTCTAAAAAGATTAAGTCTATTCTAGATCATATCTCAAAAATTGAAGATGTTAATAAAGATAGAGTGATTACTACAATGAAAACAACTTATTTTGTTTGCCAGGAGGATTTATCTCTAGCCAAGTATGAGAAAAATTGTCAATTTCTCATGGATGCAAAAACTCCTAATATGCCAAAATATCATGATTACTCTGATTACACAAATCGGAAGGCTGCAAATGATTTTCTTTGTTGCATATCAAAACATCTTGAACAGATTCAGATTGAAGAAATGATAAAAAGTCCTTTTTTTCAATAATGGTCGATGAAAGTACTGATCGAACCTTAGAGAAGCACCTTGTTGTGTATGGAACATATTTAACTTCAAAGGGTCTTGGAGCACCTGTTTCTCAGTTTATGAAGGTAACAAATGTATCAGATGGGAAGGGAAAAACAATATATGATACCATCAATCAATTGTTCAATGATAGAGGTCTTTTGTATAATAATTTGATAGCTACTTCAACAGACGGGGCTTCAAAGCAATGATTGGGAATGAAAATGGATTTATTTCATTTTTGAAAAAGAACAACCCAAATCTTGTTACAGTGCATTGTGTGGCTCATCGTGAGTCATTGGCAGCAACAGATGCTTCTAAAAGGATACCTGAATTATTGCTTGTCGAAAAATTGGCAAATAAAGTTCATTCATGGGTTCACAATTCACCAAAAAGAAATAATGAGCTTAATGATTTACTTAAAGTTATGCAGATTGATGTTTTAGATGTTTTACAAATTCACACAGTCAGATGGTTATCTAGGGGAGAGGTAATAATAAGGCTTGTAAAACTTATGCCAGCTATCTTAACTTTGTGGAAAAGGGATAAGAAATGTTCATCATGGTATGAGAAGGCAAAGATCTATTCTATTCAATTTTGTCTGCATATGCTTGCTGATGTATTGGGTGAACTAAATAAGTTGAACAAGACTTTTCAGGAGGAAAATGTGGACATTACAATTATTGGGTTGGCTCTTGATGAAACAATAGGAAACTTACACAGATGGTTTTTGAGAAAAGGTACATTTGCAGAGGGTACAACTTATCTTTCAAAATTCTTGGCTGATTCTGAATTTGGATGCATTGAAGTTAAAGAGGAAGGTATTGTAATTGATACACATTATTTACAATATATTCCTATTCCAACAGAGGGGATTGAGTATGGTGATGTACAAAATCGTTCTATGAAAGCTTCTATTTCAGGTACAGGAGAGTTGTAAGGAACTCACAAAAGGTTATATTCAGTCTTTAATAGATTGTTTGAATGAAAGATTTCCAGACCTCCCTCTTTTTAATGCAAGCAAAACTCTTCAGCCCATCTTATTATCCATCAGATCGTCAAACTCGAGAAACTAAATCAGAGCAGTGGTTTGAGAAGCTTATGAGGCATTTGCAACACACCATTTCAAATGATGTTGGTTATGCATCTTTATTTAATGTTAATGGTTGTAAAAGGGAGCTACATTCTTTTGTTGATTCATTGCATATGACTTGTGAAGGTTTCAAGGTGAAAGATGCATGGAGAGTTTTTCGTAATACAGAACATTGGCACAAAAGTTATCCTCATATGATGAAGGTGTGGCAAGCTGTACTCACTATTCCTGCAAGTACAGTGGATTGTGAAAGGGGATTTTCAAAACAAAACATCATCAAGGATATTCGAAAATCAAAGCTAGGGATAGATACACTGGATTCACTAATGAGAGTATCTTTAAATGGACCTCATGCAACCGATGTCAATTGGGATGAAATATATAAGATATGGAAAGATACAAAGTCAAGAAGAGTTCTTGACCTTTGACATTCCAAATTTACTATGTACTTAACACATGGTTGAAGGATAATATTTATATTAATAAATGATAATATCACATTTCCTTTCCCTTGAAAACCTTCTTTTGATTTTGAATATGTTTTAATTATATCTTATGTTTTATTACAATATTTTTTGTTTTCAATTTCTTAATAATACATTAAAAAACATGTTAACTTTGTTTGTAACAAGAATCAATATAGTTTTAATATTTAAAACACAAAGTTATACATTTTATATATTAAATGTGCATGGTAAAAATAATATACGAAAAAATTATAATATCTAATTTTTCATTTAATTAGTTTATAATGTAATTACTAAATTTAATTTATAAATATATTTTATCATCCTAAAATCAAAATCAAAATTTAGAACCTTTTCAATACTTCATCTGCGCTTGATCACGGGAACTCATAGTGAGGGAGAAATCATTCTTATTAGTTGTTGGGTGCCCGAGCCGTAGAATGCCTTGCACTGTAGTCTGACTCGTGAGGCGTGAGGTGTCCACCAGAGCTGGAGTGACCGTGGCACACTGGCAGGCTAAGGAGTCACGTAACAGTTAACACATTGAAATCAGAAGTTGAAAGAACTAAAGCCTAGAAGCCTGAAGGAACTGCAGTCTGCCGCGGGCCGCAAGTGCAATAGAAGAGAGGGAAAAGGTAAACTGTAAAAACATTGGGATTCGGAGAAAGCAAAGAACTCACGAGTCACGGCCCACGGGGTTACAACTTACAGGAGCTTAGAAGTTAGAAGTCACTACAGTCTACCAACCACGGTTACCGCCTGCACTTCAGGTATTTTACAGCCTTATAAAATTTCCTTGAGAAGAAAAATAATAAAACGCAGTTGTCTCTGTGAATTTTTTTGAAGCTGTAAATTTGAGCAAAATATGTTCCGGACTCCGAGAAGTTCGATCATGAACTTCTCAGCATTTTTCTGATGCATATACTATTTCTTTAGATTAACTGATTTTTTGCTGATATTATAATTTGTGGTGCATTATTATAAAGAAATTAATATTTAAATTGATTTTGCAGGTTTTGTAAAATGTCAGAAAGAAAGAAGAAACAAAGGACAATCAACCAAATGTTTAAATGGTCAATTCCATCTCAAGATCTTCAACATGAAGGTATTTCTGAATCTCGACCTAATATTGATTTGAATGAAGATCTTAATGAAGATATAGAAATTATGGGAGGTGAGGTTGAAACAAACAATATTGTTGGCAAAGAGGTAAAACATAAATTGAAGAGAGTTTATAGAGTAGAGTGGGAAAATAAGTATACATGGTTAAAAAAACTATCCATGAGGATAAAACTTCTATGAAGTGTGAATGGTGTGAAACATATGGAGCACCAAGTCCATGGGGAATAGGAGATGGTTGTACCAACATGCAGAAAGATGCAATTGTAACCCATGAAAAATCAAATGTTCACAAACTATCACAAGCAAAATGGGTATGTGATAAGCTAGAAAAAGGTGATATCTATTCCAGAACATATAACACAGATTGATGATTCTAATAAGCATAGAATTATCACAACCATGAAATTGGCATATTGGGTTGCAAAACAGGATTTATCTTTGTCTACATATGACTCTCTTTGTTCACTTGTCATGTCATTAGATACATCATGTATGCCCAAGAATAAAGACTATGCATCATATACAAACCGAAAGGCAGCCAATCAATTTATTTTTTCTATATCTAAATATCTTGAAGAGATACAGATCTTGAAGATGAATGAGAGTCCTTATATCTCTTTCATGTTAGATGAAAGCACTGATCGTAGCCTAGATAAACATCTTGTTGTTTATGCAACATTTCTAGATTCACAAGGATTGGGGTTTCCAGTCTCTCAATTCATGAAACTTATTAGTGTTGGTGATGGAAAAGGAAGAACAATTTATGATGCACTACAAGGTTTAAGAAATGAATGGAATATTTTGAACAAAAAATTGATAGTTGTTTCTACGGATGGTGCTTCTTCTATGGTGGGAAATGAAAATGGATTTGTGACCTTGTTAAAAAAAGATGTGCCAAATTTAATAGTTGTTCATTGTGTTGCTCATCGTGAGGCATTAGTTGCATCAGATGCTTCTAAAATGATACCAGAGTTAGTGTTTGTTGAGAAAGTGGCAAATAAAGTCTATTCATGGGTTCAAAATTCAACAAAAAGAACTAATGAGTTGATTGCATTACAGGAACTTATGAAACTAGAAACTCTCCGTAGTGCCTTCAGATTCATGGATTCAGATGGTTATCTAGGGGACAAGTTATTAAAAGGCTAGTGGCATTGATGCCTGCTATAATGACTTTGTGGAAAAGTGAGAAGAAAGAATCATGGTATGATAAGGCAAGAATATTTTTGTTTAGTATTGTTTGCACATGCTTGCTGATGTTATGTGTGAACTTAACAAGTTAAACAAAGAATTTCAAGTGGAGCACATTGATGTCACTTCTCTTGGAGCTACTATTGATGCTACCATTAATACTCGAAGGAGAATGTTTCTAAATAATAATTCATTTCCAAATGGTGTTTTACTTATCAAAATTTTTGGAGGCATCTCAGTTTGGCTATCTACAAATCACTGATAAAGAGGGAGTAGTTCACAAACATGAATTGCTTTACACATCTATTCCCAATGCACATGGTGATACTCTTAATACACAAAAGCAACGATTCAGTCCTTGTATTGATGGCACATTACAAAGTTGCATACAACTTACAAAAGATTATGTTCAAAGACTAACAGATTGTCTAAATGCAAGGTTTCCTGATCTTTCTATTTTCAATGCAGTGAAGTTGTTTAGTCCCTCACACTATTCACATGATGTTTTGGTTAGAGAAAATAATTCAATGCGTTGGCTTGAAAAACTTTTCCAACATTTACAACAGATTGTTTGTAATGAAGGGATGGACATTCCATCATTTGACATCGAGGCTTGTAAAAAAGAGTTGCATCAATTTATTGATACACTCCACTCAGGGTGTGAGGGATTTTCTATTAGAGAAGCATGGAGGGTTTTTGTATTTCTAAAAGTTGGCAAACCAACTTTCCAAACATGTTAAAACTATGGCAGAGTACACTTGTGATTCCTGCAAGTACAGACAACATGTGAGCGAGGGTTTTCAAAGCAAAACCTAATTAAAGATATAAGAAGATCAAAGCTAGAAATCATAACATTGGATGCACTCATGCGAGTATCACTAAATGGACCTGATCCTTCTTTAATCGACTGGGAGAAAGTGTATGACATTTGGAGAGGGGAAAAACAAAGAAGGTCACAAAATATTTTGTGAAAGCATGGTTGATCAATGTAAGTTTTAGATCTTCGATAAACTCATTTTATCTAAATAAAATTTGTAGTGATGTTTTATTTCACATGATGTTTATATTCTACTAAATATCTAGAAATATTATGCATTTAATTTTATATTATTTATTTCAATTTCATTTTAGAAATTTATTTAAAGTTATTTTTTCAATCTTGTAGATGTAAAATTTTACTCAATTTTTTATTTTTTGTAATAGTTATTATAAAAATAAATTTGACGTGCATATTATATTTTGAACGTTAAATGACATCCATATAATTTTTTAGACCGTCAAATAAGATTATTGTGACATGTAACATTGAACGTCAAAATCCAGCACTGATGTGGACAATCTACTCAAGAAATTGTGGTGCCACTCTCACCTATAATAATTAAAGCAACATACATAATTAATTTCGTACTGAAATATATTTTTAAAGAAATTAATAAAAAAATATTTTTAAAAACACAGTCTTTCTAATTATTAGAAAATGATGGTGACGGAAATGCTTGTTTTGCATTTTAAAAGAACTGAACTCTAGAATCTCTTGCACTCAGTCTCCTAAGTTGTTTGCTATGTTCGTTTCCCAGTACACTGCTGACGCCCCTGCCGCTTCAATTCTTGTTAGATGCGAGTCCACGCCATGTGGAGTCATCACAAAGACGTCAAATATTGAGAATGCGGCCTGCGATATCAAAAAAGTTGGTTTAATTGCGGATTGGGACCAAGTGTTGTCCACGGTGGGATCTTTGATATTGTTGTTGGTGGAGATCCTATGTTTGTTTTGCATACCGCCCGGTTGCATTGAATGCTCACCCGCGCCACGTCACTGCCCCTAATAAAAACACCACCAATGGTAGGTTTATGGAGATAGTCACCGCCAAAAAAGTTGGTTTAATTGCATGGGACCAAGTGTTGCCATGGCATTTCGTGGGAAATGGAGAGGGAGCTCGTTCAGTCTGGTTTTTCACGTGTTCGGTTGCAGAGCTCGAGCGACCATTTCGTGGTATCTTGCAGACCGGTGGGTGCGTGCGTTTTCTCCACTCCTGACCGACTTCGTCCTCGGCATTGGCTCGTCCTGCTACGAAGATGAGAAGAAAAGGCAGAGGTGAGAGGGTTCTCACTCAGGCAATGATCCTTAGTGTTTTTAAACACTGTACTACTATGGAAAGTTTGTTGTTTGCCATTCAGCAAAAGAAATTTGTTTTGTCACCCGTCTTATTTTATTTCTTCCAAGCTTAAAATCGTTGGTGTATTTGTCTTGTTTATGAGCCAACTCTGTATTTATCGAAAGCATTAATTTGTGGGTATAGTTGTGTTTAGAAGTTTTACAATTTTGCTTTACTACCTGCAGAAGTTTTACGATTTTGCTGTGCTGTTATGATATGGCTTTGGATTATTTGTTCTTGTAACTTCTTTTGACATGATTGTACTGTGTTTTGTTACTTAAAATGCCTTTACTTGGATATTAGTCTTTAGGCATTGCACTTGTCATATCCCGAAGGATATTATACCTGTTGTTGTGAAAATAGGCGTCAGGATACCTTTTCTCCTTCTTACGCTCTTAGAGTCTGGAGGCCTTGTTGCATTGGTTGGTCCAGAGTTTTGTTCCCGAGGTTATGAGGACAAGAGGATTCTGTGCAGGGATTGCTTTGAGAAAATTTAAGGACAGTGTTTTGCTTGTTTATTTTTTTGTTTAGGGTATATCTAGAAAAAAAAGAGTAGATAACTATGTTTTGCATGTGCACAGTAAACACTAATCACTGGTTGGAGATGACGAATGTATTATTGTACATATTATATTGTCCATAAGCGAAAATGCTTTGCTAGATGTTTCATATTCATTATTTTCTGATGATTTATCTGCTATCATGTCCTTTGTTGCTTATTTTTTCCTTACGATGCCCATGTTTCAGTATATTGCAGGGATAAACAAATTACTCTGGCATTTCATTGTAAAAAAGAATACATATTTATTTCACATGTGCCCGCAAACAATGCTTATTACCCCATATGATGATGGTAGTAATTTTGTTGGTGATACAATTTTGCTAGATGTATTCACCGAAGTCTTCCTATGTAGTCTCTAAAGTTATATAGTGCAATAGGGATAAACAAAGTGTTCCAATTGTTTTCATTGTAAAAGAATAATACTTAAGATATTTGAACATGTGCCCGCAAACAATGCTTATTACCCCATATGATGATGGTAGTAATTTTGTTGGTGATACAATTTTGCTAGATGTATTCACCGAAGTCTTCCTATGTAGTCTCTAAAGTTATATAGTGCAATAGTAATTTCTGCTTCACCTCTTAGTGTATCCAATTGTTTTCTTTTTGTATCAGTACCCAATACTAACTAAGATATTGAACATGTGCCCGTAAACAATGCTTATTACCCCATATGATGATGGTAGTAATTTTGTTGGTGATGCAATTTTGCTAGATGTATTCACCGAAGTCTTCCTATGTAGTCTCTAAAGTTATATAGTGCAATAGTAATTTCTGCTTCACCTCTTAGTGTATCCAATTGTTTTCTTTTTGTATCAGTACCCAATACTAACTAAGATATTGAACATGTGCCCGTAAACAATGCTTATTACCCCATATGATGATGGTAGTAATTTTTTTGGAAAGTCTTGAGAAATGACTTGTTGAAGTGATTGTAATAGATATGATGTGCATACAATGAAAATATTACTTAATGAATAGTTGACTGTATAGACTTGGTTTTTGTACACTTGTATATAAATTAATATATATTTTTAGTTCTATCAATGAATAAGAGAATATTGATCAATTTAAAAACTGTCTTATTCAACATTTCATGCTTCCATGTTTAATTAATAATGATACAATAGAAAACGGTTGGGTTGTATTAACTTCACATATCAACATTAAAGTACTTAGCAGCATTACCTCATCATTGGACTTAACAAATGTCTTTCTTTCTATGGAATTTTATAGTGTTTATTTTCAGTGTTTGCAGCAACAAATGTAATTTGTTTTCTGTTTTGGGTAGCAAAAATTATATGTTTTAGGTGGCAAAAATTATATGTTTTGGGATCTGAATGCATGTGGGAGATTGTTAGGCTACGTGATTTGCATGCTTGAGTGGGGAAAGGAACTGAATAAACTTTTACTACATCTGATTTGCATTACACACATTCGGCTTCCAAATTTCCTTCATCTCAGAGTTTCAGCAAAATGAACTTTTACTACAACTTCAATGAAGATATCTAGAAATTGTTTTTTTAGTGTTTGTATATTTTGAAACAAGAGGAACTGAATAAACAATATCTTGTTTAGTGCAAGTTAGAAACATATCAGTACCCAATTTTTTTAGTGTTTATATAGAAACAAGAGGAACTTTAATGAAGATATCTAGTAATTTCTGCTTCACCTCTTAGTGTATCCAATTGTTTTCTTTTTGTATCAGTACCCAATTGTTTTCTAAAAACTTAGCAGCATTACCTCATCATTGGACTTAAAGTAATCTATTTTCTAATACCCAAGTACCCCTTTAAGCAATTTCTAGGTCTAATTATAGACAGATTTACAGGTCTACTTACCCCTTTAAGCAATTTCTAGGTCTAATTATAGGCATTACCACTCTCTGTTACTGCCATTTACATTGTTTTCTGTTGTAATTGCTCGCTTCTGTATTAGCGTTCTCTCGATCTTGAGTCTAAATGTTTGAAGTGTCTTCCATGGTTCATATATACATGTTGCTCCCACGGGCTGCATTGCTTTGTAACGCATTGCACCGGCCAGAGTGCACCCTATCTTCGCACACCACCGCACCACGTCACTGCCACCTGGTCGAGTAAAAACACCACGCCATTCGCCGCGCCAGTTGTTGTCCTGGCTACCGCCATGCATTGAATGCTCACCCACCAGCCGTTAATGTGCGCGGGTAGGTTTATGGAGATAGTCACCGCCAAATCGGGCCATGGCATTTCATGGGAAATGGAGAGGGAGCTCGTTCAGTCTGGTTTTTCGCGTGTTCGGTTGCAGAGCTCGAGCGACCATTTCGTGGGATCTTGCAGACCGGTGGGTGCGTGCGTTTTCTCCACTCCTGACCGACTTCGTCCTCGGCATTGGCTCGGCCTGCTAAGAAGATGAGAAGAAAAGGCAGAGATGAGAGGGTTCTCACTCAGGCAATGATCCTTAATGTTTTTAAACACTGCACTATTAAAATAGTGAGCATAATCATACTGATATATTAACATAAGTTTAATTGTATACATAGAACGATGGAAAGTATTCTGATTACATACGCAAAATTAATATGAGTATTCTGATTACACCGCCAAATAGGGTGTAAAATAAAGAGCATCATCATATTGATATATTAACATAAGTTCAATTGTATACATGGACGCCTGGAAAGTATTCTGATTACATACGCAAAATTAATATGAGAATTCAGATTACACCGCCAAATAGGGTGTAAAATATAGAGCATCATCATATTGATATATTAACATAAGTTCAATTGTATACATGGACGCCTGGAAAGTATTCTGATTACATACGCAAAATTAATATGAGTATTCTGATTACACCGCCAAATAGGGTGTAAAATATAGACCATCATCATACTGATATATTAACATAAGTTTAATTGTATACATGGATGGCTGGAAAGTATTCTGATTACATACGCAAAATTTATATTGCACTATATAACTTTAGAGACTACATAGGAAGGCTTCGGTGAATACATCTAGCAAAATTGTATCACCAACAAAATTACTACCATCATCATATGGGGTAATAAGCATTGTTTACGGGCACATGTTCAATATCTTAGTTAGTATAAGTAATATTGCCCTCTTTCTATACTGCTTTTGGATTTTCTTTTCCTGCCGATACAGTGTTCGATTGGCCAACTGAAAAGGGATTTAGAATCCCTTTTGACAGAGCATTTGGTTGCCCAACTGATAAAGGATCTGGTCCCCCTGCTGAAAAAGGATTTGGTTGTCCGCTTGAAAAGGGA
Organism: Taxus wallichiana var. yunnanensis; assembly: GCA_018340775.1. Classification (NCBI taxonomy): domain Eukaryota; kingdom Viridiplantae; phylum Streptophyta; class Pinopsida; order Cupressales; family Taxaceae; genus Taxus; species Taxus wallichiana. The sequence goes on from CM031235.1 coordinate 884,212,811, forward strand.
TTTGCACCTGTTGTTGACAGAGGAGTTGGTTGCCCTGCTGAAGCTTGCATCCATGGTGGCATTGCAAATGAACTACTAGGACTGCTTGAACTTGTACAAAGTAAATGAGGTGATACATACCAAGATGGAACTGTACAAGAGTTATTCATAAGTGATGGAGGTGTTCCAATTTGAGCATAACCTGGAATTTGAATATTTAACATATCTTGAAAAATCCTTCGATTTTCATGATCAGTTGCAGAACTTACACGCATCCTCTTTTCGTATTCCCTTAATTGATTTGCAAGTTCCCTCTCCCTCTTCTCTTGCTCTTTCCTTTGTTGCTTGTGTGCCTTCTCAATCTCTTTCTGTTGCTCCTTAGCCTGCTTCTCCCTTTCTCTTTCAAGCTTCTCCTGCAATCTTTTTTCTTTTGCTGCAAGTCTAGCAACCTTTTTTTCTTGTGCCACTTCTTTTTTCCGTAACTTTAGTTTTGCTTGTTCCTCCTTTTTTCTTTCCGCATCAACCAATAGCTCCATGTACTCAAAGTGCAACAAAATCATGTGAATGCCTACTCAGTCTAATAGAACCATCTGATTTGTTTATGATCTCCCTTGGAAGTCGTAGAAAATGGGAAAGTAACGTACCGCGTCCATCTTGGTTTTCAGTCTCTTCAGGGTGTTGAGGTTCATGTTGCATAACTTCTAAGTTAATTTCATTTTCTTGAGCATCCTCTTGAAATTCGACTTCGTCTTGTTCATCCTCATCTCCAACATCTGCATAGTAATGAATTATTGCTTCTTGTTCTAGTCCTTCAGGAAAGGAAGGCAGATTTAAGCTTTGATCTTCTGTGTTGGATGGTAGCTTGTAACCCAAGTTTTTCATGGCATCCTCTAACCATTGTGGCGGGTTAACTTGACTTGGCAAGGACAAATCATTGTTACTTACAAAATCAAGACCCTCCTTATTGTTGATGATGTTACTTGGGTTTCCAAGAGCACCGTTTAGCTCCACTCCATGTGTTGCAGCTGCTTCCATATCATCTCTAGAGTCAACATTTTGCATGAATTGAGTTTCAGGTACCACCTCTTCACTGTCATTTAATTCAGGATTTATTCGTTGAGATAGGCTCAAAATGTTCAGGACAAAGATCAACAACTTCCTCACCTCGCATGTCAAATGCCCGGCCGCATGCCATGTCATTTAGAGAGCATCATAATTCAATGGCCAAATACAGCTTCTTTTGAAACCCGCAATTATGTTAGATGGTGTCTCAGTGCCTTTTTTAAGGCTCTACTTGCAAGCTCAGCAATGTCACTCCTTTTCACATCTGCACATTTGTTCTCTGCCATCCATTTGGACCTCTCAGCTCTAAAATATGTCTTGAAAGGGCTGAACACACTCACGTCAAGAGGTTGCAACTTATGACTAGTATGTGCTGGTAGTGTTATCAAATCAATGCCCAATTTGTTTGCCTCCTCCACAGTTTGTAATGCTACATGGCTGCCATGGCCATCAAATATCAATAGGTGTCTATTATTTGGAGAAACACCGCCTGGTACTGAACGTGCAAAATGACATAGCCAATTTAAAAACAATTCCTTTGTCATCCATGCATTTGGATGTGCAGCCATACATGCTCCAGGTTCACAATTTTTAATGTAATTCTTTATCATTCTCTTTCCCTTGAACAAATAAAATCTTGGGATTGACATACCTGCTGCATTGACACAACACAATATAGTGATCCACTCCCTGCTCTTTGGTATTACCTTTGGGACATTACGACTGCCCCTCTTTGCAATTACACGAACTCCACAATTTCTTCCAGCCTGCAAACCAGTCTCATCACAATTCCAGATTTTATGAGCGCCGTATGAATAGGTTCCATAGCTTTTGGCCAAATTATCATAAAATTTGGTTACTATTGCAGGGCGCAAGTTTAAAGCTCTATCCCTGTCAAGTCCCTCAGCGGTTCGGATTGCAAGGTCTGGATGACGTTTTCTGAATCCAGCCCACCATGATTTACCAGGAAACCCATCTCTGAAGGGGTTTTGTCTTGTTTCACAAATCTGAGCAACATTTGCCTTTAGCTGCATTAACTCCAAGCCATGACCCATATCAGCCATTTCTTTGCACCATTCAACAATTTCCTCTTCTTCTTCTTCAGTTAGAACTGTTGGAGGACCCCTCCTCTTTGTGTGGGTGAGACCATTTAGCCAATAGTGTAATGATGTGGGTGGAATGGAATACTTCTTTGTTGCTGCTCTAACTGAGAACCCATTAAACTCAACATCATCTATCGCCTTTTCCATATCTTCTTTTGTCCAACCTCGGATGACACTAAGCTTCTTTGTTGCAGATGTTCTTTGAACTGAGACAGTGGGTGGGTTTCTACATTCTGGTTCATTACCAGTTGGTGCTGAATTATCCTCTTCATCACTTAAATTATGTGATAATTGTACACCTCTCACTTTTGGCCTCCTTGATCTTCTAGCAATAGCACCTTTTCTCATGGTGTAAATGAAATACCTGATTCACAACATGAAAGATGATTGTTGGAAAAGAAACTATAAATATACCAAAAATGAATGCTGGAATATGCTAGAATATGAATGATTTTGTTTAATTTTTAGGAATTAATTGACTTGTAGTTTTCATTATGACAATGTTGTATAGTTCAACAATGTTGTATATTGCATTTCAGAATTCACTATATTGTTCGTTAGAAATATGGAAGGGAAAATTTATAATGAAAACATTAACGGCTGGTGGGTGAGCATTCAATGCATGGCGGTAGCCCGGACAACAACTGCCGCGGCGAGTGGACAACACTTGGTCCCATGCAAAAAAACCAACTTTTTTGACATCTCCACAAACGCGGATCGTCCACGTGGCGCTGAGGTGGCAGTGAGGTGGCGGTGCAATGTTGGAGGTCAAGAATTTGGTGCTGCATCCATTGGTGGTGTTTTTACTCTATAAATTTTCCCTTCCATATTTCTAACGATTGGTAACAACTTAGCTTTAAACTCTATAAATTTTCCCTTCCATATTTCTAACGACAATTCAGCAAAGGATTGGTTCCATCAAGTCACATTAGATTTTTTTGAAAAGGATTTGTCGAGAGGATTGGTAACAACTTAGCCAAATACCAGTTCTTTTGAAACCTGCAATTATAGTGTTTTTACTCGCCCAGGTGGCAGTGACGTGGCGCGGTGATGCAAAGATAGGGTGCACCACAACCGGGTCCTCTCCCTAGTTGTTAAAGCTAAGTTGTCGTTAGAAATATGGAAGGCATATATTTATAATGAAAACATTAACGGCTGGTGGGTGAGCATTGCTAGGGGATAGGCACCGGTTGTGGTGCAGGGTCCAATAATGGAGACAGTTTTTAAATTGGTCAATATTATCTTATTCATTGATAGAATTTAAAATTTTCCTTCCATATTTCTAACGAGAACTTGACAAACTACTGTATTCGTCGGACTCTTCCTATGTAGTTTTTAAAGTTATGTTTTCAATATAAAATTTTCACATATGATCATAATACTTTCCAAATTTCTATGTATACAATAAAACTTATGCTAATATCACAGTGATGATTGGAAAAAATACTTTTCAACTGGAGAATGAGATATCTGGAAAAAATGAACAATACAGTGAATTCAGAAATGCAATATACAACACTGCTGGACTATAGAACGCTGTTGTGGTCATATTCCGACAGAGTTGTATATTCCAGTAGTGTTGTATTTAAAGTTATGTTTTCAATATAAATTTTGCACATGTAATTAGAATACTTTCCATCTTTTTATGTATACAATTAAACTTATGCCTATATAGCAGTGATGACTATACACTAGAGAAGAAGAATATATGTTCCCAAAGAAGTGTATTTGTTGTTTGCACGCACTGTCATGGCATATGATTTTGCAACGTACAGAAGATATGGGTATCCTGATTAGGCAGTCCCACTGTTTCGCTGGGAACAACAAACTGGTCCCAAACTGTTTTGTTGTCTTTGATTTTGTTACCAGCTGTGGGGACGTTTAGGCATCCCCCCTGGAGTTGATGGATGGCTGACATACCCTAGATACCTTTGGGTTCTCAATGGCCCATGGGAAACTTCCAAGGGAACACCTAGCTTCTCTTGCATTTGTGGACTGGGGGTTGAACATTACCTTCACATCCCATGTTCCCAGGATGTGGGAAACATACGTTAGGCCCTGGCAGATGTATCCCTGTATAACTCTTCTATATAAAATATGATATTTTAGTACATGATTGGATGACAGACACGTTCCATGTAGCAATCTTCATTTTAACATTTATTAAGAGTTCTCAAAAAGCAAAGGTTCTTTATTATTAGCTTTATACGAAATATACTGCACTTGTTACTTGCCAGTTAAATGTATCACTGTCCAGTTGAATATTTCCTTCATCCATAATGGTTTTAGCAGCATTATTGTAGCCATACAACTCCTCACAATTTGTAAGAGGGAAGAAATATATGTTTTATCCCAATTTCTGAAGCCTTCACATATATAAATTTATGGAAGGGAAAATTTATAGAGTTTAAAGCTAAGTTGTTAGCAATCGTTAGAAATATGGAAGGGAAAATTTATAGAGTAAAAACACCACCAATGGATGCAGCACCAAATTCTTGACCTCCAACATTGCACCGCCACCTCACTGCCACCTTCAAATATATGTTTTATCCCAATTTCTCAAAATTTCAGTCTGTAGTTTTTGGTAGTGCATGGCAGAACAGAGTATCAATTGCAACAAAAACGCTCATAGTTGACTTTGCACTTGTCCTAGTTGGTTATAAACATCATATTTAACAAGCCTTTTGCAAAAATGGCTAACAGGTTTATAGCTTGTGAACTATTTGCTTTAAAACCAGTCAATATTTCCAGAGCACTGCGCTGCTTGATTTTTTTGGTTTTGCAAGGAATGCTTATGCAGATAACTGCAAGCCAACGTGGTCTCATAGAATGCCATGATGGCAGGATATGCACAAATTAGATTTGTTGAAAAGACTTCAGAAACTTTAAAGCAAATGCAATTGGCATATACAACTCTGCTGCAATATGCAAACACTGAAAAAATAAATAGAGGGCTTGAATTATGAAATAGTTTGTAATTCATAAGTGTCTTACCTGAACTGCACTGCTCCTCACTTCTTCAACTTTGAGAGATGAAAACTGCATGAACAAATGGAATTGTAATCCATCCTCCAGCTTTTATTCTATCATCCTAAATTCTGATTGGTTGATGTTAGTTGACATGGATTCACTATGATAGTTCAATCAAATGGCTGAGATTTATTGGGATTTAATCCAATGGATAATATTTTAGTTGGTCATTTTTATTATTTTATGCAGCTGGTTACACAATTTATTGTTCATATGGTACTGAGTTTTTAAACACTGTGAAAGGTGAGACTGACCATAATTTCATTTATTGTTATGCAGGTGTTTACTTGGGATTGAAGACTCTTACATCAAAACTAGTGCATTATATTTGAGATCTGGTTTGGAAAGTCTTGAGAAATGACTTGTTGAAGTGACTGTAATAGATATGATGTACATACAATGAAAATATTACTTAATGAATAGTTGACTGTATAGACTTGGTTTTTGTACACTTGTATATAAATTAATATATATTTTTAGTTCTATCAATGAATAAGAGAATATTGACCAATTTAAAAACTGTCTTATTCAACATTTCATGCTTCCATGTTTAATTAATAATGATACAATAGAAAACAGTTGGGTTGTATTAACTTCACATATCATTCAAAATATGTTATTAAAAAGGTGAATGTCTTTTCACCTACTATCTCCATTTACATTTAAAACAGACCGTCAATTTTTATATAATAGAAATTCTAAAAATATATATGTAAATATATTAAAAAAAAAAGATATAATAAATATAAAATAATTAGTAAAAAATAACATTATTTGTGTTTTTGAAGGACAGTATTAAAAATTACCGTTGAATTTTTTTCGAGGCATAGGTGGCCATCAAATTTAACCCCGAGTCGGACCATCATTGGTGTGAAATTTAGAAAACTGTGATAGCCACATAAAAAGAAGCGAGATATCCATTCGATTTCAACGCATATAAGATGAAAAAATTTGAGCGTTGATTTCAAGAAAGTGTCGGACCAATGGGTCGGCATTCAATTGAGATACGCCTTCAATGTAACAAGTGTCGGAAAAAGATATTTGCAATCTAAGTTTGTATCAACAATTGTACTTTTTGATGCATTATTTTATCCTTGGATGCGTATTTTCCGTATGGAAATTTACATTCCGGATGCAATTTTTTATTTGTTGGACACAGATTTGTACCTTTTTGGTGCATTCTTTTATCCTTTGGTCATAGACGTGTACCCTCTGGATGTAATGCTTTACCTTCTTGATGCGAGTCTTTTATCTACTAGATGTAGATGTGTACCTTCGGGTACTTTCTTTTATCCTTTGGTCACGATGTATATCCTCTGGATACAATGTTTTACCCTACGGATGTATACTTTATGGATAATGTCTTTGATACATTGGGCGTAAATTTATACCTTTTGGGTACAATTTTTATCATTTGGTCACATCCTCTGGATGTAGTGCTTTACCCTCCGAACGTGTAGGTTTTGGGTGCGATTATTAATCCTTTGGTCGCAAGTTTGTACCCTATGGATGCACTTTTTTATCCTCTGGACATTTGGGCGTCACGTGTACCTTCGCTATTAAATATTATTTTTAATAGCATAACTTTCTAAAGCTCATAACTTCGATATGTAGCTCAAATTAAGGTTTTTTGTGAAATTGTGTATTTTTTTAGATATCTACATTGATGACATTTTTATACACATATTTCATTAGTAAAAGGTACTTTTATTCCTTATAAGATTTATATGCACTAATTATAAAGCGCCAAAATCTTAGGGGAATCTGGGGGTTGTAATCGCATATGGACGCTTTTTAAGCTGAACCCGACATCCTAATTTTTTAGTGTCTCTTTGTTATCATGGATTCTTACCCATCGAAGAATGAGATGTTTTTATCTAAAGTGTGTGGACTTCAAGAGGACATAGTAAAATTTGTAGAAGAAAATAGATCGCTTAAGAAACAAAACTCACTTCTACATAACCTCATTCACAACAAATATGGCCTCATTCACTCCCTAAAGAAAAAAATTGCTCACTTACAACATCATCTTCACATTTTGGACTCTTATTCCCATGCTTCTAGTCCACTTGCAATTGTTGCTCCCGCACCCACTTACCTTGATTTATTAGTTTCTAAGTCTCGCTTCTAGTTCTAATGCTTCTGAGCCTATTGCGCTTGTTACTACATGTTCTACTTCCACACACATACCTATTGCATTAACACACCTGGTGTATCCCACTTCAACTCCTACTAACATGTCTAGATCCTTTGAGAAGCATACCATATGGATTTGGTTCTCACATGCTCATTCTATGGCTTTTATTTGGCAAAGGTATTGATAGACATTCATAGGTATTATTTCCCCTATTCAACTTGTTAAGTGGCATATTTGCCACAACATTTGTTTTTGAACATGTACTTCACTAGGATCACACATTGACATAACTTTTATTTTTGTACGCTCGACTCTTTTCACATGAGTTTTGCGCCTTCACTCGAGCTTGAGAAACCTTATATTTCGGTTATTGTCGACATGATCAACCTGATACACACTCTGATGTTCCTTTGCATGAACCTGTTGTGCATTTCACACCGAATCATATGCAGGCATCTTCATCATCTATTTGTGTTGATTTGGGGTGGATTTCTGATCACTTGTGGCTGCAACATATGCATTCATTGAGAGGACGCTACAAACGTGGCTCCTCCACCATTTGGCTTCTTGCTCCACTTTCTATACCATTTGCATTGTAATACTTCTTATTTTGAGCATTTTTCTTTAACATGTGTAGTATATCTCTCTTGTTTGTTGAGAGATTTTGTATATATATTTTTGACACTTTTAGGCATGTTGACAGTCTCTCTCATGAGGGAGCTATTATGGTGAAACCCAATGTTAGTTTGTCAGTGTTTGAGTAGTTGTTTTGATAACTCGCATGATTTCTAGCATCACTCTACTCATTCAACAATATGGGAGGGTGTGGTGTTGATCTCGCTTCTTCGGGTCTTATTTCCTTGCCTTGTTTACTTGGTTGTTCTTGGATTGTGGTACTCCTATTACTTCATATTTTGTGTCCTTTTCTTGTTGCCTTGGTAGTTGTTCTTGGATCGTGACACACCTAGTTGTAGCAGATTGATCAAATTATGTTTGGTATTTTTTTGCACTTTTGACATCACTCCATTGTCGGTCTCCTTATATGGAGCTATTCCAGTGTAACCCAATGTCATTTTTTTAGTTTTGTGATCGAGCGGTGGATTTAGACTACGGTGCACACCAAACTTCTTCAGTATTGTATGATTTTTTTTTTTATCTCGAGCTTCTTGGGATGCCTGCAACGGGATTTTGCTCTCTACTTTATTATTACTAGTTTTTGGGTACCATGCCATGATTTTTTCATCTATGGTAACTCTTTTTTCCCAGTTATTATACATGGGTACCTCATCGAGCCTTGTTTCGTGGACCCGCCTTCTTTTCACTCACGAGCTATATTTATCGAGGGTGCTAGTGTAGTTTATTATTTATCTTTTATTTGTTTATTAGGATAATTTTTGCACTTAGGTTATCCCTACACTTGTTAAGTTAGTTTTCTTAGGTGTATTAGTTGTGTGGAGTTAACTTGCTAGTCTTTTGGAGTTAGTTTGATTGTCGGTGTTAGTTAGTGGGAGTTCTTCACCACTCGATCTAGGTAGTTAGTGGGAGTTCTTCACACTCCCCTCCTATATGTACACCCCGATTATTGAGTTAATTCATGACATTATGATGGATTTCCATATATGATATTGTAGCTCTTTATTTGTAAATCCTTTTGTAAGGTTATTTTGGTGAATTCCTTTTAGCTTATTAAATATGATTTGTTATTATCATCTGAGATCTTTATAGCTTGGAATAATCTTCTTATTGTTCCTTTCAAAGTGTGTTTACTTTGGTTGTTCTTGTTTGCATTGCTTGTTTGCATTGCTTGTGTGTTATGCGACTCTATTTGCCCAACGAATAAGGCATTGGTCTGCTCCCACGTGATAACGGGGTTCATGCTTAATTTATTTGTCCTTTGTCCAATCCGAAACAAGTCCCCGAGTAAGAGCCAACTGTTGTCATGCTAAATGTCTAACATGCAAAATTTAAAATTTTGGTCATGACAACCAAACCCACACTTGAAATTCTCTTTCTCGATCAATGTAAACCTTTCCTCCAACAAACATCAACGATGTAACCCTCATTATAGTAGAGAGGAACGTGCTAACATAATTTCCAAGTGTGTTTCATGTGCAAATAAGTTTACCTAGCTTGGTTCTTGAAGATCTTCGAGATCTATGAAAGAACAATGCTCCCAAAGGCTTCAAAAGGGCTATTTTTGGTCCTTTTGTCATTGGTGAACATCTTCCAGAAGCTTACAGGGAAAATTCAAAATCATCTGGAGGATGTGTGGGAGAGAAATGAAGTGACCTAAGGCAGTTTAGGGAAGTTCTATGAGATAATTGAGGTTAGGAAGAAGTTGAGTGAAACCGAATCTTTTTGGACAAGGCACATGGGAAATGCATGTTCCAAAGAAACTAGTCACCTTGTTTGAAGGGTTATAGGAGCCTCGTGAAGTGTTGGGAGCTCATATCTTAGGCATTGGAAAGATGACAAGGCCTACTTTATGGTGCAGTAATCAAGAAATAATTTTGGGAGTATGAAATGTGGAAAACTATCCACCAATGCAACACAAGGGTCTTTTTACAAGGTGGAACTTGCTAAAAGGTTTCAGACACCTCGAGAAGAGTTAGGAGCCTAAAAAAGGTCAAAGTGGAGTACATTGGACCCTCCTCATGGTCCATGTGTTATATTTGTTCATACTCATTCTGGACTCTGGTGGCAACTCAACTTATCGGTGCACACACAAGGGCTAAAGTGGAAAATAGATTGAAAATGAAAATTTCAAGTGAATCAAGTCTTGAAAATGGCGGGAATGGATTCAAAGTGAGTCCTTTAGATTCTAAATCATATAAGGTTTTCCTACGAAATTCATGTCTTGCTCCCGGGCCCGAGAATTCACTCCTTAGTCTATTTTCATGTTGAGATTGATGACATCAGCATTCCAAGAAGCTTGGGCGGGGTTTTAGAGGCTTGATGTCCCTTTGTCCCAATGTGTAAGAGGAACATGGGAGCACCAAAGTGTGCTCCCCCATGGAGGAGTTGGTTGTGTCACTTAAGTCATCACTTGAGGTGTTAGAAACATGTTTTCAACTCATGATAACTCATTTTGACCACTTTTTCATGATGAGGGTTTGGGGGCATGCGCCTTCATTTCCCTAGAAAAATTCAAAGTTCTAATAATCAATTCGGACATAGTAGCACCTTACGGAGTATGGCATGGGTCATTTCGTCTAAGGTCATTTGGAACAAATTGAGCTTAGATCCATCTACAACGATGTGGTCTATGAGTTTAGTGGAAGACATCGAAGCAAAATTGTGAACTTCGTAGACTGATCTTTCCCCTTCTCTCACTAGATTCTTAGAAAAGGAAAGCATATAAACAAAATTGTGAGCTTTGTAGACTCGATCTTTCCTCATCTCTTGATACTCTCAAATGACGAAAGCATCGAAGCACATGGGTTCTTCGTAGTCTAATCCTTTTCCTTTACTATCTCCTATGGCACAACATTGAGGATTGATCACCCCCAATCCTCTAACATCTCCAAAGCACACTCCAACTCTCTAAGGAAATGCAACAACATGAACACCTCCCGCGCAAAACAAACATGTGTACTATTTCCATGTTTTGCATCTCCTTTGCATACTTTTTTGCAATGATTCAAAGTTACAATGCACTATCTATATTTTGAGTTAAAGTTTAGTTTCTATCATAGACATTGACTACACTTTGTGTTGTAAGTTTCATCATGGAGCATGCCAACACCAACACATCACTCAAGTATGTTTTTCCTTTAAGCATGCAATTTTCAATTACACACTTAAAGGGGGTCAAATGTAGACACTAAAATTTGGTAACTTGTCCTTGTGCAATGCCAAGTTTGACCTTGTATCCTTGTCAAGACAAATGCTCACATTCAAAATCTAATCTCATCATCTCTCTAGTCATTCTACAACTTGCTTATCTTTACACCATGCTTTGTCAACAAATCTAAAAATATTATTCAATCAAAGAGGTATAAAACATCTTATATTCATTGCACAACTTTCAATTTAGGAGTTTCTCTCTCTTGTCCAAAACCATATGGAAGGGTCGGGATGTGGGGTTCGGTGTTGGCCGACCTATATGGGCTTGCCCCTTCTCAATCATCGACTTTGTTTTTATGTTAAACAATTCTTTAGGTCATTTCATCTTCCTAGGGTCGGCCTTATCATAATATCTCACCTATGGAAGACTATATAAGCAAGTCATTATCACATTATAACTCACCTGGCATTCTTACAAGCTCTTATTGTAAACATCATTCCAAAAAGGGTTCCTAAATCTACTCAAATCAATTGCACATCATCTAGGGTAGTCCCTACTACAAGTCTAAAGCACTCAACCAAGTCAAAAAGTCTAGCTTCATCCATCTACAAGTATGCAAAGATCATATAACTATGTCCTAAGAAAAGAAAATTCACTCCAAGCATTGCATAAGGGTTTCCATCAACACAAGGGTTATGTCACATAGCTGAGTCATACAACATCTCACTACAACCGCATTGGGTACATTCTATATTATGCAGTTAGCCTGCTATCTTGGTGTCAAGAGACACAAGGGCACCCTTAAGGGGTTGGTTAGGTTTACACACTTGCACGAGCAACTAAGAGAACTTGACGAGGCTTAATTTTGCATTGATCATATGTAGTGTAACATTGGGATTGAGCAACTAAGAGTTTGACTTCCCATGGTGGTCCAGCCTTAAACACACATGTTTTTCTCTGTTGGTTTGCTAATGCTCTAATGAAGGGTTATGCAAGTTATTAGGGTTTCTACTTTGTTATAGATCATTACAGTCACCCCGAGGTTGTGAGAAGCGAAGAGACATATAGTGAGCATCAATTTGAGACAAGAGAAACACTAAGAAAATTGCAGAGCTCCACTACCTCTTGGTCTAAGACCGTCTGATCCTTGTCTTGGATTGTACAAATCTTGTATGGTCACAAATGCAAGGTCTTTAGTCCCATATTCTAATGTGTAGAATTTAAATTTCCGGTTTCTCTTGTTCCACTTTGCTTGATACACTCAAAACTCTCCATAATCCTCCTATACAAGCTAAGTTCCTCTTTCCTCTTGTATTTTGAACAAGTTACTTATCGTGTATAGATTGCTTAGCTCGAGTTCAAGTTGGAATGCATTATTCTGGTCATGCATAATTGATGTTAGAAGTTTTAGATCGAGTAGTTAACTTTGTTACAATTGGTTACATCCATTTCATTAGGAAATCTAATTAGGGTGTTAATAATATCCTAGACAAGTCAATTCAATATGTTTGTATTGTAAGAGCTATACTTGCAAAGACTGTGAATTAGCATGCTTAGATATGTGGATCATTTGTTATAAAGCATCTTAGTTTGTGAGACTGCTTCGATTGTTGTTTCTTGTGTATTTTCCTTATTGATGAATTAATAAAGTTCTAAGTTCTCATCTCATTTTTAGTATTGTGCATTTTCATGCATATTTTATTGTGTGATTATGAGGGTTGGGTGGTATAAGGTATCCATTTATTAGGACCCTACCCATGACTACGTCACTTGACCTTGCCCAACATTTGGTCAACCTACCTCTTGGCTCTTGATTTTCTCCGTCTATGTGTTTTGAACATTGTGTGGATGAACCTGTCTTGCCACTTAGGTGGCATAGTTGTCTTGTGATTCTATAGAGAGAATTATCATCTTGTTGAGGCCATTTAGCCTTTCTACAATGAAAATATGCAATTCTCAGAGTTGGACACAAAAAACTAGGAACTTGGGTTTCTATTTCATTCTTAAGAATATAATGTCTCTCAATGTAGGGTTAGGTTTGACACAAAATGCACCCTTATAGTGCTTTTAATATTTAAACATAGTCATTTGCCTCTTATTTTCTAATCAAATATTCCATCACATATGTTGATAGGTTGCATTTTTGTCACTCATTATTACTAGCCATCATTTGATCCTCACATTCCATAGCAAGCTCAATATCATGTAATTCCTCATTTGCTTGGTCTAACATGAGTGAATAGGATCACTATATGGTTTGAGAATAAAAATAATAGCACACTACTCCATAGATGTAAGGCTATGGAAGTAAGGACCTATCTTGCAGCCACAAATGACCCTCCAACAATTGAGTGCATAAAACTCTCTTTTACCTTTTAGGCAATGCTTTATTTTTTCATGTTTTGGATGGTCTTTATATAGTTAACCAATTTTAGAGTATTTTCTACATTTTTACTTTTCTTTACGGTCCTCACTTGGCATTGCACCAAATTTTATTGTCTTCCTCATGTGTTTTTGTATTGGAATCTAGGTAGCTTAGACCATTCAACTTTCACAACATTGTACTTACTTTCCTTCATATATCTAACACCACCTCCTTTTAGTATTAACTAATCCTAAGTGTAATTCTAACATAGTTTGTGCAAGGCAAGTCTTAGATTATGTCTAGTGATTCACCTAGAAAGCCAAATTATAGGTGTAAGTAAGGAAAATCCACATACACTTCTCTCTTCACATTCTATTATTCTCACAATCGGTCTCCATAGAGGTCATTACTAGGCTCCAAAGGCTTCCTTTCTCTCATTAGCATTTTCCTTAGCCCAATTGTAACACACACTATTAAGGGACCATCCCAACATGTGTTACAAGGTGAGAGGGCATCATAAGTAATTTTTTTTTTGTCAATTGTTCACATTTTAGAATAAAACAGTCACAAATTAGCCAATCCTCACAGCTTTTGTGTTGTTAAATATTTGTTCAAATGGTTGACACACATCTTTGCCTCACTAACATTGAGTATTTTGCCACTAGTTCCAAGGAAGATGGCTCATCTTTACAACCCGCACCTAAGAGAATATTGGACAATCAATTTAGTTGTTGAGATAATTAAGTCAACCCCACACTAAGTTCTAATCTTAAACTATCGCACTCATAGTCTTATCCCCAAGCACAATGTTGTTAACCCTACACCTCCCAAATAACATGCTAAAAAGATTTCTAGATGGTTGCTTGATTTTTATAAAGATGGAATTGTTAGGGTTTTCCCAAGAATGTGGTAGCATGTTAAGAGGAGCAAGGTTAAAAGATACATTTTAGCCCCACATATTTTCCTACTCATAGTCCCCCTCCTCAAGGAAAGGTAGTCCCATTATTCCACAAAAATATGTACCAAATTAATGATATCATCCCCATGTGCCTTGTATGAAGCCTCATAGGAAGCCCTTCTTTCAAGCACAAGCAACTATTGAGCCCCAAAAGGCAAAGAACAAGCCCATTGCATATGTAAAATGCAAGCATGTCATATGGTAAGCCCTTTCAACTAGTAGGGTGAGCAAGCTACAAGTCTACACACCATCACCATCCCACACAAGATGGATAGTTTGTATATAGTGCAATATATTTAGGCCCTACTCAACCAACAAGCCCTAGTTCAACAAACTTGTTTATATTTCAAATGCAAACAAAGATGAGAAACTTCATGTCTACGTCATTCAATCTCCATTTTCTCAACTCCCTACTAAACCAAGCCATAATGAAACTTTCCTTTATCTTGGACCCCTACTCATTAACCAGGGACCCAACCAACCCCAAAATATAACTTATCTCATCACAACTCTTCACCCAACTACCCAAACTCAATCCTACCACTACTCTATTGATATGGAGATGTATGACACATTATCACCATGTCCACTCCAATGCACCACTATACCCTGCCAACATTATGCACTTGATGGTTTATCATGACTAGCCAAACTAGAAATAAATTGCCACAATCCAAGAGATTGACTCCCATGTTACCAAGGTATGTGTCATTGTAGAACATTTTGCATGAAACTAGTGTTTAATAAAACTTCTTAATTTACCATAACCATAGTATCCAAAACCTCCTTGAATAATTCACTCACGGAAATGCTTGAACTTCCTCGCCCATCACGCCTACAAGTGAAATCCAACATGTTCAACCTCCTCTAATATTGTTGTTGCACTACTTGGCCCAATAGAGACCACCTCCAGTCTTCACAGGGCACTATTGGCATGATGTTATGCCAGGTCACTCAAACACTTTCCAAGCAACCCAGTTCCAAGATTAGCTTCAAAAGAGGATGCTGATAAAAACCATCCCACAGACAACTTGGATTTGGATCACAAAATGGAGAATCAATGCAGCAGTATACTTCATGATCTCAAAATTTTAAGGTATTCCAAGTTTCTGTTTTTATAATTGCCAGTCTTTACATAAAAAAACATTTTTAGCATTGTGTTGCTGAATATTTTGCAAAGCTCTTGTATATTAGCTTTTTCCAATTCATAAATTTCTTCGTTAGTAAGTTGTTGGACTGTATTTTCTCGTTGCTACCAGCCAGCATGTGTTCTGATTTTGTACGGAACTTTTTCCTGATATATATGATAATTTTTTTATTACAAAAAGATTGGTGCCTTAGGGCCATTTCCTATACCACTAGTCTTCCTAATTATGGTAAACTAAAGAAGGGCAACTAAAAGCACTTGATATGCACACAATTTGGTCACAAATACTGGGTTTCAGATTTCTCAATTAATTATAAATCTATTTTTATTTTATCACTTAATGGAAGGGGACCTCAGTCAAGGAGAGTCACAAAATAACACTAACTTGTACATTATGATCAATAATGCACACCTTACACTTATAGAAAAATGCCTTCCATAATTGGCCCCACCTTATATAAGTTGTCTTCCATTACTGGTCCCACCTAATACAAAGGTCAGGAGTCAACATCAGGAATGCCATTTACCGAACTCAAATTCAAGTGGTAAAAAAAGCATCATTATTTTTTCCTTTACTTATCGAGTAAGAAATCGGAAAATATATTGATCAGTTGAGAAAGTGAACTAAATTTTTGAACCAACCAATGTCAAATGCAAATGTTCAGAATAGATGATATAAAAATACAAAATGTTGTATACAGAAAATTCCTGACCCAACAGAAAATTACAACATTTATTTTGTGAAAGAGAAAAAATGAATATATTTGAAACATTTTCTTGTTCTAGAGGCAATATTACACTGTGAAGTTGTCTGACGTAGTTTTGGAGGCTTGTCAAATAATAAATAACAGCTTAAATAATCTTTCAGAGCTCGACTTAGTTTTCCCATAGCTATATTAAATGATAGAATGCATCACATTGAAGCTGCAAACTAGTCAGAATGTGGTGTTTAGTTTGCTCCATGTTTCCTTCAGCTACTGTAGATCTTGGAAAAGAAGAATGAATGTTGAGAATTTACTTAAAAGCAGTAAGAATGCGATGAGAAACATCAGGATACAGAAGTTGCCATTACCCATGCTACCTTGATGCTCCAAATTTTTGCTTAGATCTATCAAAAAGAAGTTAATAATGACTCATCAATTAATTGACTTATATCTGTACCCTTGATTAAGCTACATCTATGAAGAGGACAAAGCATTTAAGGGAGTTATCATTTACCTAGATTAGAGTTCTAACATTAGGAGTACTAAATGGTGATTACTTCAGCAGTAATCCAAAATTACAGACAATCTTGTTAGTACATTTGGCTTTTGCTCCACTTCTACTATAACAAACCCTTCTCATACTCTGAATAAAAACTGTCCCACTCCCTTGGACGTTGTGGCCATTTTCAAGGTTACATTAGAGCATCTTCTTTCCAGGGAATGACTTGGTAGATGCAAAGTGATTCAGAAGAGAGATGGGTGTAAGCAAAGCAGATGAATAATCCATGTAGGCTACTGTACAGAAGAGGATTACATTAAGTGTGAACCTTAAAATGGATAGATCAAATATAAAATCTATTCTTTGGGGCATGGTTTAAATTATGATACAAGGCATCATCGGTATAAAATTAGGAACGTAAACGACCTCTAAAAACTTGGGAGGATGCTTTTTATATTCAATGGTATTCACAATATGACTGTGAATACAAGTTATACAGCTGTTTGTGGGCACCACGTTTTCCAACTTCAATGAAAGTTGAAGGCAACAAACCTGAATTACTCTTACTATAACCTCTTCCTAATGACAGAAAGAACCCAAATCCTTATTATGCAAAATCAGGTGATGTTGACGACCTTAATTTCTCTGGTCAAACTTTAAAAGGCATCAAAAATTTCCTGAGGATATTGCATCAGCATCTGCAGCACCAGATAATGAGGATCCTATACATGGAAACCAAAATCGCCTCTTACCATCAGGATGACCGTCATCTATCATTGCAAGGCCTTCCTGCAATCTCAATGTTTTTAATAAAGAATGAGTAGACAGAACTTTAGAACCAAACATCACATGCTATATTGATGTTTCTCTTGAAAGAACACAATGCTTAAACGACATATTCGATCACCTTCAAGAGAGTTTCTAGTGTATCAGTAGCACGGCCTGAAGACCAACCTAGCTTCCTCTCAACCTCCTCAGCCATGACATACCCTCGAACCTGGAACATTAAAAGAGAAGGGAGAAGAAAAATAAAACCATAATGAATTGTCAATCTTGATGGCTATTTATCAACAAAGAAACATTTAAGTGCGTGCATTAATTATTATTTTCTTGATATATGAGGAGAAGAGTAATCTGTTTTTACACCACATAGTGTCATACTCTTTCAAATGCATAAACCAAAAAATTCAAACTGTCCACTTGAGATGGAATGTTTTTAACCGTGCCACTTTGCGAAGGTAGCAAACATGAATCAGCTTGACCTCTAATCAGCTACAAGATAGGAAAATACACAAAGACATTACAATAGCATAGAAGAGAGCAGAACTTTTGTGAAATACCAACCAAAAGAAATGCAGCTTTAATTCATCATTCAACAGCCCATCCTAATTTTAAATCACTACCTAATTGCAGTACTCGTCATGTCGGCTCTAAGTTGGATATCAAAATTCACTTAGTGTCAGGTTAACTTGTATCACTGAATCAAACACACTATTAGTCAATGAGAAGGCAAAAACTTGTATCTAAGATATTGTCCAAAAAAAAAAATCTAATTCAAATAGTCCTTTCTGCAAAGGAAATTTTTCCCAACCTCTTGACCCTATCTCATGTCACATGGCTCATCATCCATGGAATTTGGGCTCTATAATTGCATTTTGGAAACTTTTTACGACAAACTATTTTAAATTTCTGTATGTTCCAGTATTTTAATTAGGATTTTTGGAGTAGGCAAAAGATTATTTATTTAGACAAAAAGACTAAAGTTAGATAACTCAAGATATTTGAGAGGCTGGCTATGCCAGTGGCAAGGCAGACACTGTTACACTGCTTTGCACAAAAGACGACAAAAATACAGGTATTGGAACTGACAAAGAAACCTTATAGAAGCAGACACTAAACTACCAACACCCAGTGTTACATGGGGGCACATACCCTAGATTTTGATGATGTCCCAGACATTTCAAGGACTTGTGAAGAAGTCCTCAGTTCCTTAAAAATAAATCGACACTTTCACCCTAAAACTGCCCCCGCCCCGCCCCTCCTACTTCAACCAAAAATATTGAACCCTAATCCCCAAAATACACTAAAAGCATCAAATAAAGTTTAGACCGCTAAATTTTACTGATTAAAGTTAAAATATTTAAATGTTAATTTTTATATATTGTTTTAACTTTTAATAGCCACCCCGGTCCCTGAGAATTAGGTAACTTTGCCAAACCATAAGTGAAAAAATATTGAATGCTAGCATGACGAAATCTACTTATCTAAACACCTCCATATGATCCATCATGCGTGAATAATTGCCAGAGATAGAAAATACCCTGGTGCTTAAGAGTCTGGTCCTTCTTGGAAGATTTTATACCCCTCTTAGATTGATCTTGGACCTCTCCCAGCCAGTTATTGTCGCCTGAGGGAAACTATCATGTTATTGCTGGATACAACTGAGGTGGCTGGGAGCCAGCTGGGACGTTTTGATGAATGAGCAGAAGAAGATGCATCCAAATCAACCACTGGGTTTCCTGGGGTGCCCTTAGAAGCATAGATGAGTTCCTAGGATTCCCACCGATTAAATCCAGTATAACATTTTGTACGGAGGATATCCTCTTACCATGCTTCCCGGGGTCACTTTCATGCATGTAATCTGATGTTGGATGATAAACGATTGCTTCGATAGCTTCTCCATTGCAGCTAAAACTTTGAGGATAAGGTCCTTGGCGAGGCTGTGTGCCAGAGCAAGCAAGTCTCTCTGTTGACCTGAAGAAATCCAAGGACTGAAGTGAAGTTTGACGTAAACTGCACAAATCATCATCTAACAGATTAAATTAAGCCTGAGCTTCCATCCTTTACCTCTCCCCTGGTCCATTAGGAAAATTGGAGAGAAGAGGAGGCAGGACAAGTTCCCCACACTGATTGGAAGTCATTCTTGGTGAAATCTGATAGTTCAAGTGAATCATGCAGGAGAGATTTGATGTCGTGGAAGCCTTGTCCCGAGGATTCCAAGAATTGTGCTGAAAATATTATGAGTTGACTGCTACAAAAGAAACCACGTGGCTCTATTCCTTGTTTGAACCCAAGAAGACTCATGAATAGTGACATCCCACTAAACTCGCATCTCTAAATAACAATGCAATTATCCCAAATGCACATGCATCCATAACTGTTTAAAATACAGTGCAGACATTGATAACTGTTTAAAATACAGTGCAGACATTGATAACTGTTTAAAATACAGTGCGGATGATGTCTTCAAAGAAATGAATTTTTGTGGGTTAGAATCAAATCTGGATGTGTACAATGCCTTTTGGATGGACATTCAGAGGGTCTCTGAAAATTTTTACATTGTGAGACTGGTATTGTGTGTTTGCAGCAGTCAAAGTGGCCAAGAGTGTCTCTCCCAGCCCATGCCCATCTACAATGGAGTGAACATCCGTGCTGCACATGTGATCGACTCTGCAGCTGTGTGGGCATAAGTGCACTTGTATGGGTCAACTTGCAGTCACAATCACCTCAGAAGGGATTCAATCGTGAGGCAGGAAGGGTCTAAATAAGAATAGAATAATATCAGTGGGTCGTTGAATGAATACAATGGAGCATGAGTGATAATATTATCAATTAGAACTTGAGTAGAAAACGTGAATAATAAAGTTCATAATTTTATAGTTTATACATAATATGCTGGGGGTTGCACTTGGCAGGGAATCCCAAGTATTATGAAAATGACTTTGTATTTGGGTAGGGAAGGCCACAGCATAAATTTCATAAGTTATAAAAAAATAATGTTTTATGATCACTATAATAGCAGACACGTCATATTTAACTTATACTATGATGCACATAGCAGAGCTGATCCTTGGTTTTCAAGTGAATGTTTTGGGCATGCATTTGGAAGTTGAGTTGCATTATAAAATTGCATTCCCTAAAAGTTATTTATTAACCTTCTAATATGATTGGTTATAAAACCTTTAAACCAAAGAAATAAAGCAAATAATTTGATCCATGATGCATCAGATAGAAAAGGCAGTTTGGGTGGCCCTGTAATCTTGTTGGGGAGTTGGAGATGTTGAACAAATTTCTGTGCCAAGCTCAATATTAATTGAGAGAAACCTTCAATGTCAATGAATTCTATGTCAAGCTTATTTGCTATGGATAACCCGAAAAGTGTGTGCCTTGGCGAAGTTGTTTGTATTATGACCCACATGTTCTTGGTATCTTGTGAGAATACAACCCTGCAAGTTCCATAATACTCTATCGGAACCTGCTAGCCAGGGTTCCCAATACTGGATCCAGCAAGATTTAATTTGGGGATGGGAAAGCTTGGAGCTCAACCTTTTCTTAAGGGAAGAGGTAAAACAAGAATATTGATAGTGTGGTTGAAGCCTCCACTTTCGCAGGATAGTAAAATCCATCATATCTGAAACTTGAGGCATGGTTGACTTAGAAATAATGAATAAAGTTATCGCTTCTTACCTTTTGAATTACACCTCACCACAGAAGTAGTAGTCTCAAGTATTATGTTATTCCTTTCTGACCATGTAATGCCCAACAAACGAAAGAGGGTGTCATCTGATGAAGCAACACTATCTGACAGGATTTAGATTTAAGTGAGCACCAGGTAGAGAGTGTCTGGTTAAAAGACGTCACCGTCCATGTTGATAAGAAAAAACTCAACAAATTCCTGTCAACTTGTTAAGCAAATGCACATTTGATAAATAAATGATGCATTAAAGATCTAAGGCTTTCAGTCCATAATATGAGAAAAAATATATTTTTGGAAATAACTGTGTACTACACAGTTATGTCAAAAAATATTTTGTTCTCAATTCATCCATCGCACCTTCTTCTTGCTTGGTCACACATCTTGAGGAATCCATCCATCCATTTTTCTAAGGTTGTCCAAGGTCAGAATCTTATGATGCAGACCAGTCCACAAAAAAGCATGAATCTTATTCCAAACCCAAAGAGTGCATACCTTAGCCCAACATTTCAGAAAGAGACATTCATATGCTGATTTTCCCTGACATTGACCATTTTTGTCTAGCCCCTGGTAAGAAATATTTGGACCTGAAGATTCAAGTAGAACTCTTTCTGAAGAAGGTAAATAAGATGGCTAGTTGCTGCAGAGTGGATCTGATTGTCATTTAAAATTTGTGTATCCATTTCCACATAACCTGTAACTGATTCAATTTCAATAAGCAATAATCCAATACCTTTATATATCCTCTATTGATCATTGGATATCTAAGTGGAATGAATATGGGATCCATTGCTAATCTAAGAAAGTCATTCCATGCATCATGCCAAACGTTCGTTGTAAGATCATCAAGGATGTGCCAGTCTAGATATTTTTTAGTCAATGACTTCCTTCTCCTGATATGTCTCCACAACAATGATACTTTCTGCACCAAATTATCAAAAGAGAATTTGGGAGAGGTACATATTTCTCACACATTTGGCTTTCAGTATAACACGCCAAGGCTGTTCTTGCTCCCCAACAATTATCCATGTTAATTTCATGGCCAACACTTGACTGAACAAAGAAACATTCTTAGTATTCAAATTCCCCTCCTTTTGGTCGAGTGATTTGTACCCACAAGACTAATGGGAAATTGAATTGATCATTCACCCCTCTGCACAGTAAGCTTTGCTGGGCTCGGATAATGATAATTTCTGCAGTCCTGGAGATAGGAAGAAGAGTTGATAGATCTGCATACATTGCCCGTAACACTGATTGGGTGAGTTGTATTCTTCATGCAAAAGAGAACCATCATTGTGTCCGATGACTTAGGTTCCTTCAATTTGTTCAATTAATGAGACCCAAAGACTTCTCTAGAGTGGTCTGAGATGAAATTGGAATCCAAAATAACTTGAGGTGGTCACCTGGAAGGCTAAACTGTGTCATACTACCCGTTTTCTAGCAGGGGACGTATTGAGAAAGAATATTGATGTTTTGTGTTGGCATTGATCAATTTCCCTGTTGCCTAGTGACAGATATCTATAAGTGCTTTAAGGTATCTAATTTCTTAAACAATCAATGATGGAGGCGTGCATTATCTACAAAATGGAAATCCGCATATCCATGGCTGGTGGAAGTTGTTGACAACCCATGTAAATTTTGATACACCTTTGCATGAGCCAACATGCGATTCAGCCCCTCACTTGTGGTGATAACTGATAAATAAGTATGGGGAATAAAGTTCCTTCAAGATCATTCATGGTGATAGAGAAGTTGTAGAAGAAATACAGTTGTAAACCCAATCAGTGACGGGTTCAGTTTATCTGAAGACCTGCATAACTCTAATAAAGAACTGCCACTTACACAATCAAAATCCATACCTAGACTACTATAATGTTATCCTTCATTTATCTTCCCTTCAAAAAAATTGATTGAGCTATTGAAATCATTTTCTCAAATAATGGTTGGAATCTTCGAACAATCATTTTGTAGATAAAGTTATAAACTAGATTGCAAAGATAAATGGGGCCAAAATCCACCAATTGATTAGCCCCTGAACTTTGGGAAAAACAAAAAATTTGGCGGTGAATATATTTCTTAGCTTTTCCTATTGCAGTTGGTGTCTTCATTTTTATAACAAACTTTGGTAGATAACCTCCCTAAATCCCAATAAAACTGTTGTTGGAGCGTGTTCACATTAGGTATTAATTTGAGATATTTCCTACCTAGTTGTAATTGTGTTCACACATAGTAAGCTTGTTATAGGGAGTTACATGGTTAATTTGTTTAACCAAGTTGTTATTTTCTCAACAACTTGGTTGCACTCGTATGAGTTTGTTCAAACAATAATTGTTCACACGTAACTGGAAAAGCCTATTTAACAAGCAAGCATATAATGCAGATTTGAATAGTGTAGAGAATAATGTAGTCTTTTTTACCAATGCTTAGTTGGGAGCCCTGGCACTTCATCCAGACAGAGGTCTAGACTCTCACCGAAGCGCATGCAACCACCAGGTCCCTCTTTAGCTACTTCAGCTACTTATCAAGACGCGGTTTGCATACATAGTCATCACAACATGAATGAAGATAATAGCACAATATATCAATGACAACACATATAATAAGGAAACTACTCAACATAGACAATTATCAATAATATTTGAATTCCCATTACACCATATTCAGATCTACTAACCCTTGCAATCCATACACAATTGTCCATCATAAACATAGTTCATTACATAAACATATTGATTACATCCTCAAGTTGATTACATCCATGTGCGCATTCATAATAATCACACCCTTGCATCTATATCTTTTTTAACATGAGGGGTGATACCTATTTATATACGGCGGGGACTCGCCCTTCACTGCTTACATGCTTTCATGCTAACAATAGGTATCCTAACTATAGGTTGCATGCCTTTTACAACTTTTAAACTCTAGATTGAGCTATAAATAGCTCGGCCTCATCCATGCTTTAATCCTATAATTAGATGCCTTTCTTGCATGTGCTTTACCTTTTGGGTCAATGCTTTATCTGTTCCTGGACGTTCCTTGCATGCTACGCCATCTTCTGCTTTTTCCTATTTTTAGCCTTGGCTCTGAAATTGGCTAAGTTCTGAAACGCTTGTGCATGCGTGAACCTCCTTGTGCGCTGACTTCCTTCTCTGTGTTGCATGCACCTTGGCGCATTGACTTGTCTTTGTCTCTGCTTGTGCGCGTACTCCTGCGCGTTCCTTCTGCTCTTTGTATATCTTTTTGTTCCCTGCGCGCAGTCTTCAACATCTGCGCATGGCTAATACTTAGCCATTTCTTCCATCCAATAAATAATACAATAGTTTGTTCTGTTGCATTGTGCTTGTGTTGTGTGTTCATGGAGATTCTGAGTGTGTGCATGTCAGATTGAAGGCTTAAACCATTACCGGGTTCCTGTCTAGATCCTCCTGGTTACTCTGATATGGTATCAAAGCATAGGACTATAGGAAGAAGCCCAATCTGGTCAAATCTGCACTAAAGAAACCTTTTGGCTCAAAGAAAAATTAATACTCTGCCTTAATTGCAGCAACTTGGTCTCCTTTGCACTTGGCAAGTTCAGTCTCAACTCTGCAGGCCAGGTTTGAGTGTGTTGGCAAGCTCAGTTCCTTGTTAAGGTGATTCGGCCCTTGAAACACAACCTCTATGAGCACTCAAAGCAGTGGCTCTGCAAGCCCAAATCAGGCTACATCCAGTATTCACTCATTCACAGACTTGCATTTTGATATAGAACCCTGAGATTCAGATCTACACCTGCGGACATTTTAAAACTCCCAGCTCTCAGCCTAGTGTGGTTGGTATTGACGAATCAGATCAGCAGCATGCCTTGCTTGACCCCCTCTATCTCAAGCAATTCGCGTCCAGATCTTCAAGTCAACGGTGATCAACTTTCCCACTCGATGATTGCACGACACTCCTGCATGTGAATAGAATCTGTGAGACTCGTCGAGTTGTCAAAGTTTCATGAGCTTGGTCTGTGTACAATCCTGTGCTCAAGTCGGCTTCAATTTGATGATCCTACTCTCCCACCTTGGCTCCAAAATGAGCTACCTGATAGTGGATCCATCTCAAGATCCTTCCTCGGCCCTCCAACCTGAGGTACAACTTCCATCCTCCTCGACTTGCGACCTGCGTGGTTAAATCCAGCTCACGGCGACACTTATGTGTTCTTGAAGTGGAAAATAAAAGATTCAAAAAGAAATCAAAGATTCAAAACCAATCAGAAACCTGAAGTAAGGTTCCTTTTATTCTGGATAAAAAGCAGTTTGCATGTTTTAAAGGATAAAAAATAGGTTTGCTAATACGGAGATTTCAAATGCTGGTTTGCTCGAATGGTTGGCAGAAATTTGTTGAGACTTTGTGTTGAAGATGGTCTCGAATCGACTCTAAGAATGAAGGGTCACAAGTTTTGCAAGTCGCATCACAATTAGTAAGCTTTAAGAAAACGTTTTGACTTGTTGTTTAATGTTAAGCATTATGGCGAGTTGGCCACATATAAATTTTGCTAGAACTTACAATTCGGTAGGTCAGGGTTCAAAACCCATTAAGACCGCCTTTTTTGAGCATTTTTTCAAAAAGCGAACTTTTGAGGGGAGAGATTTTTTTTAAGAGGGGATATTTTTCTCAAAGATCTATCTTTTGGAGGAGTATTTTTTAGAAAGAAAGTTTTGACAAAGGGGTGTTTTTTTCAAATGATAAGTTTTTTAAAGGAAAGAAAAATTTCAAAGGGAGGCCTTTACAAATTGGTGTGTGTGTATATATATATATATATATATATTCTAGAGATATAAAAAAATTGACAAAAGGATTTTTTTCTAAAGAAAATTCTGGGAACCAGTGATGTCCAGGCCCTTCTCCACGACTTCTTTTGCTTTCTCATCCGCAATGGATAACAAGTTGTTCATACCCCTGAAATCATCTATTGATCATGCCTGGAAATTAAAGATGAGATAGTTGCTCCAATCTAGAGGCCTATGGAGAGTGTTTTAAGAAAACATTCTTGCATTCACCTCAAAAAGGATAAGTACACCTATGTGTGCAAGCAAGATGAAGCTCTCAGATTGATTGGCTTGAATGTGTCTGAGAGTTTGCAGTTTCACATAGATGAATCCAAAACTCTAAAAGAGGTATGGGAAATCTTTGAAAAGCTCTTTGGTAAAGTAAATGAATTCAGGATACTTCAGTTAGATATAGAGTTGAATGCTTGTTCGCCCTCTGATTTTCCGTCTATTGAAGAATTTTTGCTAAAATTCAAATCACTTATACTACTAAAAGTTGGTGGTAGAGAAAAGAAGGATGATGAATGTATAATTTTGATTCTGTCTAAATTGAAAGGTCCTTATAGTGTGTTTGCATCCACATTTTACTCCACAATGGATGCTTTAGAAGAAAATTTCAAGATGCCTACTTTTGAGTTGTTTTGTGAAAGGCTTACTTGTGAACAAACAAAATTGCGAGCACTTGATGCCTTACCTAGCTCAAGTCATGCACTAGTGGCAAATTCCTCTAAGGGAAAATGGAAACCACAACCAAAATTAAGACCTCCTCCAGCAGAGTCACACAAACCTTCTCCAACCACCACAGAGACCTCTAAACCTTCAAATTATGGCAAGTTTAGTGTGTTTTTAGGAAAAAGTAGATTAGTGACCCTTGTCCATATTGTAGCAAAACTAATCATCCTGATTACAAATGCTATAAGAGAATAGAAGCATTGGAAGCAAAACTAAAGCAACATAAAATTGATGTTCCTTCCTCCACAAATACAGGGAAAGGAAAAGCTCTTTCTGCTAGGGCTTGTTCTCCTATGAAAGATAGATGGATTTTTTATTTTGGTGCTTCTCATCATCTAACTCACTTGGTTTGTCATGTTCTCTTTTTCTGGCTGCAACACTTCTCTCAGATAATCATGCGCAACCATTCAAAGGTTGATGTTTTGGGAACTGGTTCGATGCAAATGCGAAATGGGTGCATTGATGATGTACTCTTAGTACCTAAAATTTCATCTAATTTGTTGTCAATCTATTCGATTTGTAATTTTGGTTATGGAAAAATTGTGGAGTTTACTCCACAAAGTGTTGTAATTAAAGAATTATCTAATCCACAAGATGTTGTAGCTACAAGTGTAAAAGACCATTATTCATGTCTTTATGTATTCGATAAGTGTGACAATGTCTTCACTCGTTGTTCATGCTCACACAATGAGAAAACCATGGCACGAACACTTTAGTCACCTGAATTATAGGTATTTGCAGCCACCGAGCTTGCAGAAAATGGTGAAAGGGCTTCCTAAGGTCTCTAGTTGTGATGGTGTTTGTCCAAGATGCATGCTTGGAAAACAACATCAAGATCCCTTTCCAAAGGGACAAGCTTCAAGAGCTAAGGCTCCACTTGAGTTAGTACATAGTGATTTGATGACTTTTCCAACTAGTTTTTTTCTCGGTTCAAAATATGTACTAACTTTCAAAAGTCAAGTATTTGAGAACTTCAAGGCCTTCACGGATTTTGTTGAGAAGCAATCAAAATTTTCACTGAAAAAGCTCCACACAGACAATGGAAGGGAATATCTAAGTAATGTTTTTCAGGATTTTTGCACTAATCATGGTATTTTGCATCAATACACAATACCTTACACCCCTCAACATAATGGAGTAGCTAGGTAGAAGAATATAACACTCAAGGAAATGGCAAATTGCATAATACAGTACCCAAGGACTTAGTACGAGTTTTGGGTCAAGCAAGTAAATTTTGCAAATTTCATCCGTAACCACATTCCCCATAAAGCAGTGCGAGACAAGACTCCTGACGAAGCTTTGTTGGGTGAAAAATATGATGTTTCTAGACTTTGTGTCTTTGGAAGTAAGGCTTTTGCATTTGTTCATGGCGACAAGTGCAAATCTATAGAAAAGCAAAGCCAAGAGCTCATTTTTTTGGTCATTGTGAGGATGCGAAGGCATACCGCCTCTTTGATCCCATCACACATTATATCTTGTTTTGACGAGACGTTAGAGTTAATGAGAATCTCATTTCTTGAAGTTAACTTTTGAGCCTTATCCATCATTAGCTTCACCTCTTGCTCCTGATAGGGAGGGTGTGATTCTTGATATTGATGACAACACACTTGATGATCCTGCTCTACCTCCTCCTACACACAACATACCCAAGAGGGAAAAATCTACTTTACAAGTAGTTGGTTCTTTGGTTGGTGATCCTTTTGATCCTTATCACACTCAATCTAAGACTTTTGGTAATACTCTTATGAGCCAAGCAATTTCTATCGATCATGTATTGTTTTTTGAGGCAACGGGTAAACTTGAGGGAAGTTGCTTTATGCAAATTAAGTATTCTTCACTCATGAAGAATAACACGTGGGAGTTAGTGCCTCTTCCTAAGGGAAGAAAACTTGTAAGTTCTTTAATGGGTCTATGAGGCCAAATATGCAATAGATGGTTATGTAGATACGCACAAGGCTCATCTTGTAGCTAAGGGGTTTTCACAAGTCAAAGGGGTGGATTACTCTCGAGACTTTTGCTTTGGTTGCAATGATGGATTCTATTTACCTTGTCCTCTCCCTTACTGCATCACATCGGTGGCCAATCTATTAGATGGACGTGAAGAGTGCTTTCTTGCATGGTGATCTCCAAGAGATCTATATGGAGCAGCCCCATGGCTTTGTGCAGGATTCTTCCTTGGTATGCAAACTTCTCCATTCTCTTTATGGGCTCAAACAAGCTCCTTGAGCTTGGTATGAGAAGATGGATAGTTTTCTGCTTAATTTTGGCTTCTATCATTGTGAATCAGATCACAATGTTTACATCCTAAAGCAAGGTGAGGATATATTGATCTTGGTTTTATATGTTGATGATCTCATCCTCACAAGCGGTTCAAACTCCTTGATTCAAGACATAAAGCACAAGTTGATGGAAAGATTTGACATGACAACATGGGACTTCTGCACTATTTTCTTGGCCTCTCCGTTCATCAGTCTCTTTAAGGTATTTCTATTTGATAGCTAACAGTATGCCACAAATATTCTTCATCGGTTTTGCATGGCTGATTGCAAGCCTTCTCCCACACCCTATCAGTCAAGTATTGAGTTGATTGTTGATTGCAAGTCTAGATTGGTTGATCCCACTTTGTATAGATAGTAGGCAATCTTTTGTACTTGACACAAATGTGTCCCTATATCACCTTTGTTGTTAACTTGGTCTCTCATTTCTCCCATGAGCCTCGGGAGAGTTCTAGCAAACAAACTAAACAAATTCTCCACTATATTTGAGGCACTCTACATTTTGGAATTCAATACACGCCAAAGGGTTCTTCTAAAATTGAGGGATTCACAAATGTAGATTGGGGTGGATGTGTTGATACCTATCGCTCTAATTTTGGATTTGTTTTTCACCTTGGCTTAGGTCTGTTGCATGGGCATGTAAGAGGCAAACAATTGTTTCTATCTCTTTGACCAAGGTTGAGTATCGAGGTACTATGAAAGTTGGACAAGAGGCACTCTAGGTTCAATAGTTACTCGGTGAGTTTGTTTTTCCTTAGCAAAATCCCACTTTGATTTGGTGTGATAATCAAAGTTCCATTGAGATAGCACACAACCCTATAGAGCATCAATGAACCATGCACATAGGGATTCACATGCACTTCATTCGGAAGCTGGTCTAGGATGGAGTTGTTCAATTGGAATTTATGCCCACTATTGAACAGTGTTGCTAACATATTCACCGAGCCCTCGACTTCTCGTTAACTCAATTGTGAGATTTGTTTGGGGTAAGGAAGTTGTACTTGGGGATTTTTGGTTCTATCCTTTCTTTTTCATGTTTGTACATGGGCATCTTATCAAGCTTAGTAGCCAGGACCCATATTTGCTTTATTTTTTCACTCCCTAACCTTTGCTTAAGGGAGGGTGTTGGAGCATGTTCACATTAGGTAGTCATTTGTGATATTTCCTACCCAGTTGTAATTGTGTTCACACATAGTAAGCTTATTATAGAGAGTTACGTGGTTAATTTGTTTAGCCAAGTTGTTATTTTCTCAACAACTTGGTTGCACCCGTGTGAGTTTGTTCAAACAATATTTGTTTGAACATAATTGTAAAAGTCTATTTAATAGGCAAGCATGCAATGAGATTTGAATGGTGTGGAGAATAATACAATAGTATGTTGTGTGTCGCATTATGCTTACATTATGTTTTCAGAGAGATTCTGAGTGTGTGTGTGTGTGTCGGATCAAGGCTTAAACGATTACTTGTTTCCTGCCTAGATCCTCCAAGTTACCTTGATAACTGCGAGGGAAATCCATTTGCATTAGGAGTTTTATGATTTATCCTTGGGAATGATAATATGATACTTTTGAGTTCTTCCATCACCGACTTGGTGAGCCCTAAATTCTCAACTTAAGGGATCGGTTGGGGGATAGTTGCTGATAATCTTCATTTCATTTGAGGTTGTCTCCTCTTAATAGTTGGACATGCCTAAAATACCTTGCGGCTTTGGACTCTATCTCATCTTGTAATTTAACAAAAGGAATGGTATTCATTTATTTGTTGGCAATTGAGTACTTTGTGGATGAATTTCATGAGTCACCTTCTTTTATCCATGTGATCCTAGATTTATGTCACCACTATGGATTTCCTTGTAAGAGAGATAGTTGATATCTGTGAAGCCAAGAAACGCCTAAGGGGCCCACAGATTCGCTCGGAAATGTTTCGAAACGCGAAATGGGTATGAAACGTGGGGGAAACATTGTGGAAACGTCCCAGCCGTTTCCAACAGTTTTTTAATTTTTAAAGCATCATAACTTTTTTTTAAAATACCTTCATTTATTGCACCTAAACCTAATCTACCTACCTAAACTTGCTAAAGACACTTCCTAAAAGCTATATAATGACATCTTGGGTCCATTCTAAATCACACTCTCATTTTTCTCTTGCTAAATTCAGTTTTCATTAAACTAGATGATATATTCTAGAATCTAGATTATTATCATGTATATGTGAATCATTGAAATTGTAACCATGTTGAATGATGACTCTTTAGAACTTCAAATTTCAATGAATACAAAATATTTTGAGTGCTTTATCAATTATCTCTTATGGTCCATGGAGTACAATTATAAAATGAGTACTATGTATATATGTTTCCGCCACGTTTCGTATCCAAGGTTTTTTGAAAATTGTCGTTTCTGCGTTTTGTACCCATACCAGATATCTGTACCCGTTTCCGTTTCCTGGCAACATAGGCTGAGATATTAAATTCCGTTCTTCGGATTCAAGCCTGCTATCCAAACCCACTTCTCTAAACTGTGCTTGAAGTAGATCTAATTGAGTCTTGGTCTCTTGTAAATGATGAAATGTTTTGCCAAAGACTTGTTTACTGCATACTATGATCTTGAATTTAAGAAAATTCGGAGCAAACCCCTTGCACGGTGGACATTGCATCCACCAATTTTGTATATTGGCTGCAAACCCTGAATGTTAAGTCCACATATTCTCATATTTGAAGTGAAACCATTGATCTGGAGCTGAATACAAGATTTGAAGAGAAAAGGATCAATGATCAGACAATCCTGGGTCAGAAATAGTAGCCATGATCATAATGAAGGAAGAAACCCAATTTTTGAGAACAGAAATCTGTCTAATTTTTCAGCTACAGAACTTCTGCCTTTCAGTCTATTACACCATATGAAGTTGCCATTAACAAACTCTAGATAAATTAGATTATGGGCATCAATAAGCTATAGAAAAAATTCTGCCCAAGAGATATCGATGGCTTGGAAACCTAATTTGCATTGGCAGATTTTATCATATTACAATCCCCTGCTAGAATTAAGAAGCTTCATCGTTAACATTTGGTCCAAAGCAATAGGCAACAACACTTTTTACATCTTTACTGGCATTTAATCGATTAATACATATTTGACTTTTCCCGCATATTTCTCCATTCCAAAAACCCTCTAATCCACTAGTTTCCCAATTCATAGAAAAGGGGAAGAAATGGTTATTCGAGCATTCGCTGTCTATTGAACCATGCATTCTTTATGCCCAATGGCCCAATCAAAGGAGAATTCAATGAAGGGAAATCTATTGAAGGGACATTTGAAGAATTGAGATTCAAATCTAGGGCAAAAAATGTATGATCATTGGCCATTGATCCAAGCAGATCTACAGTGGATGTAGCTCATAGGAAAATATGGGCATTTGTGAAGAACAGTCCGCTTTAAAGCTTACCACATTGCTTCAAAAACTATCACCGCTATTAAAATCCTCATTCTCTACGCATTTTGCTTACAAAAATCCTCCATTGCATTCAAAGTCAAACTGATATTCCAAGCAATCAAAGAGGGAAAATACTTCTAGGACTCATGAAACGGGCATATCAAACTTCAAAGTTAAACACTGATTTTCCAAACAAGAACAAGCAATTATTCCTAGACTCTGTTTGAAAAATAGTTGCTTTTGCATCAGGAGATAGAGTAGGAAAAGGAAACTAGAACAATTGGTCTCTCCCAACAAACCAGAAGTGTCCATGCAATCTAAAGGTAGACCTATGAAGGCTTCTGCAGCAGAAGCTAGAGCTAACCCTAGTGAATACTTCAAAGATGTCAAGTCAAATGAAAGAGACCCTACTCTTAGGTTCACAGGAAGGGAGATATTCAAACATGCTTGGGATAGAAGTGAGAGCCCACTGCCACTGAGAAACATTTGGTATTATGACTTGGGGAAATTGGCAGTCCCCAATTGTTGTGTAGACTACAGTATCATTAAATGGATGTTGATAATTACATCCCTGGAGACAGAACAGTGAGAAACTTGAGGGCCGAGTCATGTTAGTTTTGGGCCCTGATGTCATAAGAAAGATATTAGATTTAAGTCCATCCCCTAAAGATTATGTGAACCGCACTAGGTGCATCATAAGGCACAAAAACCATATAGGGCTGTACAGAAACATTGAATTGCAAAGGCATGTAAATGACCCTGAAAATAGACCATACCACCAAAGGTGTGTGGATGACAGTATAATGGATCCTAATCTAGGGCTTCTTGTGCACTTTTTTGTGATGTATTACATGCTCATGACCCTGTACAGTATAATTGGGACGTCTGCTGTGAAATTTAATTCATACTTTCATTGAAGCTACAAGACTATGTATGAACCTAGGAGATTCAGGTACTATTCTTTTCTATGCCATATGTACTTAGCTACTCACTTTACAAGCTGGCCAAAAGAATTAGGGATCCATAAATATGGCAGGAATCAAGAAGGCAAGACTGTTTTGAAGCTTGTGTAAAGATGGATGGCTCACTTAGATAAAAAGCTTTAACAAGGTTGAGTATGGCATATTTGTAGATTAATTTGACACCCCTCTTTTTCAAATGTTTCATGGCATTGAAAGATGCAGGTTAAGCACATCTTTAATGAAGATTCTTAGACCATTTAGCATGGTGATGGGGACTGATGCAAAACATAAATGGGGAGATATGTGGATTACACCAAGTGGTACTTATATTAGAGTTTATGGGGCCAAAGTCCCCCCTTTAAAAATGCCAAAGCATGTCCCATTCAGATTATTTGCTATGGAATTCATTAGGCAACTTGCCTCCACTGATAAGGATTTCGAAGTGATGGGCAAGCAGACCCTAATTTCAAATTTGAATTAGGGGATTTCACATTTTAACACAAGTGTACTTTGTCTATGGCTCAGCTACATGTATCTGAGGTGTGCAATAAAATGGTGCCATGGAGGAGTTATGACTTGAAAAGGCCAATAACAACTGAAAGACTGCCACCAAGAGAATGAGCGGGGCACCCACACCACTTTGATGAAAAGGAAGAATTGATAAAGAACTGCTTGGATACTAATGAGGCCAATGAAAGGAAATTGTCACGGGCTAGGTTTAAAGAAATAAAGAACAAGAAGAAAAAGAAAGATCCCACATACCTAGGTGCCTTCCATCAAGTCATGACCCGGTGGAGAGGATCAGATTGATCTTGATAAAGATTGATGACAAATCCTTCCATTTGGGGTAGCTCCTAAGGCAGTTAGGGAATCAAGTATCCCATGGAGGTGGCCCAACAACCTCCACCTCAACAAGAAGAAGAAACACTTGCTGCTGCTACTGCTTCTTCGTTATATTAGGGAGGGGACACTGAAATGTTGCTCTCGGAACAAGCCCCCAAGAACATTTCCAGTTCCAAAGAACAAGTAGTTGGGGAAAAGAAAGAGTAAGAGCTGGAAATAATAAAATTCTCTGACCTAAATGAGCTGGATGATGAGAGAGTTACCAGCCATCAGTTGTTGCTATGGGATGATGATTTGTAAAAACACGAATTCTAGACATTCTTGGCAGCACAATTGCACAGACCAGAGAAGTACAAAGGCACTGTGATTGAGGAAGTTGGTGAAGGGGAAACAAGCTCTCAATTCAATCCATTGAATTTATAGGGCATTGACCTAGAAGACATCACCCCAAAGGAAGCAAGGGAACTGGTGAGACAAAGTGGATGCTTACTATTGCTAAGGTGGGACATTGCGCATGCGACGCTTCTCCAGGAAATGATGCAAAACTACGACACAAACAAGGTGTTTAGTCAGAAGTTTACTTCTATTGAGACAGCCAGATACCTCCACAATACCAAGTTTAATGTTGACAAGGGTATACTGGCTGCTTGGACTATAGCTCCCCCTCATAAAAAAATCAATTGACCCCTAAGGATTTCAAAGGGCAATTGTCTGTACTAGAAGTAGAGGACATGGAGGCTGAGGACTCATCAAAAGATGTGTTGGACTATGCACATTAAGACTATCTTAATGTCCAGCAGCTAAGGGTCTGACATAGGCAAGTGGTAGATGAATATGTCAAACTGAAATGGGAAAATATAGACCTCAAAACTACTGTAGAGAGAATTTTGTTCACACAAGTGAAACTTGAGAAAACCTTCCACAGTCTACAGGCATTGTCACTAACTCCTCCTGATGATCCCACTCCAGGGTAAAAATATTGATCCTACTAAACCTACATCTATAGTTGAGACTTCTAAAATGTCTTCTTATTTGCCAAGGATCAATTAGTTGATGAAAATGGTTGCATCTCTGCAAGGCAAGCTAAAAAAAGCCAGCAGAGAAAGTAAATAAGCTTGCTGAAAGTAGAAAATGATTCCTTGAAATGCCATTTCAAGGGAATCACAATAAATTTCTTAAGGCCCAAAGTTGAAGAAATGGACAATTTGTCAGTGACACTATGGGATGCCTTGAGGAAAACAAAGAAGATAATGGCCCAAGAGCAGGAACTTGGGGCCAAATTCAACAAAATACAAACCACATGGGCACCCACGTACAACTTAGTCAGCACACCACCCGACCAATTAGACCTTGAAGATGATGCCATTGAGGAAACAAGGTATGCTGATGGCAAGTAGCTCAGAGAATAGATTAAGAGCATTGAGACTAACCGTAGAATCCTTCAAAGGGGAGGAAGACACATGTCCAAACAGGGAATCTAACTAGCAGCACAATGTGTCTACTACAAGAATTGGTAAGTGTTGGTCTTTCTTCCCCTTTTATGGATAACGGCTCCTTACAAAATAAATCAGAATGGAAAAGCAATATCAAGGCACTGCTGGATTTGTATTGCAAAGAAATCAGCACCAATGATGTCCCTACATTGGATCATGTAAATAGTGCATTCAATGGGATAGTCTCCCTCAAGTTAAAAGTTGAGTTGCTGATCAAAAATATTGTTGCCATGAAGGATGCCACATGACATGCTACTTTTAAGGAATTAAATCAGGGCTTTGACACTGAATTGCTAGAGGATAGAGGATAGAACAAAATTGTCAAAGACTTTAGCCACAACTCTGCATGAAAGCAATTGAAGAAGTGTTGTGCATACGCACTATAAACATTAATAATAATGTTATTACCGGTTTTATATGTAAAACTTGAACATTGTATACCCTAAGTTGGTTGTAATTGTGTACACACTTATTTAGCTTAGGATATGGGCCTCATGATTTGAAAAAGAATTTGTTGTATTTTTTAATTGTAATTAGCTGGTACACATTTATTTGGCTAGTTATTGGGTGGACTCTGAGAGCATTGTGTGGACTCTAAAAATTTATTTATCTGAGCATTATTGAGTCAAGGTTTATTGTCAATTAAAGTATTGTTATTGTTAGTCACAATCTTAAAAGTAATTAAATATTACTTTTTTAATCTTTAGTCTTGTCATTCGTAATTGTGTCATTTGCACCAACTTTTCAATATACAAATTTGGTTAATTTTGTTGTTTGTAAAAGAATTAAGAACTTTGCATTCACACCAATCAAACAAAATACACTCAATGTCACATAACAACATTTGCATAACATTGGCATTTGGCATCTCCCAAATACAAATCACATTTTCTAAACAAAAAATACACTCAAGAGTCAAATGTTTGGAATATGGATTAATACAAGTTAGAGATTACAATATCATTCACTTAATGACTTGATTCAATTACATGTGACAAAAGGTTTAGTAGGTATTGGATTCATAGGCAAAAGCACTAGCAGTAGTTGGAGTCTCCGTAGTTGTTAACAGTTTGAGGAACATGTTCCAATCCTTGTCTTTAGGCATCTCAATTGAAGTTAACTAATAGTCGCTTAGATGCAACTTAGAAGTTAATTCATAGCTGAGAGAGGAGTTTTCCTTTAAACAATCTTTGCTTTCTTAGTAGCAAGCTTAATAGGGGTTTCAACTAATCATTGATTTTCCCCGCAATCTCATCTGCCTACTCATGCCAACTACTGAACTGGTCCTTGTCTTTTCTCAACTGCAACTTCTTCAAGAAATCCTCCTTCGACATCAAATGTTGCTTATCGTTCCAAATTGATGGCAAACCTATACCAATGAAAAATTAATCTTCCCTGCATCTCCCATAACAGGCAGTTGCACTAACTTAGACAATTTTGTGCTTCTCCCAAATTTGCATATTTCCATGTGACTATAGATGCTTTCAAATTGCACCCTTTTGCTCGTTGCATTTCCCTTCCAAATAAATATCAGAAAGTTTGCATACTACGTTTAAAATCTAGATTGCCTTTTGTTCCAAGTCCTCTCTCGAGTTCAATTCTGTTTTGGCGTCCTCAATCACCTACTTCACCTCCCCACACATGTATTCCTCCCAATTCATCAACAATATTCATTATATCTTCCCACACGGCCCGGTATACATTAATTATAACCTCTTTAACATTGGACTTCACGGCAATCTCTTTTGTTTCATCCAACTCCTTTTGCAAGGATATCAAATTCGCTTTTGCATCCTCTAACTTCATTAAATAAGTATTCTTCATAGCCATTCCATAAGTGGCTTATGATCTAGCCTATTACAAATCATTTACCTTCTCTAACTCACGTGGATCAACCAACTTTGAGGATCGGATAAAACTTTTTCTCCAAATCTGGTTATCTTATTCCCATCTTTTCTTCACGCCTTCAGTGAAACGATGTCAGCCTTCAACTTTTCAACCTCTTTAGTGGGCCTATTTTTTCTTTATCTATCTTTTCCAATGATGCACAACCACATACTTGTTTCTTTTGGATACATTGAGCTTGTCCACATTTTTGAAGTCTTCCATATCGATTGAAATAGATTGCATGCTATAATTGAATGGCAGCATCTGATCCTCTGGTTTGACAAATTTGGATGTGGCTATCACATATTCCATAGTTCCTGTTTGATGATTAAAAGTAGGCCATAACCTAGGAACAAAAATATCTTAAGTGACCAATGGCCCCATCACCTCCTTTTCTACTTATTCTGTTGTGATTTCTTCACAAACATGGCGCCCTATAATCAATGTTTTGGTGAACATCCCACTTCATGACAGACCCTAGAGTAATGGGCAAGCTTTGAGGACCATGGGCGGTGACACCTGAAGCTATCATCTGTTGAGATCGCATCTGCACTTGCAAGGGAATAGCCTGGCTCTCGCTGCCAATGGAGGCCACCAATTGCCCAGGAGTGTGAGGTCCCATAGTTCTTGAAGGACCATGGGCAGTGACACCTGAAGCTATCATCTGTTGAGATCGCATCTGCACTTGCAAGGGAATAGCCTGGCTCTCGCTGCCAATGGAGGACACCAATTGCCCAGGAGTGTGAGGTCCCATAGTTCTTGAAGTGGAAATTGCAATGGAGGACATTGTGGCAATTACCTTGTATTCACTCCATGAAAACTATGTGCATCAATTTGAGCCTGAGGTCTGACAGTGGCAGTGCTTGAAGTGGACACAGAATCAGTAGTTGCAGTGGACTTAAAAGTAGTGGACATAATCTAGGGATTAACTTTAACCATGTTTGGATCATTCTCAACCTTTTGCCTTTTTATTCTATGCTCATTTCCCACACCCTTTATATGCTCAACACTAAACATGTGCTAGCCTCCACCACCAGGTGGTGAAATGCCTTTTAAAGAATGAGAATCCATCATAGTAGGAAGAGCAACGGAAGGTTGAGGAGGATTGGAAGACCCTGCTAAACATTAAGAGCTAGTGTCAGAAGATTTAATTGGCGGTAAAGTTTAAACCATCATGAGCATAATTCTCCGAATCCAATACCAGATGTGTCTCCCCTTTTCCTATAATTTACTTGTGGTGGCAACCAAATTCCCTCACCCTTTGGCCCCAGTTCACCACCTTGATAGTTCATTGCCTTTACACCTATGTCTGCCCCCTTGGTATATTCTTTCTGTCTATCTTCATCCAAAGTATAGGTGTACCTATAGGTTTCCGTTTGAAACTCCCCACTTTTGCCTCCTTCAATTAAAAATTAGAGTGATGTTTTTCCATGGGGTTTTCTTCCACCCATTAATTGCAGAATTAAGAATCCTCGTCAATGACACCAAAACCTGCATCAATTTTTGGAGGCCCCAACTTCCTCCTCATTGTCCAAAAGGCCTCTATTTTCTGTCTGCTCCAATTTTCCTCTCCAATATCATTCTTTAGTTTATCTAGGATGTTTTTCGTAGAGGGCCTTATCCACCTTTGCATAAAAATTGTTATACCTGGGGGATTGAAAGTTGTTGCATTTCATCGGCAACTTTCCAATATGTAGAGCCTTTTCTCAATAGCAATTGGTTTGATGGTTTCCACCACATCTTTCCAAGTGTCATTGTTTTTAATTTTTGCAAACAGGTGTTTACTTTCATGCTACATTTTTGGCCGATAGGCCTTTCTAAACTAAGTTTTCTTGAAAACTGCCCATCATCGTCATCGTCTCCTTTATATTTTTATTCTTTGAAAAATTGATAATATGAAACGTATTGGAGTTTATGTACACAGAATGAAGTTAAACTGCTTCATGTCCTGCGACCTTTCTCCTCATCACGACCCCATCCCTTCCTTTTAGATTGTCATTAAAATGAAACTGTTCTAGCTATGAGCACAGGTTTCTGAAAACAGGAAATGGAGTGCCTGAGTTGACTGGATAAACAGTCTCTGAAGTCTGTGATATATGTGTCATTTGGAAGCGTCGCTATTTTGAACCAGAGACGGTTGGAGGAATTTGCTATGTGGGTTTTATGGTCTGATCTGCCGAATGGAGAGGCTGCAGTGCTCCCATCAGGATTCAGAGAACGCAACATAGACGTAGGGTGCTTTGTATCTTGGTCTCCGCAGTTGGCAGTGTTATCTCATCCGAGTGTCGCCCGCTTCATCACACACTGTGGATGGAATTCAACCATGGAAAGCATCGCCATGGGCATGCCAATGTTATGCTGGCCTTATTTTGCAGAATAGTTAATTGCTCTTTCGTGGTAGATGAATGGAGAGTCGGGCTGGCTTTGAATGCAAACAAAGAAGGGATTATAGAAAAGAGTGAGGTGGAAGAGGCAGTGGACAGGTTATTAGGTCGGAATGAAGGTGCCGAGATTAGGAAAAGAATGAGTAATCTCAACAATATTGCAAGGGATGCAGTGAAGGAAGGAGGATCCTCCTATATCAACTTCAAAAAGTTTGTAGACGCCATGAAAAGCAATTGATTACACAGTGATTGCTGTGAGCTGTCATGTTATTTCCCTGAATAAGTTAGTGTAACTTTGTACATTCGTTTCCAAGCTTGGTAGTCGGACTCGGTACTCAGATGATCGAATATTTTTGCAAGAATATGGCATGAGTATTTTTGCTGCTACTTTTCACAATTAATTTAAGTTCATCCATAAATCAAATGCAGTAATTTTTGCCTAACTTCAAATTTGTAAGATTCTCCCTGATAATTGGGGTGGGGGCAACAAGTAGATTATGTTAAGTTGTGTTATTTCAAGGTTTTGGAGTGCTACCAAATTGATTCATTTGAATACCATGAATTGGTGCTCATAAGATATGTATCACAACTCTGTACTATCACAAATTAATGATCACATGAAAATGATAGGTCATTAGTTCCCTTAAATTGATGCACACAAATAATTTGTAACATGCATTAATGTTCTCGTTATATAACCAAAAATTGTATCGGTGTACACCACAAGAATCAACACCTTGACCTTGTCATACCTATTAATTTGAAGATTTAACACTAAAGATTTATATGAATTTTTTCCACCCAGTGCTTACATAGATTGTTGATTCATTCATGAAGGATAATGAGTGAATGCACATTACTTATCAAAGTAATTGTAGCTAACCAAATGTTCCGTAGA
This sequence comes from Taxus wallichiana var. yunnanensis, assembly GCA_018340775.1. Taxonomy (NCBI): domain Eukaryota; kingdom Viridiplantae; phylum Streptophyta; class Pinopsida; order Cupressales; family Taxaceae; genus Taxus; species Taxus wallichiana. The sequence goes on from CM031235.1 coordinate 884,253,759, forward strand.
ACATATGCCTGGGTCTCTATAATACTAAAAATCTTGCCTAAAATTTTAAGAACTACATTTAAATAAAATAAAATCCTAATCACCACCCTAAATAAAATTACACTTTCCACATATTCTTTACCATGCCAGAAGGCAAATCATTATGAGGTAAAAACTTTGCTGGCCACTATTTGTGTTTACCGGTGGGCTTATTCTTGATTAAATTTCTCACTGCACTTTCCCGGCGGTAGAAAATTATGTTTTTCAAACAAATTTTAAAAAATAATCTGTGATACTAGTAAAATTTACCATTCTTATGGTTGTAGTTACCATCAAATTTAAACCCCAACAGCAAGGTCTACAGGAATCATACCACCACCATGGAAGCTCCTTTGATGGCCGGGATTAGTCCACAATGAATTTCATCTGAGAAAGGGATGTATGCAGATCACTAAACGAGCTAGACAACGTTGGATGTTGCTGCTCCAATTATAGCTTAATAAACAAATATGCAGGTGGACTGCTCACTATCAATTATGGCAGTGCACGCTTTTATAACAGATTTCTGCCTTGCACAACTTCCATTGATGCAGAAAAGCACTGGATTTTGCATCTCTTCCTTGGATATTTGAAGAATGGCAGAGGTCTTATTATATTAACTTTGTGGTGCACCCTTATGATTTAGGTAGTTATTCAAGTGTCTAAAGGTATCTGCAACAACAATGGGAGTATCTATAAGGTGTGGGACCTTAAACCTTGAGATAAACCTCCAGAATAAGGTTGGATCCTTCCCTTAAAAGCTCTAGATTAACCACTACTGTAATCTAACTAAAAATTCTGCAAAGTTAAGGGAGGAAAATTACTGAAATTTATAAGAATGGTGATACGCTCAGTGATACCGAGCGTATCAAGGGATCACTCTCCCTGTGATCAAGGAAAATGCAAGAACACAATGATAAAAGGGAAAATAAGAGCCACATTCCACACTACATTCTAACATCCTTTAATCTGCTCACCCTCAACACATCTCTGACTCTGTAACGATACAGCCCTATAATATCACATCAACTTCATAACCCAATCTTTTTTTTTTTTTTTTAAAATTGGTATATTTTACATCTAACAAATTTCAAACATTTTGTATTTTGTGATAGTATACACAAATCTCATTTAATCTGTTCAATTTCAAACATTTCATATTTTGTGGTATATACCAGAAACGTAATGGAAAATTGTCTAGGTAAACCATCATAGTAAAAATAAATCAAGCTGATTATAATTAGTGAAGGTTTTTTTAATTTAATTTTCCTATTAAATGGTTTGGTTTGTTGTAGGTTCAAAACACATAAGGTTTATGTTTTGTTTCTACTACATTTTTGTTTTGTTTCTAATATAAATTGTTGATGAAATCAAGATCATTTTTTAAATCTTAGCTTGGGAATATTTGTTTCACATTTTATACTGCGGTCAACAAAACTTACAATCTCTTTTTTCTTTCCATACATCTCAACTTTATCTATTACATCTTTCTTAGGTTTATCATCTATTAATTCAGTCCTTTTAAATTTAATTTTGATTTCTTGTTAACAAATCATTGCATCATACAACTTGGGTAGGGGAAGTCAATGTGCCAATGTGTTTGAAGTGTATTATCTTGAGCCAACACCAATTATAATGAATACTATTTTAAAGGTCATGAGAAAATGAGTATTTTACCTCACACATTATTTCACATATTCACTTATTTTTTACACATTGAATAATAATTTTAGATGCTTTATACTTAAAATAGTTCCTTGAAACTATGATTATTTTGAGAGTTTAAAATTCCAACTACTTGCATCATATTACATTCCCCTTCTCATATTAGTTTTTCAATATATTCGTCCATATGCCTATCGGCCTCTCCCATGCACCTATGGATGCATTTGCTAGTCTACCAAAAACTTCATTACAGCCAACTTTGTCCTCATCACTCCAAATGGATCGCACTTCCAATAGATGTCCACATCAAAACAATAACTCTAAAATCTTGAGAGCGACATTGAATACCTTCCTATCAAATGTGAACACTCTACAAGAGAAAGACAAAGAAAGAAATATAGATTTCTTGCCATACCATTTAAGTATTGTCTATCTAAATCATCCATTTGCCTTATATATTCCAAAGCAAAAATCCTCTATGTAACATACTTAGGCAATTTGAATGGTTTAACTTCTGCACCATAAAATCTTATCACAGTGTATTCTTCCATCAAAACCAGTTTGCCAATTGAATCTTTGTTCCCAATTGGATGCGATTTCTACAACTCTAGGGCATTCTAGGCATGCAACTACCTGTGATGGTTTCATACAATGGGGTGAAAGAATAATCTATGAAATGGATGTAAGAACTTTGAGCATCATACATCCTTATCTTGCACAACCAATCACATATTGGCAACAACATATTGCAGTCAACATCTTGAAAAGGCTTGATCTGAATAGTATTATTTTCAAGCATAGTCCAAAACCCCACACAAGAAACATACACAAGTATGTACTGATTCTAAATGTATTGGACCAATTATCTGAAATAGACAGTTGATGATGAATAGAGTCAACAAGGTGCTTACAATAGTTGTAATAAACAATTTCTTATTGAAAGTGGATTCCATATACCATTTCTAGCGTAAGTCACAAGGTTCGAGTTCGAGTTCGACAAGGATAAAGTTCGGTTCAAGTTTGTCAATGGATAAAGTTCGAAAAAAAAAATCGTCATTAAATTCGAACAATAAATTATAAAAATATCAAATATATATATAAATATAAAATAAATAATATGAGAACTTAAAAATAAATATAATTTAAAACTTAAAAAGATAAATAAAAAATCAAAACAAACATAAAATACAAATTAAAAAATAAAACAAAACTTTAAAAAGATATAATGTATAACCCAAAGCATGCATAAGTTATAACATATTATTTATTAATTTTGAGGGCTTCATCAAATCCTTCGTGCCCCAAGCTCAACATTAGAAAATAATCGAGAGAGTAGTTTTCGTGAGCATTATTAACAATATTCCTCCTCACACGTTGCGGACAGCAGCACCCGCACCACACCAACAATTTCTCATACCACGAAGAGACGAGTAACAGAGCTTTTTAGCCATGGAGGCATTATGTGCACTGGTTAGGGCCATTTTGTCTGGACTCATTGTACATTCTATAACGATTTTAACCTAATTTTGACCTATCTTTATGAAATTTGGCTTCGCTATTTTTTTAGACATGTTCCAGCACAGGCAGATTTTATAGCCGAATTGTATCAAATATTTTCGATTTTTTTCACACCCTAAAAAATACGGCGAATTTCGAACTTGAAGGATTAAATCCGCCGAACCCTGTGACACTGCTTTCTAGCACATAATCATCCACTGGATTATTATTGTCTAACCAAAACAAATGATAACATAGATATTGTCTCCTTAACCCAACCTTTGAATATTCCCAAATCATAGGGAGGGTGATGTGGTGATAATGGTAACTTTTCATTTTTGTGATATTTTTCAAGAACCATCACTTACCGATTTTATTGCATGTTGCATAGTCCCTAGAAAATTGTTCTAGGTTTATTGAAGTGGTTCCCAAACTCACAAGTCCCAACATGCTGCTGATTTCTTCCTCCCCTATCCTCTACACAATTTCCTGCCTTGATCCACAACTAGGTTGCCCTTTCTTAAAGATTGCTCAAATTTTGGGGGCATAATTACTAGCACATGCATTAATGAATTTGAGGCAAGGGAAGACCTCATCTAATATCATTTTCCCTAACCCACCCTTCCATACCTTGCCTGATTTACTATCAATTCCAAAATGTTGAGTTCTTGTAAGAGGTTGAGGAATTTGCAAATGAACTTGTTTTCTTTTTCCGTTTACCCCTTTCTATGTCAAACATAGACTTGAATTATTGAATTGAAGTAATAGTTAGTGAGAAAGGCTATAAAAACTGACAAATTAATCTAAGGCCCTAAACTAGACAATGAAAAGGTTTCAAAATTCTCTTAGTCTCTAAGCTTACCTGGTATCAACAGTTTTATCATTTGAGTGACTAAAAACTTGAAGAGCCAATATGGAATGATGGAATCTAGATTCTCGATGCTTAGAACTGGAAGTGTTCAACTTTCAAATGTGAATCGTGGTCCTGATTTTTAAAAAGTACTAGTATCAATACATTGTAAGTTGTAGCTTACAGTTAAAAGATTAAAACTTAAAATTGAAAAATCAATATGCAAATTGTAGAGAATGGACTTAGAAATGACACTGGGAGAAACTGAAAATGAACTGTAAAAAGCCTTGCTAGGTACAATACTAGATCACTATTCATTGTTCAGTGGTACTATTAAATGAGGGAAAATCAGAATTGATTAGTGTGGTTTTTGGGGAAATTCATTTGCTCCTAGAAGTAAACGTGGCACTTTTTGATTTTTTAATAGATATGTTGCATTTATTGGATTTTTTGATCATTTGCAAGACTTCCAATGTCCACAATGTATAGGAACTGCCATGTGCCATGTCAGCCTTAGTATTAATTTCAAACATCCTCTTTACTCGCCATCACTGCCAATGTTTTCTAGATCGTAACCTAAGATTCAAGCATTAGATCTCGGAGGATTAGTAATTGAGATTACTTTACGGAAAATTTGTGGATGACAGGCAAAAATCTTTTGCTTCAATGACATCAAATGTACATCATTGATCCTCTAAGATCGATGGCACTAAAGTCACCCTAAGTTATAAAGGTTTTCTTTTTGTATTCTTCAACCTTGATTTTTGATTCATAGACCACGACATTGACGTTTGCAGCCCACTTAATAGTTGACAGTGTCGTAGACAAATAAAATATAAAATAAATGTTGGGCTGTTGGATGTAAAACAATCAAAGGTGGAAGTTAAAATTTCAAATAAATTTTGTTTGAAGCATTAGGCTTGGCCAAAACAATAGACACTGTTGATCAAGACTAGAACAATGGTAGACAAAGGATGACATGCCATCTTCTTTTAAATTTTTATAAGTAAAATCATTGCATTCACATGTCACGCATAAATTCACCGATGGAGTTAAATTGTTTTTAAGTTTCTCATCCACTATTCCCCGAGGAAATAAATTAATGTTTTTAAACCATTTTGAATTTCATCTAACAAAATAAATAAATGTTTTATAATCATAGTGAATTTCTCCTAACAAAATTTCTCTTCCAAAGTTGTCCTCTTCTTTTCCCCAACTTATTTGAAGCCTTGGGCAATCTTCTCAATTTTACAAATTTTTCAACTATGTCAAATTCTCTTTAGTGTTATCCTCTTCCTTTCCCCAACAGAAACCCTTTTGAGTATCTTCTGATCTTGTATGATCAATGTTTTGACTTCAATGGTCTGAGATTATGCCATGGTTCCGTGTTCAAAGTCATAGAGGTCTATTGCTTCAAACTGCTGCTTTGAAATTTTTCGTTTTGTATCCAAACCTTCATTAGAGGATTTGTTCTTAGGAAAATGAAAATTCTTCCTTGAAACTCAAAATCTGGCACATAACTTATAGAAAATGCAATTTCATCTACAATGCAATTGTGTAACCCCTCGAGTGACCTATTAAATGCTATAAAGCCACAACTAACATTTATTCAATACATCGTCTAAGGGGTTGTGGTGTAATGGTAATGAAAGGCACTTGTGGGAGCATGACCTAGAACCCCCTCACTGCAATAAGGCAGCCCATAACTCTAGCAAACATATGTTGTGATTGTGGTGTAACAATTATGGGTTACATTTGAGCATAACCAGAGTTTAAAAATCTTTAAAATGTGGTCCAAGTTTACTCCACACCACATAAAAGGTCACCCATTATCTTATACAATGGAGCCATTGTCTTCTCGGCAAGGAGGTCATTTTGCATAATGATTGCCAACCACTTTAGTTGTTGAACGCTTCGTCTAAGATTCAAGAACGTCAACATTTGAGGTTTGCACCTTACATTCAACAATTTAATTTGGTAATCAAGTATAAGAAGGTGGTCACCAACAAATTGGCTGGTCTTCTTAGTTATCTTTTTTGGGTACTTGGAATTTTGGATACTCGGCATACAGTCCATGATGAGTAGAAAGGTCTCTACTCCACGGATACCTAGTTTGATCTGATTGTTGATATTTTGTAGCAACCCATAGTGGTGAACTTGACACCTCTCCTTGACTATAGTTTGTAGAAAGGGTTGTTTAAGTTCACTCAACTTTACATTCTTGTGGGCCCTTTTTCTCAAACTTTTGCTAAAGGAAGCTCATCCATCCTTTTATAGTGGGAATTTTGGCATATATATTACTTTGAAACACCTTCTTAATAGCTTTCAGAAATAGGTTGTGGAAATGGGTTGAGGATTACATTTTTCAAGACTTCATAAGTGGGCTGCAAACATGTTCCTCGAGCATGTTTGGAGTAATTTTGGGCTTTCGTTGACTATCATTTGAGACTATGACTTGCGCTTCTCGATTCACTCTTGTTGACTATTGTTAAAGCTTTTGGATTGTTCGTCGTGTTTCTCCATTTCATTTCATTCGTAAAAAGACGACTAGATTGAGGAGATTAATCGCACCATGGGCCATGCTCTTCACATTTCTCATTAGAAGTGTTGTCACCTTTTAGAGTCTTTTATGGATTTCAAACTTTGATGCCTAAAGAGATTTTGGTTTCTCTTTTAGCTCCATATACATCCCATGAGAAAAAGGAGCATGAAAAAGCATCTTCATTTTTGAAAACAATTGGCTAAGCTTCGCACAAAAATTAAGGAGAGTTTCTAGCGAACTCAAGCTATACTCAAAGCGCTTCATGGCCAAAATCTAGACCCTTGTTTTTTCCATGTTTGGCTTCACTTGGATAAACAAAGATTTCACAACAAACAACTTTACAATTTGAAGCCAGAAGATATAGGCCTTGCATTACTCTCCAAGAAGTTGGGCGTAGTGCCTTTTTCCTCGATCTTCAATCATAGCTTGACATCCATGATGTTGTCAATGTGAGGAGCTTAAGTTGTACGGGCCATCTCACTTGCATGAGGAGGTTTCTATCAGTCATCATGAGGCTGCCATTCCAATTTTTAACAAATGTTGGCTAAAGATATCGTGTTTGATGTTTTGGCGCAGACACATTATAAGGGGTGAACTGCTACTTGCCTTGTAGGCCACAAAAGCACTTTTCCACCACAGGCCAAATGATTCTTCGAGTCAGATTTTCAAGTGAAGTTCCTAAATTTTATGTAGAAATTGGGAACAATTTCCTCTAAGCAGTGGGAAATGACAAGGACATTCAAAATAGTTAGTTTGTTAACAATAGTTATTTGATAATAAATAAGCCAAATCCATAGGAAAGTAGGTTAGTGAATTTTTTTGAAGGATAGACAAATGATTTAGAAAGGACGTGGACATTTGAATGTTAAGAGGTTGGGAGTGGAAATATTAAATGTCTTCTAAGATTTTAATCCTATAAATATAGGTTCTCTTATGTAAATAAAAATCCATAATGAGAATTGTATCAGTTCTTCAACGAAACTTTAGCACCCCACTAGAACACAAAAACATAGTTTGGCCATTAATTTAAAGCTTTATACCGTGAATATTGAATTAGCATGTTTTTTCTTTTGAAGCTTTATACACCAAATAATCTCTTGACAATATGTGAAAAGTGCCATCCAAAGAGTTTTCATTAGTTATATGTTAGGTGAATATGATGCAATGTGCCACATGATTTGGAGGACAAGTGGCATATTTCTAATAACCCAACTCATATCATGGTCCTCATTGCTCTGCATACAACTTTGGCTTTCCCCTTTCATTTTCCATACCTGATTTAACGATATAGTTTACATCACGCTTCCAATGTAGAATTAATTTGCACCAAGAGGTGCATTTTACATCGCATATGAACTTGGACGTTTGGTCTTTGTGTATGAGTGGGTTGGTGGGTGAGTGATTGGGTTGATGTGGAGAGAACATTCAAGAACGAAATTCTAAAGATATGTCTAAAGGAGACAAATATAATGCATGCACTTGATGTTGTAAATCAAAAATTTCCAAGTAGGTATGACATTCAAGACTCAAATTTCGAAGTAGGTATGACATTCAAGACCCAAAATCTAAGTGATAGTTAACGGTTAACCGTCTCTACCCGCTGCAACAATTAAGGAGCTAAAAAAATTGTTACTAGCACATATCCATCTTAGCATGGACCTGATATGTGCCAAGAGGTATCCAAAAGATTCAATGGGGCAATCCCGCCACATCACAAGTGTAAGAACATAGGGATTGACACCTCAAGTCTTTTGGATATCACTACACATGTCATATCACTATTAAGTTAGGTCTTCGCTAGAATTTACATTAGAACATTAAAGTTCATGAATATTGGATTAGCATGTTTTCTCTTTTGAAACTTGGAACACTAAATAATCTCTTGACAATGTGGTAAAAGGTGTTATCCAAGGTGTTTTAATCTTTTATATGTTATGTGAATATAACACAATGTGCCATACATGTATGGAGGCATCCTTCACCTCCCTCTCACAACAAAAACCCTAAAAACATTGCCCCTTTAGGACACACATGCAACCACATTGATCAAGGGCCTATTTTATGTACATTTTCATCCATCTAAAATGATGGATCTAAAATGATGGACACCCTTGTTTGGACCCAATAATTCTTGATGGGCTGCAATGAATCTTCGTTATGTTTTCTTTCTTTGGCCAATAAGGAGAGGTTGGTGTACCCTTTAAGGGCATCATTGATTGCTTTCACCGCATCCCACTAGTATGGTGATCTAACAACATTAAAAGGGATGTCACATGCATAAATAAAACGTCCAATTTATTGGTTGGCTATGTCCTTGCTTTCATTCTTGAATGCCCTTTCCAATAGGCCTACATATTTTATTCTCTTATGACTAAGAGGTGAATCATCTACCTCTATGGCTGGAGGGGGATGACGAAAACGAGTGTGATGGGGTCAAACATTGGCAGATGGAGAAACAAATGACTTGCTACCTTTACATTCTTTCTTTGCCAAAGGATGCTTCGATTTTATGGCAGTTTCTGCATCCACATCATCTTTCTCTTTGATGTATAAGAGAATCTTTGCATGTGGCAACCCCTTTCCATCCACTCCACAAACTCTGATTCCTTGGCTAACAACCCCATATAAATAAAATTTCACCCAACTATACGAGCTATTATATTTTATTTTACACTTTGAGCAAACCCGAAAATAGCCCCCACCACCTGGCAACTATTGTATTGGTGTGACATACTTACAAAGGGGTGAGCATGAATCGTATTTGATGGTTATCACTTGACCCACCAAACTAGAACTTGCAACTATTCTACCAATACCTATAGTTCCCAAGTTAACAATTTAAAAAAAAAAAAACATGTTACAATTTAAAGACTAAAGCCAAAGGGAAAAGAATATGAGTGCTAAAAGCTAGAGGATGAAGGATTGTTCAACTTCAAAACAATAACAAAAATTGAAAACAAGTTACATAATGCAAACTAACTAAAAAACAACCCACAAAAACTTATCTTTAATCACCTAGCCTCTTTGTTGCAAGCTCCTTAAACTACTTGGCACTTGTAGTGGCGTAGGATCAGCCCTAAGCAATTGAAAATCTAAAGATGAGAAAGCAAATGTGCAATGAGAGATAAGTATGCAATGTGAGGTAAATGTGTTGTTTAAAAAGAGTTTGGGGGTGTCTTTTGGAGTAAGTTTTTATTTTCACAAGTCATTTTGACTTTTTTTTACCAAAACGCAAAGGAAAAAAAAAGACGACGTTGATTATTTTTATGGGTTTGTACCAAATTCATTCAGACACATGAAACATCACCTGTGTACATTCAGATACATCAATTGACGTACCTAGGAACTATTTTGCATTACGTACACAACACATATCCGTTCGTATTTTGGCACGTACTTGTACCAAGTGCGTCGTACTCCATTTCAGACCTTGTGAATGCATACTTGGCTTCCTAGAAATCCATGTATTAAGGCAAAAAAGAACATGAATTTGAAAAGACAAATCCAATGGATAAACTTAAGTCTCACAAGAAATTAATCTACTATAAGTGCACAAATGATCAAAATATTACATCAGAAATTCTAGCCAAAACATCAAACAAGAGGACCAAGTTCTAAAGCAAAAGCTAAAACAAACGATTGACCTTTGAATAAACTAAAATTGCAAACAAATTTCTCTACATGTATGCTACTCATTGGTTCATTTACAAAAAAACATTCTTGAAACAAACGGCAAGATAGGAATCAAGAAAAGAATCTTCAAGAAAGAAAATAAGAGACCTTCAAAATAGTTTTTAAGTATCAAACATTATCAAAGGAATCTCTTATTGGAAAAACAATTTATGAGGTAAGAACAAAAGGATAGGATGATTTGGAATAAAGAATCACATGACAAAGTGATTAAAACGACGTTTGATAAAGAACATAGGAAAAAAGTCATGCTTAATTGTGATGGTAGGGAGAGAAAAGTAGATAGACAAAAGGTGGTAAAGGTAGACAGCATAGTCATTAGCATTAGCAAGCATCAAAATGGAACATGATGTTGTACATATTAGAAAATTCTAAGGGACAGAGTGAAAGTTAAAGTGTCGTGATTGACAAGGAGTGCTGATGTAAAATATGAAAATCTTGAATGTGGGGGATCAGATACCTATTGGCAATAGCACAATTCAATATGCTTGTGCCCGCACTATGATGAAGCAAGTGAATATTTTGATATCAAGGAAAATATATAGATCATTAAGAATATGAATGTCGTGTGACTTGAGCAATTGGAAAAGGCATTTCCTCTTCAAGAAGAGTAGTCGAAATATCTAAACAAAAATTAAGATACCGATCAGCATCACAATGAACAACAAAGGGCGATGAGGTCAAGGAAAGTATCAATCCGCAAAGAAGATATCGCACCGAGGAAGTGGGCCCTCGAACTTAAAGCAATATGTATGTGGAGTGCCCATCAAAGGTATTAGGGACACCTTTGGATGGAGACAGTCACGAATGAGGCAAGTTATTCCAGCGGATCTTTAAAATCTCCTTCATCTATGATTCTCGTGTTTGAAATCCAAAACCCAATGGTTACCAATAATAACAGGATGTGCTTGTTCAAGTATCTCGCAAATCTAAGTGAGCAAGAAAAGATTTTGGATTCATTTTGAAATAACGACACTCAAGAGATTCAAGATGTCACCCGCTTCTTAACATCGCTCGAGTTCAAACCTCGACCATTAGGGGCACTCCTTGAGTTCACACCATGGTTACCCACCCCTAATGTGTTCTACTTCAACAGTTGCACCTAGCTTGCATGCAATTCAGCCTACCCGAGGAATTCTCCAACTGCAAATGTGAACGGGGTCCGCCACCCAAAATCTACTTGCCAGTGAACAGTAACATCTCACAATTCTCACCTCTATGTTCTAAGAAAAAGGGTTTTCCCTATAAGACTACTTTACAGTTCTGAATAATAGACTGCCCATTCCTTATCTTTCTTTTGCAGCTACAAAACCTTTTGAAGTTTCTCAACTTGAAGCCAAGCAAGATCTTCATCCAAATAAATGTTGTTAGGAAGGAATAATAGCTTCTTCTTACACTTCAAGACTTGTAGACACTCCTCAACAGATCAAAACTGATAAAAGCCATCAAGAGTCATCCCAGCCCTGTGCAGAGTTATTTCTTTAAGGTATAAAATCACATGTAGGAAGAAATCGGCGTCATCCAGGGAATTGGTGGACTTTAAAAGGTCTCTAACCTGAAGGTTCAATTTCTTAGCTTGCCTTGTTCTTTCTTCTTCAAACTTTCTTTGGACAGCAAGTTCAACAATGTAAGGGCCCTTTTGCCTTTGGTCACTTGAACCCATGCTAGCAAACAGTAAAATCTCAATTTTCTCATGTCTGTGTACTTGGAAAAAGAGTCTGTCCTACGAGACCTCTGCCGGCAATTGGGACACATTTACGGCATTATATGCTCAACCAAGGGCATGATCAACCAGGGCCAGGATAATCATGAATAAAAGATTTACGGTTCTGAATAATAGCCTGCCCATTCGTTATCTTTTTTTGTGGCTACAAATTGAGCAGCGCAGCCTTTTGAAGTTCCTCAACTTGAAGCTGAGTGAGATCTTCATCAAAATAAATGTTGTTGGAAAAAGGAAGAACAGCTTCTTATTATCCTTCAAGACTCGTAGACACTCCTCAATGGATCAAAACTGAATGATAAGAGCCATCAAGAGTCATCCCAGCCTTGTCCAGATTCATTTCTTTAAAGACTAAAATCGCATGTAAAAAGAAGTTGCCATCATCCATGTGATTGGTGGAATTTAAAAAGGCCTCTAACCCGAATTTAATTACTTAGCTTGCCTTGCTCTTACATCTTCAATCTTTTTTTTGGACAACAAGCTCAACAATCAAGGGGACCTTTTGCCTTTGGTCACTTGAACCACGACCCATGCTCTTCAACTTGTTTTTGAAGGGATTGTTGGTAGGTTGTGATTTTGCTCTTTAGGTTCTTGTGTTTAATGAGAATATATGTGTTCTGGTTTCTAATTTTCAATGCTACCTCTTAAAGATGCTGAATTTACTTGAGGCTGTTCTAATATCAGCAATATTTGCCTCCCTTAACTGAATTTGGTCTTCTAAATCTGCAATGACATTATCTTTTTCCTGCCACTCATTCTGAAGCTGGCATTATCTTCTCCAAGTCAGAGGCTCAACTGAGGAGTCTCTTGTAATAGATAGTTTACAGAAAATTTCGCATTGCTGCTTTAAAAGTCTTTATTTTCAGGGCAAAGGAGACGAGTTTCAATTTTCTTCATTGTAGACAACTAGACAGTCCATATATGAACTCAAAATTTTAGATTACCAGCTTCTATAACTTCTAGGATCAAATTCCCAACCACATGCATCAGAATCAAAGATTTCTCAGCTACTAGAATTATCTGGGAAGAATTACTCTGAACTGCTGGAAAGAATCAGAGATATAACATGGCCATAAATCTCAGAAAGGGTCATGAAGAGAACTTGACTCAGAACTTCTGAGAAATTTCTACTCAGAGTTGAAAAACACCCTTCAGTTCTAGAGAACCAAAAAACATCCTTGAAATTCCGTCACTGGAAAACATATGAAAACACTATGGATAAGAAAATAAGAATATGGTGCATCATAGAATATATGCTATGGATGCATGTCAGTACAAGCCATTAAACTAAAAAGATATCTCAGCCTAATACAGGTTGGCAATAACAATGGGTAAGATGCATAATGTACATAGGGGAATGTCTAGGACTAAGGGAGCCAGGTTGGAGAATCCTAGAGGAAGCAGGGTACTCCCATAGAACTTTCCCAACACCCAAAGGCTGGTGAACCTCGAGAGGTAGAGAGAAAACTATAATGCATAAAAAAGGTAATCAGCCTGGTAGCCCTAAGGAACCCCTATAAATTAGCACACTAAAGAGTAATTTTTATACTACTTTATGATGTTTCCTCCTTGGTGACAGATGCATACTTTTCCTAATTCTTTCTGTTTCTTCAGTAGCATGAGAAATACATCTTCAGAGACTATGGAACTTGATAAGCAAGACAAGATATATAGAGTATAACAGAAGCCTGGGCAATATAAGAAAGAGATATTTCCTTCAAAAGTCTGGGATCATTCAGTTAACTATATCTTGAGAAAATGGAGCCATTTTAGAATAAAGAGAAGCGAAGGACAACTTAGCATAATGCATCTGATTGTTCAGTCCTAAGTCTTCAATGTTGTAAAACATACCTGAGCCATTTCAATATTTCATTATGGTCTTTATTCAATTCTGTAGGAACAGAACGAACAATGTTTTTTTTCTTTCCAACAGAATATACTTCAAATCCACTCCCTAATGCCTGCAAACTTCAACAACGGCAGATTAGTCATAGACAACATTTCACTTCAAGCAATAATATTATCTGCAAAATAAACCATGAAAACATGTGAACACTCTTCGCAGTTCCTAAATTCTTTCCACAAAGAAATAATTCATAATAAAGGACAGCTAAAAGACCATACATAACCTGACCAAAAGAAAAGCAGCTGATGCCAAAAAGAAATAGTCAAAAACAAATATATGAAAAAAAATATGGACTATGCGTCTCTTGCTGCATAGAATCACAAGACATGCAAAACTACATATAGAATATTTTAAACAACAAACTAATCCAGATGCAAATACAGGGTGTCATACCTTGAGCTTACTAATAGCACGAATACAATCATCTTCTGATATAGCTTCACGGGATGATCTCCGTCTTTTTGAGAGGAGAGCTTGCAATTCCCGTAGCTCAATCAAACCTCCATTGTGGGGTCTTGTGGCCAAACAAATATCGACAATCTGGACCCCTGTTTCATTGATGTATATTAGAAAAACAACTCCTTGATCAGCTTAAATGGATATATTAATCATTAAATAAGATATCTCACAAATGTTGCTCAAGCACAGAAATCAAAAACTCGAAGCAACCTGCTGAGAGATTACTATGGAAAGGAACTATCTACATATAGTACAATAATGACGTGAGAACTGTTTCGATTGGATTTTTATAAATACATTCACTTCATTAAAAATTCAATCTGCAACTGCCCTCCAGTCCAAAAGGATTGGTTACCAAGGTTGTTTTTATCATTTCTGTTTGAAACATATAAACTATTTTTACTTGAATTTATGCATCTTGGTAACATGGAAGAAGACAGAGAAAGAGACCGAGTTCATAATAGAAGTCACCAATTCCTAGCAGTTCAGCCCAAAATCCCTTGTTTGATGCAAGTGGGTCCACCCCGACCTTGGCACACATCTCATGAAACTGTGACCTGAATGCAGGATTCTTCTTTATATCATTCTGCAATCATCAATACAAGCAATGCATTCCCAGCTGTTGTTATTTCTTCTTCAGTGAAATTTTAGGGGCAAAAGTCAAATCTTGGCAAGGTGAGGTAAACGAATAAAACTGAATCTATACGCTAATCCTCTAGAACAAAAATTAAAGAGAGAAAATACTCAGAGCAATGCATTCCCAGCTGTGGTTATTTATGCTTATGTGAGATTCTAGGATCAAAAGTCAAATCTTGGCAAGGTGAAATAAAATATATACTCTACCAAATCTACACACTAATCCTATAAAACAAAACACAAAAAGAAAGAGACATTTGGAGCATCACTGCTTACCTACCTTTGTATAGCCCTTGATCAACCAAGAAAAAATGATTCCCTAATGTCTGATGATAAAATTATCTTAGATTACTAGAATTAGCATTCTAGACAAATTCTAACTATTTTCACAATCCTGACATGGGACTATTGCAACAATTTATTTTTGAATAGCATTAGGGATCTTTCTGAAATTTTGGCCTTATTATAATCGCTAACTCTCTGAGATTGGACAAACAACAGAAAATTGCAAATTAAAGCATCTCTATCCATTGACGAACTTGCAGTCTATGAGACAAAATAAACATTGGATGATGAAAACAGGCTGCATACCTTGTGTTTACGAGCAAAATCTTCAAGCTGTGTCCTGAATGTAGAAAGTTGTTCCTTCATAAGATCTGTCCGTAGCTTAGCAACATTTTCTCCAAGCAACTTGTATTGATCCTATATATTAGAAAATTATGAATAATGAGAGGTCAAGAATAGATATTATCATGAAGATCGCTGTTTAGAATAATCTTTAAAACAAGAGCTTGTGGCCATTGTGGCAGATTCAAGACATGAAATCCATACACGAGCTGCAGCAGCAGTTTGAAGCCCTGATATTCCTGGTCGACGCCTCATATTTGACCCCTAACTCAACCATTCAACACAGATTCAATAAATTTGGGTGCTTTTAAAAACAAACTTTAACTAAAACAAATCCAAATGTGAAAAGATAATCTGGTATGGCAGACATATAAAAACTCAATGCGTATATATCATAGTTACCAGGTTCGGAAATCCGATTAAATTCGGAAGGGCAAAAAAATCCGAAAATTCGGAGTTCTCGAAAAAATCCGAAAAAATACGGAAAAATCCGGTTCGGAATATATATACTTGTATTATTATAAATTTATATTATTGTATACTTATATCATTATATATAGACAAATCATACAAAAAAGCATCCATCTACCATAATCATCATCATCATAATGATTCTTTCAAAAGATTGCAAGAAGTTGCTTGGTCCAAAAAGGTACAAAAATGGATTTTATGAAAATAAGAAAAATATTGCCATCAATGCGTAGAGCTCGAGAAAATATATACTTTTAGAGAAGACGACACCTAAAACGGAGCCACATAATGAAAGTTATGGCACATGCAAGTTTTTGCTGCTACATCTTCCCGGACCCTTTCCAAAAATGGCAAATTTTTTTCCTTGCGATTTTTTCACCAAAAAAAAAAATTTGCCAAAAAAGGAAAAAAATTCCTGCAAAAATAACACCGAACCGGACCGGATTTATTCGGTTGCTTCAAAAAATACGGTTCGAACCGGATTTCATACGAATCCGGCCGAACCTGGTAACTATGGTATATATAGCTTCCAAAGTGCATCCTAGAGAAGATAAAACTTTTCTACCCTGTTAGAAGACCCAAAAAGAAGACATCAAATGCACTAAATACCAAAAACAATGTTTGAAGGGTGCATCCCCTCAAATACACTAAACATTCCTTAACAACACAAATGAACCATCTAGAACTATTCATATTAACATTCCAAATATGAATAGAATCTGCAGTATTACATCACAAGAACTAGTGTAGAAGCAAGGAAGACGTTTAAACTACTGCAGTCAAAAGAAAAATATTTATCAGCATTGGCCCAAACCTCATGCTATTTTCGTGAAAAATTTTTAAATGAGATATTCTTGTATACATAACATATGCAACTAGCATCTCAGACTAGCCACTCATATTATTGTACTGCAGAATTAATAAGTTTATTCAATTCTCTCCTTTTCTACTGAGTATTTCTTAAATTGTTTAACCCAGGAACACTTCTACATGTTATCAGAGCCATGTCTGTGAGGAGCTTATCCAGCATCAAATAAATTGAAAACAAAAATGAAGTACAGAGAAAATTGAAGGAATTCAAAGGAGACATAACAGATCCGTGGAGTTTATGCCCTAGCGATCAAATTTTCTGCTCTTAAAAATTTTTACCCCATATTTACGTGAACGTCCAATAAAAATCATTTAGAGAGAGAGATGTGCAACACATCAATGCATAGAAGAGAATAAGGATTCTTCCACAAAGTGCCCACATCAGGCTTACAAGTTTGCCCTGATTGCTGCGCGGTAGGATTCAAGTAAGGTCTATGGTATCCAACGAAGATTTTTGGCACATTTGATAAACATGAGCAAAGTTAGCCAACCCGTCATTGATGTCCTTAGAGTAGAATATGCTAGAAATCAAAGCTTGACTGCTGCTGAAGAAAGCACATCATCCAAACTACTGAAGGGAATGGACTGAAACACTTGTTATGGATTCTAGAACTTCTAGTAACACCCAATATTCTGCACCACAGGCTCCATTTGTGTATCGGACCTAGGACTGACAGTTTAAGATTCAACGTTTACAACATGTCCAAAGCTTATTGAAACTGTAACTACAGAATTGAAAGCTCTCTTGGCAAAAAATTCAACTGAAGGTTTGATGCAGTTTGCCATCACTTAAGGGGAATTGAAGAGACTACCACAGAAATTGAGGAATGGAACAAACAAATTGAAACTTTCAAGTAAATCCTAAGTTTAATCCAGATGACGAGCATGATAGTGGACAGTGTTCCCAGAACTCCAAAGCATGAGCATGATCATAATCTTGATCCAGACATGAGCATAATGATGGTTCCAATCTTAAAAACAGGGAACTCTGTTCTGTCTCCGTTATCGAAGAAATTCATCAATCGTAGGAATTTCAAACCCACAACGTCGACACGGAAAGAAGAATGGAATACACAGTGCAACTGCCAGAGGCAATGAACCAACAGCTCTATCATAGCAATGCAAGTTGCCACTGCTAGTGCAGCCCTGGTTTTAAAATGCGATTTTGGATTTGATAGATGTTCTCCTGAATGGTATGAATTGTTATGCTATATATTTATGTCGTCTAGACATATCATTTATTATAGTCTCTCAGCATCAATGAATCAGATTCACATACTCTAGCTTGATGGTCTGTATCATTCAGACAGCATATACAATTTATGCACATTAGTATCCCCAAAAATATAAGCTAGTACATTTCCTCCCCTTCAAGACGAATACACTTGTTATTACAAATGAAATAGAAATGAATTCTGTTCACATATGTAATTCTTCATTTGTCATTCACTTCATTGGTCTGTTGATGCTTCCACTAGACCTCAACCTGCACAATGGCTCAATTCCTCAACATCTCAAGTTTGTGGTCCAACATACAGATAGGCTCTATTTTGGAACCCCAGCTATAATTCCAACTAAATCACAGATTAAAGAAGCACATCTTAGGATCATGTGCACAGTTTTTTGACCAGGAAATGTTAAGCACACTATGCAATGTGATACATCGTAGCACTGCAAGCTCATGCATGTCTGATGGACCCAACGACATCCAAAATCTCAAATGCTCCACAATGTGCTGCCAACATCTTGTATTTCTCCCACATTTTGAGTTTTACTCCAATGAACATGTGATATCCAACTAGTAATACAATTTTTCTAACAATATTGGCTACCTTTACATTGTTGTTTAACTTGCTTATGTGCTTTTTGTAGCTTCAAGCAGCTTGTCGCCAAGATAAATTATCACTTTAATAGTCTACAAAGGGTTTTGTTAGCTTCAAGCTTGCCATCGAGATAAATGGTCACTTTGATAGTCTAGAAAGGAGCGGTAGGCCTTGTAAGGAGTATTTTCCTTGGAGCATTTGTGATGTGGTTCAGGACCTGCTTTTGGCCCTGGACCTCAATGTATACCTCCGTACCTTGAAGAGAACTACTCCTAAGGCATTTATAATATGGTTCGGGACTTGCATTTTAGCCCTAAACCTCAATGGAGACGTGCAAATGAGGACCTAAATAATGGGATCTATTTTGCTTGTGTGTTCCATGACCCAATGGTGAATGAAAGGCAAGGAGAAATAGAATTATTCATAGCAAGTGGTGTGGAAACAGGTGTTTACAAAGCAGAAGGCTTTTGAGAATTTCACTTGAAATAAATGTTGCTGCACGCTGTTGACAACTGCTAACATCAGATTGTTCAGTTTTGTAGGATTTTACTCGTGTATTTAAGTCGTCTCAAGATGACATCCAAGGGTTTTCTTACCCTAACGACAGTTTTTTCATGTATTTTCAGTAATAATCACAAGGCAAGGGGGCTCACTTATCACACAAGCACCACAAGCATTACTATGGGCATTGATTCTATAGATAAATGCTTGCAGAGACTGCTATAGTCAATGTAAAAATAGCCAGGATAGAAAAGCATGATCAAGCAAGTATCATGAAATGAAAACGCTGATATTAAAAAGAGGATGGCAAGGAGTAACAAACTGCAACACAATCACAAAAACTTCTTCCCTGAAGAACAGAGGCTAATTGATTGTAGAGATATATATGTTAGGATTGATGGTAATTGGATCAAATATAAATTAGGACATTACTACATTGTCATTATTAATTTAATCGAACATCTCACCAATCACATGAAGAACAAAGACTAATTGATTGTAAAGTATATATGTTAGGATTAATTGTAATTGGATGGCAGAGAGTAACAAACTACAATAAAATCACAAATACTTCTCCCTAAAGAACAGAGGCTGATTGATTGTAAAAACAGAAAAGTTAGGATTAGTGGTAATTGGATCAAATATACTTTGGGACTTTAATCCATCGACATAATTAATTTATTACAAAATCTCATCAATGCGAAATGTATTGTGCTATAGTCATGTAACAGTTGCATAATTAAATGTAAGCATATTTGTTGGAAGCTAAACAACATACAATTTAACTAAGAGATGGGACCACATTATGAATATCAGTATTTTTATGGAGCTGGTGAGGCTAAAGGTTCAAGGACACCTGAATGCAACGCTTGACAGCAGAGTAAATTTGCAATCGGAGATACACACAAATTGGTGGAGGCCAAGTAATCCCAGTGATCTTTACAACTGTTACCCCATCCCTGTGAACAGTAAAAGCCAGATTTCAGAAAACTCCAACATACAGACAAGGATCCCATCCCTGTCCTCGTCCCTATACCCACAGCTTTTGGTGACCATATTGATATAAAATATAGCTGCACCCTTATTCACTTACTCCCGAAGCCTGATTTGGAATGGCATCTCATTACCCATACCCACACATCTTCAGGTGAATGGTAAAATCTCAATAGTCTTATCACTGCACATTCGGCAAGAGGGTTTATCCTACCCAATTGGCATTAGTATTACGCTCCACGAGCAGATCCGTGTGTGTACTCAGGCACCCTCCCATAATAGCCTTATCTTAAGGAGTTCTGAAAACCAGTAAATGCCAAACCACGAATATTCAGCATAATGGAGTGAAGTTTGGGTGTCCTGAGGTTAGGAATTGTGTTCCGCTTATTTAAGTTGAAGCAATGAAGAAACCTTGTTTTCGAAAATTCATTTCAAAAAATCTGGAATGCACTGATAATTAGGTTTTTACGTATCTTGTCCATCAACTACCTAAATGCGCCACAGCTTGGGTGCTGCAACATGAGTGTCATTGAAAAAGGCTAGATTGTTAACATCTTTTACATCTTCTTCCAAAGTTAATATCTCAATTTCTGCTTCAAAGTTAATACGTTCATGAACTGATCATTTCTGCTCCAAAACTATGTCAAGAATTGGTGGTTCTACTCTACTTGTCCTGTCTAATATTTTGTATTAGATGCCAGTAATATATACCATGGGAATCCATATATAGGATCCACATATATAAGAACAAAAATGGTAGAGAAAATCTCAAACAAAATTGCACCCTTTAACGGTGCACATTTGAGAGCAATTAGCATCGTTAATGGGGTCCAAATTTTTCCATTAAAGTTAACTTAAGGTTTGGAAACTTGAAAGGTTCAATAGAATAAAGACTCGAACTAATTGATGCACATACTTTTAGAAACCCTTGAAATTGAAGTGGATACTTGCGACCTGCGAATTCCACTCTCAGGGCATCATTGCCCTAACCCGTTTCCTGTTCGTCAAAAATGCCAACAATGATCTAAACTGCTGCCACAAAACAATTCGCGGCCAAACAGTGCCTTATATATAGAGAGAGAGTTGCAATCACTCTGTATATATAGGGTGTGACGCAGGTTGGAGGCTTCATTACAAAAATTTGGATGTAGGGCCGGATATGGGGGTTGTAAAAATTTGAGAATAGTTAGGTATGTGAAAGTTTATTGAAGTTTTCTTAGTTTAAGCAAAAAATTGAAGGAGACGATGATATGGCACATCCTATTCAAGCAATTCATTTGATGGATGGAATGGAAGAATAAGAAGATATTTTAATGTCGATGAGGCTATCAAAGACAATTTATGGGTCAACAAATCTTGTTAAAGATTTTTTTGGTATTCACATTTTCTGTTAGTGAGTTTAATGATAAGCTTTCTTGTTTTTTCAACCGTATTCTCATTGAAAATATACTTATTTTTAAAGCTGCAAGAAGATATAGAATGAGAAGTTAAAAAGAATAAATTTAGTGTTTACCATGTATTCTAAACAAATGTGAATTGTACTTATGCAACCAGTGAGTTTATTAATGTTGTTTTCTTTATAAATATTGTTTTTATTGTTGGGATTAGCACACAAGGTTGTACGAATAATATATCGATTTAAGCATACATATAATAGAAGCAGATATTCTACCAGAAGAAATATACAAAACAAGAGATATAAATCAACACGAAATTTAACGTGGTTTACTCTTTGTGGGCTACATCCACCAAGAAACAAGTCAATCTATTATCCAAAGCTTTGAGAAGATTTACAATCTTCTACACCTCTCACGATGTACGTACTTTCTTTCTCTCAAGCTTCTCCTCCAAGAATTCTCTCTCACAATTATTTTCACAATAATCATTAACTCTCTCTTCTAACCCTAGCTTTCTAGCTTATAAATATCTTATACAAACTTAGGGCACTTAGCCATGCAATTACAATTAATAAATTTGTTTTAATACTAAAATTAGATCTAATTCTCGTGAGTTAAATAAAACACTCACGCACAGGTAATCGATGTCGGTTAGCCCTAACCGATGACGGTTCCTACTTGCCTAACCGATGTCGGTCATATGTGACCGATGTTGATCCCTTCATAACCGATGTCGCCATCTGTGTTTTCCAAAGAAATTGATATAAAGCATGCTAAATTGAAGTAATTGAGCTCCACATCTCAACAATCTCCCACTTGGAGATAAATTACTGCACTATACATGTACATCGTCATCCTTGGATCCTTTCCTTAGCTTTGTTTCTTCCTCTTCAAGTCTCAAACTCAAAGACCAACAGAAGTGGAGTGTAGCTCCAACTTCTCTTTGCTAATGGATTCGTTAGCATATCCACAGAGTTTTTACTCATATGAATCTTCTCCAGTTGCAGTTGCCCATCCTCCAATACATTGCCGTCGATGAAGTGATATCTCAACTAAATGTGTTTTATTCTCGGAATGAAATGTTGAATTCTTTGCAAATGCATTGTGCTCATTGATCACATGAACAATTTGCAATCATCTTGCTCTTTTCTCAACTCTTCCATGAACATGTTCATCCATATCATCTCTTTCTTAGCCTCCTGTAGCTACAACATATTCTCGCCTCGGTAGTAGACAAAGCCACAACCTTCTACAATCTCGATATCCAGCCTAACTATTGTCTCGCCACCGTGAAAATATATCAAGTAGTGCTCCTTCTACCATCCAGATCTCCAACCATATTTGAATCAACATAGCCACATAAAGAAATATCTCGAACCTCCATAGCATAATTGCATGCTAGATGTCTCTCTCAAATACCTAAGTATCCATTGGACTGCTTTCCAATGCTCTTTACCTGGATTGGCCATAAATCTACTCACAACTCCCACTGCATATGCAATGTCTAGTTTGGTACAAACCATAACATACATGAGACTCCCAACTGCTGAAGCATATGGTACTCGTGTCATGTATTTGACCTCCTCATGTGATGAAGGACACTTATCTTTACACAATTTGAAGTGTTCAACCATAGGTGTACTTACAAGTTTTGAATTATACATTTTAAACCTTTCTAACACCTTGTAGATATAATCCTCCTAAGACATATACAATTTCTTGTTCTTCTTGTCTCGCGTATTTGCTTGCCAAGGATTCTTTTTGCAGCTCTTAAATCCTTCATAACAAATGTGTAAGCTAGCTTTCTCTTAAGCTCATCAATGTCCTGCATACTAGATCCTACAATAAGCATATCATCCACATACATTAACAAAATAATATAGCTCCCATGTTCAAGCTTCTTGAAATAAACACAATGGTCAAATTCACATATCAAGTAACCATGCTCATGCATGAAAGTATCAAACCTCATGTACCATTGCCTTGGAGCTTTCTTGAGCCCATATAGGCTCTTTTTCAACCTGCACACTAATTTATCTTTACCCTTGACTTTATACCCAAGTGGTTGTTGGATATAAATCTCTTCATCCGAATCACTATGAAGGAAAGTCGTCTTCACATCTAGTTGCTTTAAATGCAAATCATATACCGTAATTATACTCAATATAGTACGTATGGAAGTCATTTTAACAACGGGAGAAAAAAATTTCACGAAATTCAATAACTGTTTTTGTGTAAATCTTTTTACTACAAGTCTTGCCTTGTACCTTTTCTGTCCACCCTCTTCTTCCTTGATCATGTAAACCCACTTGTTCTACAATTTCCTATTACCTGCTAACAACTTAACCAAATCCCAAGTCTTGTTTTGTTCCAAGCAGTCCATCTCCTCATCCATGCCATGGTCTCATTGTACGTGGATCTCATTTTGCATTGCTTCTTCAAAAAAATTGGTTCACCATTATCAATCAATAATAAATAAAATAAAGAAGGTGTAAATCTTTTTGGAGGTTTACTTACCATTTGTGACCTTCTCACAGAAGTTTGGGGTACCAGAGGCTCATTCTAGACCTCCTGGACATTTGTTTCCAATTTTGATAGTGATCGAGGCCGGTCACCTATAGCCGATGTCGGTCAAGGGTCAACCAACATCTGTTACTGTGTAACCCTGTAGGTATGACTTTTAAATCTAAGATTTCATTTTCATTCACAAACTTCTCAACCTGGTTTGTCCTTGGGTACCAAAATTTGATCCTTGTACATTATTTTTCCATTCAATTCAAAGTTACAACTCCTAATAATTTTAGAATTATCTAAATCCCAAAAACGAAATCCGAAATCACTAGATCCATAACCAATGAACGTGCATCTCTTAGATTTTGCATCCAACTTTTTTCTATTTTCCTTATCAATAAGCATAAAAGCTTATGAAGTAAAAATTTTAAGAAAAGAAAGATCCACCTCTTTTCCGGTCTAAACTTCCTTTGGTATTCCTCCACGTAGTGAACTTGAAGGCCCGCGTTCAATCAAATAAATTGTTGTATCAATTGCTTCTATCCAAAACTGCAAGGGCAATCTAACATGTATCCTTGTACTTCTAGCACGTTCCGTGATTGTCCTATTCATTCTTTCTGCAACACCACTCTCTTGTGGTGTTCTTGGAACAAATCATTTCTCTACGTATTTCATTCACTCGAACAATAATCATTGAAAGCCTCTACAATATTCACCACCATCATCGCCTTTACGGTGATTTTAACTTTAAATTCAATCCATTCTCAACAAGGGTTTTCCATCTTTTAAAAGTCTCAAAAACATCATATTTATATTTAATACAATAAACTCATACCTTTCAGAAAGCATCATCAATGAAAGTAATATAATACTAGAATCTTCCATGAGAAGCTACATGGGCTTGTCCTCACACATCCGAGTGTACAAGCTCTAATTTTTGCTCTTTCTTAGTTGCCCCAACTTTGAGAAATATCACTCTCTTTTGCTTACTAAAGGCACAATGCCCACAGAAATTAAGATATAAATCTTTCAAATCTAATAACTTACCCTTAGTTTTTAAGATCTGCATTCATTTTTGACTCATATGGCCCAACTGATTATGCCACATGCATGCATCTGAATATGAAGTAGATAATACAAAAAAGGAATCAGTAACGCATGTAAATAAATATAACGTTCCTACCTTCTTGCCTCTTGCCACAACAAAGGCACCCCTAGTGACTTTCCAAGAGTCTGTTGTGAATGTAACTATGCAACCAACTTCACCTAGTTACCTTACAAAAATAAGATTCCTCTTGAGGCTTGGTACATACCTCACATATTTCAATACCCATGTATTTCCATTATGTAATTTTAGATGAACTTCCCTTTTACCAGAATATTGCAAAGTTCATTATGTTAGGTTGTGGAGATAAATAGCTTCACTGGAGCATGCGTTACAAAGTGACTAGAAAACATAAGAGTCGCTATGGTTAGGAAAGACCGTCATTGGTCACCTATGACCGGCATCGATTCGCCATGTGAGGATGTTTTAATTAACTCTCGGGAATTAGATCTATTTTTAGCATTAAATTATATCTATTAATTGTAATTGCATGGCTAAGTGCCTTGAGTTTATATACGCCTATATAAGCATGAAGGCTAGGGTTTAGAAGAGAATGATTGAATTAGATCCTTGATTCTCCTAGATTGAGAGGATGAAGAAGAAAAAGAAGAAGAGAAAGAAAGAATAGGTTACATGAAGACAGAGTCTCCATGGAAAGGAGCTGGACAAAAGGAAATAGCATGTACATCTGAATGGTGAGAAGAGGGTAACATCTTCTATTGTATTTCCTTTGTATAGTTATTGTCTCATCAGTAATGACTTGCATAGTATGCAAAACACATAGTTTTTCTTCTTGTAGATCCACATGTTGGTGAGATCTTGTATTATAGATCCATGTAGATCTAGTCTTGTATTATAGATCCATGAGATCATATTGTATTATAGATCCATGTAGATCTAGATATTGTAGAGGAGGTTGTCTTCATGTTTGCACAAAGTTATGCATGCGGTGATGGAGAGGCATACTTCTTGGTGCATAGTCATGGTTACACATTAGTAGACCCATGCAAGAGGTCTTGTTTGTAGATCCACGAGAGAACTTGGGAGCGATTCGGAGATGCGGTGAGTTCCTATTTACGTGAGATTTGTTGGTGATGTTTGGAGGCACGGTTGTAGTACACTCATGGAGATCCGTTTAGAGATCCGGAGGAGAGAAGATACTTTTGGAGAGATGCATTGTACTCTTCTATCAAGAGTTGGTTTGTACTTTTGTTGTATTATATATACGATATCTCTATCTTTGGTGGATGTAGCCTACATTGGGTGAACCACGGTACATGTTGTGTTATGTGTGTGTACTTTGTCTTAACTTGGATTATTCTAGTTTATACTTCTACTGATGTAGATTATGGGGAATTTTTTAGATTATGTATGCATGATTTTGTTTGTTATTGAATCATATCAATATTTCACAGTCCGAATTCTCAACAACTGGTATCAGAGCTTGGTTAGCTTGGTTATTTCAGAGCAAGGGTTTGCTTCATGGTTTTGTTAGTGGTTTGACTGACATGTATGAGCGGGTTTTTTTTTCTTGATGATAATATTGTAGGAAGAGATTCAATCTCAAGTGGGAGCTGGAAGAGTAAGGTTGCTGGAAATTATAGTGACCGACATCGGTTAAGTGGCAACCAATGTTCAGCAAGGTGACCGTGGTCGGTTATAGGGGTGACCGTGCTCGCCACTGAGAGGAACCTTGGTTGGTTACAAGCATGACCATGGTCGGTTACTAGGCAACCTAGTTTTAAACAAAAATCACAGATCTGAAGAAATGGAAAGATGCATGGAATGTATCTTGTTTGCTAAGGTGTCCCCAGTTCTTGGAGGCACAAGCATGTTGGTCAGATTGCAGATCCGAGTTATTGAGGTATGGTTTTATCTTGGTATTGTAGTGCTTATATTATTTTGGTTACACATACATGTTTGAGATTGCATATCTAGATCTAAGAATGAGATAGAGGAGCAGTTATACATCCTTCGGTGCAGTTAGATGCATG
Source organism: Taxus wallichiana var. yunnanensis (assembly GCA_018340775.1). Taxonomy (NCBI): domain Eukaryota; kingdom Viridiplantae; phylum Streptophyta; class Pinopsida; order Cupressales; family Taxaceae; genus Taxus; species Taxus wallichiana. Next base: position 884,281,034 of record CM031235.1, read on the forward strand.
GGCTTCGTTAGAGAAGCTGAATATAGTAACATAGAACGAAGACGGGGTTTCTATCGAAAAATGTGTTCTTGATTGAAGATGCATTGAGTATCTCAAGTCTTAGTAAGGTGATGTATTTCAGCTTGGTGCAGTTTAATTGCATGTATTATTATTGTTATGTTTTTGTGCAAGATTTGGGTCTTCTTGAAATGACTGGCTCAACACAACTATCGGCTTTGGTTAAAGTAGGCACCTAGTTTGGTGACCTATGCCAATTTGTGGCGTTGTGTTAGTTCCAAGCAAAGACCGACATCGATCATAGAAGGTAATCGACACCCGGTCGGTGAACCATGGATGGTCTCTGTGACAACGAGTTTGCACATTGTTTCTTATAGTAAAAGAGGGCATGGATGGTTCAGTGTCCTGTTTTGGAGGATCAGGTTTCTTGCACATTATGTACAGGAAGAAATAGTGCAGATCACTTCAATGTTTGGATCAGAAAAGGGATGTATTTGGCTTGGTTAGTCCGGTGAGACTTTGGGTTAGGTATCTCTATATGGTTCATGTTTTATTTAATTTGTTTGGAGCAAATGATATTATGTTTGGATAGTGTGCACAGATTTACACCATGTTTTTGGTGTTGTTTGACTTTTATTTCCCGGTTGTGTGGAATCTTGAGGACAAGGATATCTAGTCTAAGGATAAGATCCTCAATGAAAATTCATGGTTAGACAAAGTTATAGGTAACAAAAGATGTTGAGTACACATGATGAAAAAAGTTGATTCACGTACTTCACAAGAAGTCCAAACTTTTGTGATGTAGGAGTATTCTTTGATAAGAAGGGAAATATTTTATATTTTCTTTCATCTGGTTTTATTTCTCACTGACATATTAGCTTTTGAGCTTGGTGTTAGAGGCAATGCAAGGGATTTCGTGTTCAGTGGGAGCAAGCCATGGTTGTTGGCATTGTAGGATTGGATACATGATGCACATGCAGAGTGAGAGGAGATTGCTACTATTCAGAGTGGCAGAGGCACTAGTTGGTTTTGGAGGAAGTCATAGATTTGCAGGTATATTGAGTTTATTGCTTTGTGATGTCACTTCTGGTTTATTTTTTGGTGCCTGGATATCCCTATGGGATTACAATTGATGGTTAGATTCAGCTGGGTGAAGATGATAGAGTAAGTTTTCGAGTTTTAAGGGTTAAAAGAGAAAATCTACTAGTTACAGAGACTGATGTCGGTTAGGATTAACCATGGTCAGTCATCTGGTAACCGTGGTTGGTTAGGAAGTGACCGGTGTCGGCAAGAGGAAAGCGTGGTCGGTTTGGTTACTGAGTTTGACAATGCAGTGTTTATTTATCATTTTGGATGGTGCCCTTGTTTTGTTTTCATCTTGGTTTTGTTTTTGTAGTATGTTTATGACATGTTTGCTGGTATTTGTACTTGGTATTAGTTGCATGGTTTAGCATGGTTGTTTGTTATTGACATTGATGAGCACAAGATTCATATATTGCTTTAGAGTTAGTCGGTGAGAGACTTAGCACTTCTGGAGAGCCCGATGATATGGATGGATGTATAGGTGAGTTTATACATGTGGATAGATTCAGTTTTGTGAGTCTATGATGATGCATATGTTTGATTTTCACATGGATGCCTATGAGCACAGTTTAGATGCCTTGAGCATGAGTAGGGGATGTTTGTATTTCCTCTTGATTACTATGTTACTCCTTGATAGGTATGTTATCTACAGATGAATTTCTTGGACATGCTAGTTGTTTATGTAGGGTTGGATTTGCAGATTGCAGTGTTTGGATTTCTTTGAGTTATGTAGGTGTTTGTGGATTGATCACCCACTGTTGCATGTAGAACTCATTTAGGGCTATTTTTACTGGGATCTTATTTTGCTTTCGCATATTCCAGTTTGACTTGTCTTTCGACAACAGATTGGTGTGGTCGCATGGAGATGTGGATAGATGGATGGAGAACGTGGCTGGTTTTACAAGTATGGCTATGGTTACGATTCAAGCTCGCACTTCAATTTGAGTGGGAGCTCTTGTGTTAGTCATGATGGCTTAGTTGGATGAGAGGCTTGGTGTTACGATTCGGTGGGAGCTTGATGTATGGATAACTTGGTTATCATGGATCGATTGTAAGCTTCGTGGTGGTTTGGTAAGTCATGATTTATCTTCTTGGTTTGAGAAGATGGTTTGATCTTCCTGGTTTTATTTTTGAGAGAATTGTTGAAGGAAAGAATAGATGGTCTTCTTTGTGTGTAGAGGACAATGTTGTATAGGATGTGCAGTGCAGTACAGAGGTTCAACATTTTATCTCCAAGTGGGAGATTGTTATGTTGTGGAGATAAATAGCTTCACTGGAGCATGTGTTACAAAGTGACTAGAAAATATAATAACCAAAGATCGGTTAGGATAGACCACCATTGGTCACCTATGATCAACATCGTTCGGGAAAGGAGGAATCGACATCGGTTAGGGATAACCGACATCGGTTACGTGTGCGAGGATGTTTTAATTAACTCTTGGAAATTAGATCTATTTTTAGCATTAAAGTATATCTATTGATTGTAATTACATGGCTAAGTGCCCTAAGTTTATATACGCCTATATAAGCATGAAAGCTAGGGTTTAGAAGAGAATGAAGAGAAGGATTGAATTAGATCCTTGATTCTCCTAGATTGAGAGGATGAAGAAGAAGAAGAAGAAGAAGAGAAAGAAAGAACATGTTACATGAAGACAAAGTCTCCATGGAGAGGAGCTGGACATAAGGAAATAGCAGGTACATCTGAATGGTGAGAAGAGGGTAACATCTTCTACTATATTTCCTTTGTATAGTTATTGTCTCATTGTAATGGCTTGCATAGTATGCAAAGCACATAGAGTTTCTTCCTTAGATCCACATGTTGGTGAGATCTTGTATTATAGGTCCATGTAGATATAGTCTTGTATTGTAGATCCATGAGATCATAATGTATTATAGATCCATGTAGATCTAGATATTGTAGAGGAGGTTGTCTTCATGTTTGCACAAGTTATGCATGCAGTGATGGAGAGACATAATTACTTCTTGGTGCACAGTCATGGTTGCACATTGGTAGACCCATGCAAGAGGTCTTGTTTGCAGATCCACAGAGAACTTGGTAGCAGTTTAGAGATGTAGTAGTTCCTAGTTATGTGAGATCTGCTGGTGGTGTTTGGAGGCACAGTTGTAGTGCACTCATGGAGATCTGTTTAGATATCTGGAGGAGAGGAGATACTTTTAGAGAGATGCATTGTACTCTTGTATTGAAAAGTTGGTATGTACTCTTGTTGTATTATATATATGAGATCTTTATCTTTGGTGGACGTAGCCCACATTGGGTGAACCACGGTACATATTGTGTTATGTGTGTGTACTTTGTCTTGACTTGGATTATTCTAGTTGATACTTCCATTCTTTGTAGATAATGGGGAATTGTTTAGATCCCGTATACATGATTTTGTTTGTTATTGAATCATAGCAATATTCCACAATCCGAATTCCCAACAACATCACCTAAATAAACATGCCCAAAATTTCCTGGACATAATTTCTGAAATAACCCTTATTAGGGGTTGCATGGAAAGAAGCTCCTGAATCTAAAACCCATGATTCTATTCTATTATCCAAAGAAAGAATAAGAGCATCTTACATTACCTCTATTGCAATATTTGTCTCTTTACCTTTGTCTGGGTGTTGGTTCTCTTTATCCTTTGACCAACAATCTTTCTTTGCATGTCCTTTCTTTCCACAATTCCAACAAGTAATTCCCTTACCTTTGGATTTAGATATGTCATTCCTTGACTTTGATTTCCCATTATTCTTACTCTTGGATCTCTCCTTCTGCTTGCCTCTGCTTTCTACATTCAAAGCATTCCCAGATGATGATTTCTCGTACTTTTCCTGTGAATTTCTTCATTCAAGATTATACTAACCACATCATCAAACTTCAAAATATTATTAGCAGATGTTGTATTACTAACAATCATTACCAAGTTATCCCAACTATCAAGCAAAGAACATAAGAATAAGAGTGCTTTCACTTCATCATCAAACAAAATATCAACTCGATTTTAATCGATTTCAATAGATCGAAATCATTCAAATGAATAGATGCGCAGATCCACCTTCATGTATTTTAAAACTAAATAGTTTCTTCACTAAATAAACTTTATTTCAAGCACTAGGTTTTTCAAATAAATTAGCAAGAGATTTTATTAACTCTACCGTAGATGTCACTTCTATAATATTAGCAGCCATAGATGTTTTCAGACTCAATCTTATAGATTCCAAAGCCTTTCTATCAAGAATCTTTCATTCTTCATCAGTCATCTTCGTAGGTCTAGAATTTTCATCCAACAATAAGTACAAATCTCTTTGATACAAATAATCCTCAATCTGCATCTTCCATAATTGATAATTTCGGTCGTCAAACTTCTCTACCTTGTATTTGTTTTCTTTTGTCATTGTTATAGCTCCCACTCAATCAGAAAACCCTCTATGAGTAAATTTGTCAACACACAAAACCCTCAAACAAAGCTCTGATACCAATTATTGGGATTAGCACACAAGTTGTACAGATAATATATCAAATATAAGCATACATGCAATAAATTCAGATATCCTACCAGAAGAAATATACAAAACAAGAGATATTAATCAACACCAAATTTAACGCAGTTCACCCAGTGTGGACTACATCTACCAAGAAACAAGTCAATTTATTATCCAAAGCTTTCAGAAGATATACAATGAAGATTTACAATCTTCCACACCTCTCACAATGTACAATACTTTCTTTCTCTCAAGCTTCTCCTTCTTCTCCAAGAATTCTCTCTCACAATTATTTTCACAATAATCATTAACTCTCTCTTCTAACCCTAGCTTTCTAGCTTATAAATACCTTATACAAACTTAGGGCACTTAGCCATGTAATTAAAATCAATAGATCTACTTTAATACTAAAATTAGATCTAATTCCCGTGAGTTAAATAAAACACTCACGCATAGGTAACCGATGTTGGTTATCCCTAACCGATGATGGTTCCTACTTCCCTGATCGATGTCGGTCATAGGTGACTGTTGTCGGTCCCTTCATAATTGATGTCGGTTACTGTGTTTTCCAACAAGTTGATATAACATGTTAAACTGAAGTAATTGAGCTCTACATCTCAACAATTATTTGGTAAAGTTTGGCCTTTTACAAAGAAAAATAAAAATAAAAATAAAAACCAATAGAAAATGGAGAATTTAATACCAAGGAATTTGGAGCGGTTTAAATTTTTCATGTATTTAAATTTTGAAATGAATAATTTTTTCATTTATTTAAAGTTTGAAATGAATCTACATAATTTAATATGTCGTGACTATGCAATAATTTTAAGAATTAATCCACCAAGGGCAAGAGGAATGCACAAAAATCTTCTCGCAACATGTGGTCGGGACCGAATTGAGAAACCTTTGCAGTTGATGTCGGCATGATCCTAGTTGGATAGCTGGTATTTGACATTGTTTGGTCTATATGTGTGGAGCCTAAAATTGCCCACTTTCTGTGGTGTATTTTGCACCAAGGTCTTCCTATGGGGTCTCGACTTGTTCAAATTGGAGTCCAGCTCCCAAGTGTCCATTTTGTGGCCACTTGGAAACTATAATGCATCTTTTCTAGTTTTTTCCAAAAGCTTAGCTTGCTTGGAATTGGATTCACTCATTTTTCTTTCCTCTTAGACCCCACTACTTTACTTGGCAAAATATCCTTTTAGGAGATAATCCCAAGCTTCTGCCTATGTTCACCCAAATTTGGCATGTTTTCAGAGGGGAAATTTTGTTTTGGATATGAAAAGAAATAAATACTTTTTTCTTTGCTAATTCTAAAGTTGATCAACAATTTTCTATGCATAACAAGTCTATGGTTATCTCCAATGTGTTGCTACAAATTCAAGTTCGATGAACAAATTCGTTGTAGAAGTGGACCACCTCTAGACTCTGTTACGTCGGGGGATGCTCCACGCAATGTCGCCCGGAGCTAGCCTTGCCATCTCGGCACTCCTCGCCGTATGGTCGTGGTGGTCGCTGCAACCGTTCTCAATGGCGATCATTGGTGGGCTTGTTGTAACACCCACTAATTTGACGCACCAAAACCATGTCAAACACCATTAATTATTTTAGGGAAATTTATGGGATTTCTTTTTGTTTAAAAGGTTGCAAGGGTGATAAACATTAGTTATGATCAATTAAATTCTCGTTAATAATTTCTACACATTCGTAAGGTAGTCAGAACCAAATTAGTAATTAAATATTTTTAATTAATCTCCAAAATCATTTCGGAATTTTAATCCTCTTCTAAGGTTTCCATAAATTTTTATTTAAAAATATTGGCTAATTAAACCTGTTATTTTACTCATTTAAATCCTCTTAAGTTTGCCAAGAATCATCTCCTAAGTTGATTTAAATTTATTCCCCATAATAACTTCAACATCCATTTCCATCATTTAGTATTTTAACTATACATTTTAATTCTAATTAATTTAATCATTTTAGATCATTATCTAAATACCCATGCACAATATCATTTATTTAATCCCTATAATCAAATGACATTTATTTAATTATTGATCCATAATAAAAGGGTCACAACTTACTCTAACTCACTAATGCACTAGGTGGCCCCATTCACTAAATACCCATACCTTTTATTTAAAACCCAATCCCATACAAAACAATTGCATGCTTCCAATTTACAAAACAATGCACAAGAATACAATGGTATAGACCCTACCTTGCCATTATAGCTTCCACAATCTTCAAGCAACAAACTTCAATTTCTTCCAATTCCAAGATAGTCCCAAATACAAGCTCCCACAACTCCCAAGCAAGAATTCCAAGCCAATTCCAAAATATGCAAGTGTGTAATAAAACCAAGTAACCCCAAACTCCAAAATAACTCACATAAATAGAAAATGTGGAGAGGAGGGTGAGGTGGCTCCATGTAGGATGTCACATCACTTCTCCTCCAATCCACCTCACCAAGTCAAACACAAAGACCAAGACTCATAAATGGGTGGGTGAGGATATGACAAATTTCCTTCAACACACAAACCACTACTCCATACCTCTAAGGACATAATTAAAATAGTTTGTAAGAAAGTACAATTAATTATCTCTTTTTCCTTCCAAAACACATAATGAGGGCTAAAATTAACCCCTCACATCATAGGTATGGTTGGTGGGTGATTTTAAGAGGTATGGGACAAGTCTAGCTTGTCCCACAAGCCTCTAAAAGTGGCTCCAAAGCCAAAATTCGAGATTTGAAAAGTGAGGTTGAGTACACAACTCCAAAATCAATAAAATCCATCTCAAATCCACAATAATTAAAATCATAGTATGATAAGTGTCGAAGACGAGTGGGCATTACACTCGTTGCTTTCCCCGCCCTCAACATCGATGGAGCCACTCGCCACCAACTCGCCAGCAAGGTTGGGGGTCCCTTACTCGTCAACTCGAGTGGGGGGGCTCAAATGCCCCCTCGAGACATGCATGTTGGATGGTTGAAATCTTCCCCCACATCCTTATGATAAGTTCCCCTGCCTCTCTCTCACTATCCCCACTTGGGAGGAGGTGAAAAATGATGAAGAAAATCCCACTGGTTGGGAAATTCCGAATGTTGGCAAGGACCTACTTGTGATCGGGTTTTTTGGACAACCATGATCCTCTTGCTTTGGGAATGTTTGTCGTTTCTTTACTTAATTTTGTGTTTGTTAACCTCCCAAGCATTGCCTAGTTTATTATTCTCCTAGGCTCATCCTAGTTTGCTTTTTTTTGCTCGTTTGTGGTTTTGGGGCATGCTCTCATACCGCCCACTTTTTTGCCGAAATCTATCTTGTATCGTATTGAATTAATATAATATAAGATCTTTTTCATCAAAAAATAATTTTAAGAATTCACTTGATTAAGTGGAAATAAAATTAAGTTAAATAAATAAGAATTGTGTTAATTTGATCTCTTTCACAAACAATTTTAATTAGATAATTGGTTTTTGTATCAATCATCTTCTTTAAACTAAACAATACAAATTGGCACAATTTCCACATGCAACAAGTTACGTTTAAGGAATGTAAAGTCACGCCAATGTATTTGGAGCACCATGTTGCCAAATAAGAATTATCATTGTCAACATCTTATTAAAATTTCAAGTCTTGTCTTTCTAAACTAAAAAAATAAAAACCTCAAACTTTTACTTATGTACATCAAAGAGAAGAACAATGTACACAATTTAATTCAGTGGATGTTTTAGATTGTAATTGAACAATATATGTAAAGTAATTGAAATTTAGTTTGGGGTCTACCTTTAAAATATGTTTGTATGAACCATATGTAACATACTTACCATGTAATATGATTTAAGAATTCAAGTTTAGTTCCTCTAATGTATTTTATTTTTGCAATGAATTTTTATACCATGTAAATGTTTATAACAAACTAATTTGTTTTCCATAGATTCAAAGTAGTTTTGAATATCATATGAGAGACTGATATCATCCAATAAAAGAATTAAAATTGCATGGAATTTAAGGCAACTCTCCAATAAGAACAAGTATTTCAAATTCAACATCCAACTACAAAAACAAAATGTTAGGAATAAATTAATTCATCTTGTAACGTAAAGTTGGTATTAGTAAACAACTTTACTAGTTTATTTGTGGCAATATTATTTAAGTTTAACAGAATGTGGTTATTGACACCTTATTTTATAGGGATTGTTATTGTAGACACTAGAAAATGCACTTGCACATAAAGTATGTTATTCAAAAACATTATAAAACATTAAAAAAATTCAAAAAAATCAAATAATCCCACAAAAGCAAATAAAAATATAAAACCCCACAAAAATGGGGATAAAAGACACCTCATCACTCATTTACTAACCCTCACCCACTCACATTTAATTATGTCCATCTCACCTACCCATGTGCATGCCCAATACACTATGGACCCTATCATTGCATCTATATGTGTCCCTCTCTCGCTATACAATCAAAAACTATATAATAGATCACTCACCCCCTTCATTCAACCCCTAACTCTTGTGCATAAAATATATATTTGAGTTTTCTTGCTCTCTTGTTCGTATATCTCAATTTTATAGGTTTTGAATAAGCGAAAGAGAAGTATAAAGGATAGCTACAACTTGTTGTAGCATTGTTTTAGCAAAATTTCAACACGGGCGTGAATCACAACTGTGATTGGCTTGTGATTTTCGGTGAATTACAACTAAGATTATCATGCAATCCGAGTCGGGTATATTTTTCATTTTCATTTATTATTTTTCTTTTTAATCAATAAAATGTATTTTTATCTCCTTAAAAGGGTTAGGGATTTGACTAAGGCAGTCCCCTAACCACCAAAAATAACTAACATTTTTCAAGTGTGCTTATGTGTAGGTTTAGATTTAGATCGGAAGAGTTTTTACCCACTTTATTTAATGAAAGAAACCATAATTGTCCTTCTCTTCACAATGGAATCATAAGCCCATTTTGTTTAAGTAACATTGATTTGGAGATTTCATATCAATTGATCCATCTTGTAGGTGATCCAAATCCAAAGCATCATAGTGGGACCATTTTGATTATGGGTAAATCTTTTTATTTTCTGAATCTAAGAGTATTGTCTTTAAGGTTTTGTACTCTTTTTTATTTGTTTTTACTCTTTTCTAACGTTTCTTTTATAGATCTAACATCTGGTTTTACAAATTTGTTGGAAATACAAAAAAAACTAGTTGCGTATCGATCACAACTATGACATGTGTTGCAATTTTCTATCAAAAAATTAAAATCTAGTTGCAGGGTGGTCGGAACTGCGACTGTTTTGTAACTTTATTTCTGCAAAAACATAAAAAAATCTTATTATTAAGGGAACGAATCGGAAAAAAACTACACATTTATCAGTAAGTATAGATAAGGGTAAATAGTCATATGCATAACTATGGGAAGTGCTTAGGCATAAGCCCTAAAACTCATTGTGAGGAGTACCATAGGAACCCCAAAGTAATTGGCACCTTGAGGGAACTGGCCAACGAAATAGTTACCCCCACCTACTTGAATAGTACACCCATGAGATTAGAACCAAGGCTATCCTTGGTGACGGCACCGGTTTGATTGATTGAACGAGTAAAATCCAACTTGGTTAATCAAGGGGGTAAAGTAAAGCCCACGACTAGAAATTTTTCTAGTATATAATGTTCATTCATATAATCCTTGGTATTTAGAGAGAGATCCTTTTATAGGAAGTCAAACAAACCAAGCCCATATTCCACTTTAAGACAAAAAACATCACCACATTTATCAAAACATTTTGTTTCAATTTCCACTAATTCTAGGTCACACATGTGACTATTTCTATTCTTTCAAGCCTCCTCCAACACTTTCATATTTGTTTTTGTCATCCATTTTGAGTTCTGATTTATCCTGTCTCATTCCCAACTGTGACTGTGCTGCAATTTTTTATTTTCCTATCCCATATTTTTCCTAGAGTGAGTCAGAATCGCGATCGAATTGTATCCTTCCAAATCCATAATTCACTCATTTATAATTTATGTTCTTCATCTCATATTTTCCCTGCACTCGACCACAAATACAACCGACTGCAATTTTCTCATCATACCATCTTGCTAAATTTTTCCACTCATGTTTTAAAGTTTGTGTGTGACTGTCATTTCCACATTCATTTGCTCCCTAATTTGCTACACGAACACTTTCTTGACCACATTACAAATCTTGAGTCACCGACTCATCATGTCATTTTCAACAAGCCTATTCACCCCATGGTACCACGCCGATCCTATCCATCGCATTTCAAATTTCCCACATTTGACAAATTTGATGACACCAAGGACCCCCAACATCACTTGCATTTATTCCACTACGCATGTCATCTCATTTAATATGACAATGCTCTCCTCCACACCTTCCCATTTTTACTCGTTGGCACAAGCAATTGATTGGTACTTACGCCTTCCACAACATAACAGCTTACACTTTCACATAACTCACCGACACGTTCTTATCACACTTCTCCATCCATGTTGCACCTAAAATAACTCTAATTGGCATTCACATGCTTCGACAAACCCATAGTGAGTCCATTCTTGACTTTGTTGCGCGTTGGCATGCACTTGTTCATCACCTCTCATTTCCTCTCCCACAATCTGAGCTCATTGGCCTCTTTTCCAAAAGTTACATCCCCCACATCTCACACCACTTACAAATTCATCCACTATGCACATTTGATGAGGTCGTGCACATGGCACAACACCTCGAGGATGTCCATCTTGGTTGTCCTCCTCCTTTCTTACCACATTTTTTTATTTCTCCTCTATCTTCTCCACCATCACCCTCCCACCTTCACAATGTCATCCACATGGATCCTCCTCACATCTCACCACTTTCTACACCCACATATTTGAATTATTCACGTTTCCTATGGCTCATAGCTTTCTCCAACCCCCTCACAAATTCACTCCATTGACTAAGCCACTTTCTTCTATTCTCCACAAGTTTTTGACATCAATCTCATCACTCTCCCACCCTTGTGGCGCTCCTCCCATGAAACATGTGCCTACCATTGTATTGATGGTCATTCCATTGACTCATGTCCCCAACTTTACAATATCATTCAAGACCTTCTCGACAAGGGGGACATAGCGTTTGAGCCTCCATTTCCTCTACTTTCACCTACTAACAACACTACGGTCGCTTCACACATCGCTATTTCCACATTTGAATGGTCAACCACATGGTGACCACTTGGCCAACCCTTTTCAAACATGAATTTAAACTTATGGTGGAGGAAAAATATGCTCATCATCTTTTAAATCATGAAAAACTACCAACACCTTTGGATAAACAACTGAGGAGAGGAAAACAAGACAAGAGAATCTACAATCTTTGAAGGAGTGGGTTGAGGATTTTGAGGTCAAATAAGCACTTCCTCAAGAGTTAAACAATAATCCATCTTCTAAAACTAAACCAAGGCCTATTGAGGTAAGCTTTGTCATTGAAAACCCATAAATAATTGTTTCATATTCACATGAATCTGAAAGTGATAATGAAGCAATAGATCAAATCTTTCAAAATATCCCTTCCATTTGTTTTGATCGATCTAAAGAGGGAGATGAAGTCAAAGAACGTAAGGAGGAAAAGATAGATATGTTTGGTGTCAAACATTGTCACTTAAGGATAGAAAATAAATTTAATCTTGTTGATGTCCATGAGGATTGTATTTCTAATTAGTAAGGGTGCAATTTGTTTTGAAATGTGAAGAAGAAGAGTTATTCTTTGAGGTCAAGCAATGGAAGAAGAAGACAACCTACTAAGTAACATGTAACTCCAAGAAACCTTTGATGCCAAATCATTTAGCAAACTTGGAGGATTGCCATGGGCAAGAGGATTTTAAACTTGAGTTGCAGAGGTATGACGACATCATTGAGATATTTTGTCTTTCCTATTGGAAATAACTATGAGGATTAAGCTTTTCCTTTCCTTGTTGAGCTTAAGGGGGAATATATTAACTGGTAAAGTTTTTTTCAAGCAGAGGAGAAATTTTTGTCAAGAATAAAGTAGAGGAAAATAAGTTACAAAATCTATAAAAAATTCTTAATGAGGAATGCTTCATTTTAGACTTAATGATTGCTATAGAATAAGGAAAAATCAAACTGATTTGGAAATTAAAAAAACAAGAGGTGTTGTTTGAAATTGAAGACTTGGATGATAAGAAGGACCATTTGAACTTGTAAATGTTCTATTTGAAATCAATAGAATTTTTCTTGCTATTAATAATTCTTTTGAGCCTAAAGCAAAGCAAGAAGTGCTACATAATACTAAAAAGGTTCAAACAAAGACACAAACAAATGAAGATGAGTTTAATAGTCTAATGGTTTCCATCAATGTGATTATAATGATCAAACCTTGTCCTTACTTGCATAACATTCATGGGATGAAATTATGGAGGAAATCACATGTTTAAAAAAGTTTAAAATGAAGAAGGATATGCTTGCAAGCCCTCTCTATGAAGGTAAATGTAGAAGAGGGGCACATTAGAGAATGTAGTCCCTTGTCTCTTTAAGATGGGTGTCCTATTAGATATTTAACCAATTTAGAGGAAATATTGGTTACCACTAGTTGTATTCATTTCAGAACATGGAGAAGAACATCAAAACATCATTAATAGCTTCATGGTCTCCATTAAAGGAGATAATTAGACAGAGGCCTATTTTTCTATTGAGGCAGATGTGAAGTTCGAGATGATGTAGACTTGGTTTTCATTACGCTCACTGACATGAGTTTTCACAAGGTGATCTCATGGTCTAAGTTCATTAGAAAGGGTAGCTACTTGTCGAAGCTAATATTTGGCTTTGTTTAGCTTGTTATGATCCTAGTGTCACATCCTACAATTTTATTTAGTGTCATCGACATGATAAGTTGTAAAATGAAGGGAAGTTTATGAGAGCAGGGGGATAAACACATTACATAGCTAAGTATGTAGTTATATGTGCATATGTATATCCTAAAAAGGATATACACACTTATGTGTAGTTGCATGCCCAATCGCAGTAATAATGTTTACGCCAAGCATTCGTAAAATACTTAACATTTATAACTTATTCTTGTTTTGCTTTTGTTGTAAGAGATTATTTTACTTTGTTGTTTGAGATGATTTCGATACATTGATGTACTATTTGATTGTTGTAACGATATTGATATATTGGTTCATCTCACTTATTGGAATTAATGGTTTTCTAACCATGTTAAATTTATACAACAATAATGTATTTCTTGGTTGTATTTGCATTATTTTGTTTTTGAGAAAAAATGATAACAGGATGATGACTAACCATCTTCATGTTTGGCTTGGGTGATCAAGGACAATATTGCATTATGAAAATCTCCCTTTGAGCTAGTTATGATTCTGGTCTTCATTAAGGTAATGCTTGTTTGATTGTTAAAAATCCATTATTATGGCAAAATAGGTAAAGGTAAAGGTATAAAATTGAAAATGGCCTAAGACCATGGTATTGGCATTTGATTTGTTTAAATCGATAAAGAAAAACTCTATTGACTTGGGTAATAAAATTACTTGAGATAAATTGTTTGGTTTCTAATGTTGACCATATCAAAGGCAAGGTAAATAATTGTTTAAGTTGATTTAAAAATGACCTTGATCTTGTAAAATTAGAAAGGCATTGTTAACTCTTAAGGTTAAGTATTATGGCACTATTGCTAAGGTTAGTCTTGATTGTTAAATGGTTTAATAATCTCCAAATCCATTAATATGGAATTTGTGTTAGGATGGTATACACCATGGTAACAGACATTACAATGTTTAACAATTATAATGGTCTTTGATCCATAGGCCATGATGTAAAAATATTTGTTGAGATATTAGGTCTAAGACCTCAATGCTTATCTTAATATTATTAAGTTTGGTTATCCACTATGCCTTAAAGCAATGGGTAAGTTTGTTAAACTAGACATAGTCATTGCTTGACCCCATGCAAAGCCTTGGTAATTTAATTATTTTGATTAAAAGATCTACGCTGCCATTTTGGGAGGGAAAAAGTAGCAAGTTTAATAGGCCACGAAGTGGCACTGGTGGAAATTAAATGCATTAAATGCATGTACCATTTTGGAAAGTGTGAAGTTTTTTAAGGAAACTAAATGCATGCGTGAGTTTTCATTTTTATGTTTTAGTTTTGTTGAGCTCTAATGAGCGAGCTATGCATGTTAAGTACTTGGTGAAGTTTGATTGACTTATTTTGGATCTTTTTAGCTAAAAATGATGTTGTTATATTTAGTTCAATGGCTTGTAGATTTTATAAACCGGTAATAGCTAGGAAATTTTGTTGGCCCAACTTTTTGGAAACCTCAAGGGAAATAACGAAGAAGAAATTTGCAAGAATCTCCTTAACTACAAGCACGAGTATTTCCCTTTCTTATGTTGTTACTTTTTGATCTGGGTCAAATTAATGGGTTTTCTATTTTAGTTAAACAGTAATATATATTATTTTTCCATGCGTTATGATGAAATTATTTGGGTGAATTCAGAAATTGGTTTTAAGAAACAGAGATCTCATTTTCTCCTTGAGAGGCATTATGTATTGATTTGCAAATTGATTTCTTTACTAAGGTCATTTGTTTGAATTCTTTATTCACATTTCTGGTCGAATGCATGGGTATTATTCGATTATATTAGAAACTTGCAATCCGTGTTTTAGTGATTTTGTGGTTTCTTGAACCTAGAATATATGTGGTCTCACAGTATGCATGTTAGAGATGTTGATTTTTGGGTATGAAGCCGTGACTTAGGAGTCATTATGCTTGAATAGAAAGTGGGTTCAATTCGAACCCAGTCACTTATGATAGGTAGATTGTGGGTTAAAACAAACCGGGATTGGGGAGCTGTGTTGACTTTTTTTTTTTTTGGGTACTCTGGTTAGAACATTTTGTGATCAACATGATTATTGGGGCTAAGTTCATCAATGACTGTTATGGTGGTTATAATCATTTTTTCTATTAAACATTGAGTCGTGTTTATTAATGACTATAACATCCTTCAATAATTTGAATTGGGATCATAAGTATTAGAATGTGTCTTCCTCTAAATGAAACTTTGTCGCTTTATCGAGCTTGATCATTAAAAAGGAATTGGGTTTTTTGCATATAAATGGATGATTGTATTTAAACTTTCGATTAGGCTATAAATGTATTATAGCGTATATATCTTTGTGTAAGTTTTCTAGATAGATGATACTTGTATATTATAACGACGATTTACTTCTTTGAGATAAGTTTAAGTGATATGAAGTGGATGCTTGCATCATATTTTGAGTTAACATTAATTTAGCCTTTGTATGTGTTGATGTTGGTTACATGTAAAATAAAAAGGATTAAATTTATCAATTTATTGAATCCTGTAAAGTAAAATCTTGATTTTATAAATAAAAAAGTGGAAGATTTATGTAGGCGTGTACACCCCACTTTAGCTTTGACCTCGTTAAATAAGCAATGAATCATTTGGTTAGGAAAGAAAATTTTGATAATGAAATGTTGTTCGAGTTTGTCTTAGATGATATTTTTATGAGGAATAAGGTATATCAGTAAAAAAAAGAGGAAAAAGGGTTATTCTCTGAATTAATTGACATTTTTTCTTATGTTGTATGTTAACATGGTTTATTTCACATGAATAGGATCAATTGCACTTATTAAGGAAATGATATGATCTATTAATATTATTTAGTTCATAATTTAACAACATGAATGAAAGAGAATTATTCATGCTAGTTCTTTAGAGTTGACCATGTATAAATTATTATTTTCAGATTACGGGGTTTGAAAAGTATTATGAAGGGTAAAGAAGCTGGATTATGACATGATTGACTGATTAATTGCATAAATCTAAAACATAAATAAAGAACTATAAGAGATACTTACCTCTCGCCACATTTGCTTTCATTGCCCAAGCACTTCTCGCTAGCAAGACCTGAACACCACTACTTTTGAGCTATGTTACAGGGATCTTCACCCAACCTCCCGTATACCCCTAGATATATACTGCTATAGTACCGATATGTCCCCAGGAACATCCGGACACTTACTTGGTATGTCTCGGGTAATTTTTGATGTACAGGATGTACCCGAGATGTACTTGGATGTACCCGGGACATACCTGCAGGATTGGATAGTGGGAGGGCTCTAAAAAAGTTCTTATATTATTTTATTTTTAACTCACAAACTTCAATTTTATTGAGGACTAGACTAGGAGGGCATGATAACCATAAGGAAACTTGAAGATTGTATAAAATCCCTCTAGTTTATTGAATAGACAATATTCAAAGAATATCAAGAATGTTTGAGTTAATTAATCGCCAAGGAAAGAAGCTATTCATAGAAATTTGGACATATATTTGAGACTTTGTATAAGTTATTTATGAGACCAAATCTCGGGTGATCTTCAATACTAATAGAAAAAATTGGAACAACAAATTGCATAGCTTTAAGTTTCAAAGAGCACCCTTTCCGAGAAACTAGCAAGACACAACATTGACTCCTTCCCGCATCCTTAAGGAGTAATAGAAGGCAATTTTGGATAATATGAATGCAAAAACCAACCATTGGACATGCCTCTTTAGTTATCATTGGTGGCAAAGCTAGAGTCAATCTCAATAATTAGGTCCTTTAGGATCTCCCTATATACATCTTTTATGGCCACCATCAGAACACAAAAATTAATCTCAAAGGAAATGGATGAAACACAAAGGAATACAATATTTGTATGTCATAGAAAATGTAAAATCCTAAGTATATTGAATGTTTTGAACATTGGTTGTACTATATAATTCAAGTTTTGTATTTCTCATGGACTAAAAATGAGTAAAATGAGTATATATATAATTTTTCAATATATATGTACGGATGTATCCAAGCCGTATTCTACCATGAGTTCGCATGGTATGTTTGGGGTTTCGAGAGTTGTTCTTGGGGGTGTTCATGAGAACATATTCCTTCTTCTTCTTCTTTCTCTTTCCTTCTAGTAGGATTCTTTCCTACTTTTGGTTCGATATTTCTTCATGGATATATTGTACATGAGTACCTGATCAGCCCCATTGTTAGGACTCATACTATGGATATGTCACTTTTATTTTGGGCCCCTAGCTTCACTTGAGGGGGGTGTTAGAGTAGGTATTTACCTTAGCTCATGTTCACCTAGGTACTTTATTTACCTCATGTATTTTATCCTCACCCACTTATGTGTGTGGATATTTCTTTTTATTATTTAGATATTAGGAAGATATTATCTAGTTGTTATGACTAGTTCTTTCCTAAATCTATGGTCTTGACTAGTTCTTTGATGACTAGTTCTTTCCTTGATTTATGGCTTGATCTACGACCTTGATTGGATCTTAGATTGATCTTCCTTGCCTATATAAGCAAGGCCCGTTCTCATTGTATTTCATTGAGTTCCATAATAATATATGATATTGCTGCTCATTTGTTTGCAAAGGTTTTATTAAAGTTATTATGACGAATTTCTTTCATCTTATTAAGCATGGTGTTTGATTAGCATATGAGTTATTTGTGGCTTAGAAAAATTTGTTTATCATTCCTTTTAGTATTCCTATGTGTCTAGGCCCAACTATGACCTTGGGAAGGATCACGAAGTCCTTATTTACAAGATTGACTCACATATCACAAATCGAGGACTATTGGGCCAATTGTGTAGATGATTTTGAGGTCAGAAGATGAGACTATATGAGGATGACAGTGAATCAGATGAGAGATTTCAAACTTGAATGGTTTGTTGAGGGAGTGCCTGATTATGGATCGAACTATTTGACCCTAAGTATCAAGCAATGTGGTCATCTCCTCTTCTTTTTACTCCATGGAATATTCAAGAGTCTGGTGACATCAAGGAGAGGACCATGACAAAGTAATCAAGAGGTCAAAAGAATGGTTCAAATGAAGAAGGGATTCTATCATGAGAGTAGAGACACTCTGGCTTCTTCCAAGCAAGTGTTCCTCACTTCTTCCCATAGAGTACCTGATGGGGCCATTGGGTCCTCTTATTCAGAAAGATCATCCAAGAGAAAAATTACAGAAGTGGAGTGCATCGATGTTTCCCCTATGGAGATTCATAAGAAAGTAAAGGTCCGAGAAAGTATTTTGGAAAAACTTGAACTAGGAGAGATTGACCCATCTCAATCTCCTGATCATCCTAGGAATCCAAGTGTCTCCCTGGAGGCAGTGGAGTCATTTCATCTCGGTCATGTTGTGGTTCCATATCAAGCACCTAAGATGCCTAATTTCATGTCAACACCTTTTGAGCCTTTTCCATGGGTACATGAGTTGCTTGGAGGAGAATCAAGAATGGTGCCATAAGCAATGACACCTAAATTTGAGGCCATCTTAAAGTACATCAAAACCAAGCGGCCAAGAAAGCTCAAGCAACTTCTCATTTCTTCACTGAGGCTTCTGGAGCTCAGTATGTGGAAGTTGCACATCCTAAAGTGAATAAACCTATGGAAGAGATGACACATGATGACTATGTGTTGACAAAGGTTTCCTTAGGGTAGGATACACATGAGGGAGATGTGCATTTGTTCAAAGATTCTGTAACCCGATTACTTGTAAGAAACAAAGAAAATAGGTAGACTTTGGAACAACTTGAGGAGCATGTCAGAACCTTGAATGCTTATGTGCAATCATTCCTGGAGCCAAATGCATCATCTCTCCCTCTTGTAGAAGTGACCTCTCCTATCAATTGTTTTGATCCCCATATGATCAATGATAAATGGGTAGAGAAGATCATTGAAAAGGAAAGGTTTTGTTACCTTAGGTTCTCTCTCTATTCAACTTTATCTTAACCATTGTTTGAAAGATCAAAGTGACTAAGGGGAGATTGAGAAAGAAAAATCCCTTTGGGATAGTGTTCTCCCATTGGTATCTAAGATGAGTTGTCTTGACTCCTATTCCTTGGTGAATCAGAATGTATTTGCATCCATCTTTAAGAATTTGTCTCATGTGTGGTCATGCACAATGAGTGCTAGGTGTGATGTAATGAATGATGTCATTTCAGATCTTGAGTCAAAGAAAGGAGCATGCATCGGAAATTTTGGAAAATGTTATCAAAAGTGTGCAAGAGCTTAGATCACCTTCATTCAGTGAAAATTCATCCTTGGAAGAACTCATGAGTTCCTTTCAAGAACTGGTTCAGAAAGAAGTTGGAGACCCCTTTTCCTTCAATGAGGATACCTTGGAATCTCTCACGAAAATTAGAGGTTCCATCTCTAATACCACAAGAGATCAAAAATTTGGTTCACACAGTGTAGAACACTTAGTGGCATCCCTGAGACTTGGGTTAGTGTTTTGGGGGCATGTGTGCATTCCGTACTTAGAGAAAGTTGCCTTCACAATGGTATGATTCAATAAGGAGGTCAAAGGCAAGGAATTCATTCTGGAGCATTTCCACTAGGTACCATAGGAGCTGGATCTTCTTCATTGGGGGATTTTTCTTCCTCAACATAATCATCTCTTCTTTTCTCTCTCTTTATGTTATATTTCTCCATTGGGAAATGTAATTTTTGGCTTTATCATCTTATTCACTTAAGTGAAAATTATAATTCTTCATGGTAAAAGTCCCCTTTTCATTAATAAGAAATGGGCTTATTTTTCATTCCTAGAGGAATGTGAAAGGTCACAAGTGGTGGGACTATGAAAGGTCATGTGGGTGGTAGATGAAGAGACAAATTGTAAAGCTATAAATTGGAATGACTTCTCCATTCCAAAGGGTTAGATTTTCTTGGTTGATAACTCCCATTGTCTTAATACAAGCAAGAAACTACAATTCTTCTCTCTTTGTCTTATGTTTTCCTCTCCATCTCAACTTTACTCCATGAGCATGGTTACTTGTGCAATATTATAAAAATAATTTGTGATTTAATTATGTTTTGTTCCTTGTTCCTTGACATGGTTTCTTCTCATTGTTAACTTGGAAATATTATAGTTTTATGTCAATAAAATCAACTTGTTATTTATTGAGTAAAACCCCTTCTCATTTTCTCCCTCTCTCCATACATACACCTTTCCTCTACCTCCTTTTGCACATGGGTTTAGTGGATTATTCATGTGTGATCCCCGGTCGAAAGGCCACCCACAATGGTTAGAGTAGTGTAAATATTTCTTGTTTTCAATAAATGGAGTTGCCTCATTCCTAAGCAGAGGGACCTAGTCCTAGAGCGTTGGTGAAAACCCCTAATTTTCCTCTTGCGACAAATTATTTTGCCAATATTTTTGGTGCCCACCGTGGGGAAGATTTTGTTGTTATGCACCCTAGAAGGATCATCAAAATCAATATATAATATGTGTGTGTGTGTGTGTGTGTGTGTGTGTGTGTGTGTTACAAAAATCTAAAAATTCTAGAGGTGACTCTATTCTGGAACAAATCCATGTCACATTTGTTTCCCGCATCACAATGATGAAGTTTCGAGGTTGGTGTTCGGCACCAATAAGTGATAGAAACAATGAAGAAGAAGAAGACCATAAAAATATCCATATTTCAGCTTAGCCATCATTCTGGACCAGCTCTTACAAAATTATGGGTGTTGACACACCAAAGAAGCCTCTTACTTCAACTAAAAATCAGAAATCAACAAAAGGAAAGAAGGCTAGTGATAGCCTGACACACATTATAAAAAGGATATCAAGAGTGTATAAAATTTATGCATTTAAAGATCCTACTATCAAATCCTTGTGGCTTCAATTCAAATGAAGTGCCACTAGAGGGAAGAAGATGGGGATTGCATTGAATGATGATAAAGAATCCAAGCGCTTGATGAGAAGAATGCATAATAAATATAAAATGTTGTATGAACAACATGAGAATGAATCTCTAGATGAAGTAAACAATGAGGAATCTCCTGAAGGTAATGTCTTGAATGATACACTCGCTAATCGAAAAAATCTAATCATTGTCTTTTGTCTCTCTTCCTTTGAATAATTTTCTTGCCAATGGAGATGAAGAAATGGCAACCTTGAACAATGAGTATGTGCAAAGAATTGTGGGAGTAGTAGAAGGAAGTTCGACCCTTAAACCAATCTTGAAATTCTAAACTATGTTGTGGTTATTAGTACGACAGAAGGCTTGTCACACAGAAATATTAATTTGATATTATATTCGACATGATTACAATCAATACTAAGGCTGATAAATAGCCATGGAAATATAAAACCAACCTCCTACAAACTAGGAAGTCACACAACCAAACAACCCGTAATAGCTTTATGGGTATAATGAAAATATATTGTTGAAACAATATAACAAACCTATATAATTAATAATGAGTTATAATATAACTCATATTAATAATATTACAATATATGCACATATTTACATAATGAGAGCACTATAATATTTTCCTTACATTCCCCCCCCCTTAGTGCAAACACGGAGAAAAAAACCATCTTCAACCAAGCAACATGTTGTTCTGTAGCCTACACATGGTCTCGATCCTCAACACTGACTGTGGGAACTACATCATCCAGGGACCGTTCAACCTATTAGATGAATACATGAATTGGGACCGCTCAACCAATTCACATTAACCATCAAATCACCGATTAAGAACACTTCCTATAATAGTATCAATTGTACAAATCACCGCATCATTATCATCACGAGGGAAACACAAGACCGCACTCAAGAACAGGATGATCATCTGTTTCTTATTCATCACACAAAACACAAAGATGTCACTAAAGTAGTTTACTACCTCGAGGTAGTTAAGAAAATACTAATTAACCCCTGTCTTTTTGGCAATCTTGTTTTATTTTATTTCGTCATTACCGCCCTTTTCAGCCACATACCCAGTTTGTTTTCGGCCATTTCCTGTCATTTTAGCCTCGGTTTGGGCATTCGGGCCACATCTTGGGGCACCCTATGGGAGCTCTAGTCCCACCTGAGGGGTGCCTTGGTCATTTTTCCACTTTCCCATCACTTTTTGGGATCTTTCTAGTTGTTTGACATCTTTATTATTCTTTTTGGTCGACCTTTTTGGGGTTAATTACAAAATTAGATCAAAAGAACCCTATTAATATAAAGCTATGAGACCGTAATGAGGGACCTAACATCACTTACTACTATCACTCCATCTAGAGTTACATCCATCAATCGTGATCCACATATCTCCAACATCAAGGCTAAGAAATTTGCATCACACTTCATGGGGGAGGGGAGGGATTATATTCTATTCCATGCACACATTCTATTACATTTTCTACACATAGTTATTTCTCGCTACTTCACAAAGTGCGACTGGCACAAGAGCAACATAGGGCATGTTCACACACACTTGCACATAGAACTACATCGGGTCTGAGATGTAGTGCAACGCTTAGTTAGTAAGTCCACCATTGTGGCAGCTAAGGATAGTTCGACCCCTTAATATGCATTTTTTTAGGGTTTGATGCTTGTTTTGGGGTCTTGCAGGTCTTTTATTCACTTGGAGTATTTGTGACATTAAACGCAGGACAATGAAGTTAATGTAACATGCAGTGAGGGTTTCAAAACACCTTCCGAACTTGTAAAAACTAGTTTTAGAGCTTTCGCATAGACCAAGGCATCCATATTACATACTAGAGCGCCCTGTAGGCACCCTAGTCCTCTTTTAGGCACCCCACCCAAAGAAATATTCTAGATCCCCTTTTTGAGACTTATGCACGTCATTCCTACTCTTGAGTTTTCCAGATACCTCTCCGTGATAGTCTCCTACAATCATATGTTGTCAGCCTAAGTTCTTTCCTCACTCTCTTTAGCACATTAGGGTTAACATTTCCTTTTGCGATAGGTAATTTAGCTTGCTTTCACACTTCTTTACCGCATTCAATTACTTTATTTACAGTTTTTCATAGCTTAGATTAACTATCTATATACTACTAAGTCCATTTTTATTTAATCACCAAAGATGTACAATGTATTTTAGCTCGTATAGAGCGTTGAAGGGAGATCGAAAGGATCCGGAACCCATGCAATTGCACATGGTTATCATAGGTTGTCAAGATGGATTCGAATATTAATTAATGTTGGATTACTTAGTGTTGATCTAAGTAATGATGTTAAACATTGCAACATGAAAAGAATTAAGGGATTTTGTAAATTTAATTAGTATGTTGGATTAATCTGTTGTGTGTTGATAATCATTGAAGGCATCAAGTTAATTAAATGGTTTAAATTAAAAAAATCCCTTAGTTTTTGAAGCGTAATTAGGGTTTTACATCCGCTTAGTTTAGGAATACTTTCATACTACTTTTAGCATAGCAGAAGTGCTTTGCACACTCTGCATATCTTAGTTGAGATATGTATGATTTTCTCATGTAAATAGTTTTTCTTTGAGCCATTTTTGGGAGCTTTTCGTAGTTTATGTATTCAAATATTGATGTCGGTTGTAGAGATGTTAAGATTTTAGAGCTTCAAGGGATACAATGACATCTTGAAACCTTTCCATGGAAAAGATTGCAATTTTAGATCAATTTTTTAGTTTCAAACATTACAAACCAGTCTCAATTTTCAAATCAAAAGTCCAATTCAAAGCCTCTCATCCAAGTTTCAAGTTTTAGATAGATGTAGCTCGGAGGTTGGTAAAGCTTTAATGTTTACAAAGTTAGATTTGCAAGTCGAACTTCAATTCCAAATCTTTCAAGACAAGTGTAAGTTTAACATTTACTGAGAATAGTAGGTTGCAATTTTCAAAGGTTTTCATCTTCAAAAGATGAGCTTTAGAGTTTCATGCTTGACTCCATGCCTATTAGATACCAAAATGGTACCAATCATCAATATAACAAGCATATGACCCATTTGCGCCATCAAAAATGTTGGAGAATTGATTTTGATTGAAAAGACTTGGAGGATTTCTAAGGATGTAAACATTTATTTTTGGGACACCTTGGAGTTTAAATTTGTCTAAGTGTTTTACATAAGGTATCCCTAAGTCTGCGCATGTGCCAAATCAAAAGAGACTTAGTCATTTGTTTTTGGCTTCGTGATGGGAAAAAATGTCCAAGTACTTTGTTTTTTCATTGAGGTAAGGCCATTAAATTTTATTGAGTATAGAGAGGACACATGATACCTTCACATAAACTGGGATTTACCCGTTTTTAAATTTTGGACAAAGAAATATATATGTGACAAGTGGCACCTCTCAAGTATTCCCACATTCTATAAACGCGTTGCACTCTTCTCCAAGTCTCAAAACAATGTGGAACACTGATTGATGCCATGTGGCATCAATCAATGCAATCATGGAGGATTTTTAAGGTATTACACATGGTTAACTTGCTTGTCACTGGTTCTCTACAACTGTCTAAGTTTACACATGGAGGTAATTTGCTCACTCGCTTCTCTCAAACTATTTGCTACTAATCGCTCCAAATGGTCATGAGTGACTTCATCGATGTCTGCCAGTGGCAAGCATCAACGCTTCACACTCCTATAGTCATCACCCCCTTGCATTAAAGCTTAGTATAAAATAGGTCACTAATTGATGACAGGTTGGAAGGAGGCACACATGACAATAATAGATTCATCACGTAATGTTTTACCACGAAAAAAATAGTACACCTGAGTTGGCCTAATGGTGAAGAACATGTGCTCTTGAAATAGAGGTCACAAGTTCAAATCCTACAGAGGGTAGGGTATGTACGCCTTTTTGTAGCAAAGTTAGTTGCCTCCCGCATGTGAGTACAAGGTAGTCCCATATGCTATAAGTCGCTAGACCCAAAAACAAGCCGATCGGCATCATGGATGTAAAAACCATTATTATTATTATTATTATTATTGACTTCATGCAAGCTTGCCACATGTTAACAATCACTCCCTCGCCCAAAAAAAAGATATCAATAAGCTAAAAGTGGAAAATATTTGTGAGGTCAAATATTCCTTTATAGAGCTCGCCTTTAGCCTAAATTTGACAACTTATCTTAGTGCAAATGAAGCTCAATAACGTCATGCATGGCAAAGCATGACATGGGTCTAGTTTTTGCTTATATCTTTTTAATCGGGGTTTATTTCACCTGCACTGGTATCAAAATAAATCTCTTGAGAGAGCTATAGTTTGAGCTTGATTTTAGTGCATATGGCCAAGTTATCGGGTATAACTCTATGACAAAAAATAAAGGCAATTTTCGATTGGTTTTGTTAATTTAATGGTGCCTATATTCTTTTTTGATGTTGTTAAGTCATTTTAATCATATCCAAGAGATGTCTTCAAGCTAAAAATGCTTTGTAGACTCTCAAGAATGTATTTAAAAGACTTGTACAAGTTGTTAAATATGAGATGACCTATTACAAAGTTAAAAGGGTGAAATTATGATCTTTTCATCTAGATGGCAACCTAATCTTCACTTTACTCTCATGATCTCACGGGATTGAAGTGGTGTCCTCTCACAGAGAAATCTTCAAATAATATATCCTTTCCCTTTGCAAGTGGAGGCATATTTCAAGCATGAATTAAATCGGTGACCTCTTCATGATGGTTCTAGTAGGGTTTATGGCTAACTATATCTCAATTCATGATTCATGGTTGGGTATCATAATCACACCATGTTATCGGTAATTTTGACTTCGCAAAATCAATAAAAATTTTTTTGGAAATTTTGAATTTTTTCAAAAGTGTTATTTTACGTGGTTTATCACTCTCATCATGACTGTCTCATTTTTTTGATCGTTCCGGTCTTCGTTTCATCCATTTCGGGTGAGAACTCCTCTGAAGTCTTAAACTGCGTTAAATATTAATTAATTAATATTTAATTAATTAATTACTCTTTGTTTGATGAAATTATTTTTTTAATAACTTTGGAGTATTTAATTAAATAAATATTAATTAAAATTCATCCGACAAGTTGTATTTTAATTGTCGGGGAAAATAAGCTTCCGCTTCTCATTGCTAAGGATGCCAAATTGGCTTCCCGGGTCCAAATTTCCTTTTCTAGGAAAATTTGTTTTAAATCCCCACTTGTGGGCTTTCTTCCCCCAATTGCCAAATTAATGAATTGGCAAACTGGCAAAAAATCTCCCGATTTCCTACACAGGGAAATAAAATGGGGATTGCCACCCCGATTGCCATTTCTGTTGGCAATTGGTCGTTGTTTTCCCCATTTCCCCCGGGCAATTAATTCCACTACCCGGAAGAAGGGAAGTTAGATTAATCCTCATAATTTCCTCCATCAAACTTGTTGGAAAGAGTCGTGCGAAGCTTTCAAATTGCTTCTTATTTCTTCTAAAGGAACATAATAATATTTGTATCACATCCCTCAAACAATACTAGTCTGTGAACGCCATTGTGAAGGAGAAATAGAAGGAGGACAGTCCAAGCAAAGGCCATAGCAAAGGATAAAACCAGTCCCAAAACACCACGCAGGAGAAGGAGGACAGTCATAGAAATCTCCACGCATTGGCAAAGGGAGGGCAACAAGGTGAAAGCATAGGCCACGTGAAAAAAAAGACAGTCCAAACCAAATCTTTTCATGCACTCTTCAAAGTAAATCTCCACGCAAGGTGAAAGCAAAAAAATTTTTTTCACGCATTTCTCATAAGGAGGACAGTCCAAAACAGTCCAGCCATGGTAAAGAAAAGCACAACCCATGCGTGAGGGAAGGAGAAGTTGTTCAAGCATGAAAAGATCACGCATTGGCAAAGGAGGATAGTCAAAAGCATTTTTCCACACATCAAAAGCCGTAGCACCAAGTTTTCAATGCATGTGTTGGAATAGATTAAAAAAATAAAAACAAAATAGTTAACAAAATAAAGTTTCCACACATTTTTAGGAATTCACCAGATCCACATAGCAGCGCGAGCAATTTCTACGCATGCTTTGGGAGGAGGAATAAGTTTAAAAACAAATCCAAAACAAGAACCCACACATGCATTAAAATTCTATTTTATTTATTTTATTATTCTTTTTTTAGAAAAGAATAACAAGGATACTACACATGCTTAAGAAGGAGAAATTTGATCATTGCGTCAGGGAAGAAGAAACAAGATTACTCACGCCAAAAAATATCGGGCTAAGCCATGCAACCCACGCATTGCTGGAAAATCAAAGTAATTCTTCATGTTGAAGCAACCAGAATTCAGAAAGACGGAGAAATAGCGAATTAAAAAGATTAAAGTTGATCCTACGCAGAGCCATTTCGACCGGATATTTAAAAAAAAAAGAGTTATTATTTTTGCCGTGGTTTGTAGTTGTCAAAGAAAATTTTGGTTCCTTGAATTCTTCCTATATTCGTATACTTATTTTCCAAATTTCAAATGTGCAGCACCTCATTTGATATTTTTCACGAACCTAAGAAAAACTCGGTTTACTCAATTTTATCACATGCTGCAGTGATTTCACAGCGAAAGACCTACTTTGAGAATCCATATCTCGAGCCCAGATGATCGTCAAGAGAAACAGCTTTGGTTCATTGAATTATTACCACATTCATGTACTTATTTACAAAAATTCAAATGTACAGTAGTTCATTTGATATTTTTCACGGAGTCAAATAAAATGCAGTTTGCATGATTAGGTTGCGCTGCAGATTTTCGACTTGTCAAGGTGACTTTGAGAGTTGATATTTTAGACTCAAATGATCGTCAAGAGAAATGAATTGTTTCGTTCAATTATCCTCACCTTCATATGCTCCCTTGCCAATTTTTAGATGCTCAAGGTGACGTTTGGTATTTTTACCAGGCTAGTTTTATAGGGATTTGTGCAGTTTTGTAAGATGGAAGTAATAGCCTGAAATCACGCTTCTGTCACAATCATGTCATATTCAAACAAAATGATGTTGCGGTATGTATTCCCAGGCATTCTACTCACCTCGACACTCCATTCAAAGTATGAGAACATCACCGATACTAACTTGGGACACGTCGACATAGGTCGATTCGCGATCACATATCAACCGAAGGCGAGTCACAATTTTCCTGACGCTTGTTCTGAATTGGTCATCACTTGCATGGATGCACCACAAAACCTGCATAGTGTGGCAATTCAACTCCAACGGCTCCAAAGCGGAAGCAACCTCTAACTTCCTCATTATGCGGTATAAGTCGTAGCTATTGGCATTGGTCTCTTCGGAGTCAAAAGTCATTGTTATCGGCAGAGATCGATAATGGGAGAATCTTGTCTACAAAAATTGTTTTCACTTGATCGTCTTACGGAGCTATTCATTAAAAAACCAAGACCAATGATAAGTACAATTGTGCGGATCATCAAGCAAGGCCACATCATTCAAGCATGTCCTGTTAGCTCTCAGTTAGTAGAGCATGCGCAATACTTCATCGACTGGTCTTAAAGTTGGAGTGTTCTCGAATTGGACGATCGTGAGTGGATCAAAATTCCAACACTTGGGATGGTGACAAAGACAAAATACATAACTCCAGGAAGTGAATTGCAATTTTGGCTCTTGGAAGATCTTCTCAATGGTGAAAGATTAAAAGTTGGATTCTGACAAGCCAAGGTGGCGTAACGACTACAGATCTCGCGACAAATGAATAATTCATCATGGAAGGCTATTCGGAGCATGTGGAGAATTGTGTGTAATTGTGAATGTGAATACAAATAAAGACGAACTTGCTCAAATGGAGGGGTGGATGAATTGCTCAAGTTTCAAGATCGGCTCTCTTATCACCTAGAGGATTGCAGAGCACGGTCAATGAGTTCATTCCTGTACGACCGGGATAGGCGGACTCTTGGCCCAATGGATAAGGCACTGATCCTAGGTGTCTTGATCTAGGTGGCACATTGTTGACTAGGATGTCTACATGTGCGTCCAAGTCATTTAAGTGGGTCCACATGTACCCATTTATTTTATTTATGTATTTTTCCTTAAATGACTTTTTGACTTAAGTGGTTTCTATTTTTAGTTGCTTTTAATAAAGTTGGTTGAAAAAGTCAAAAGTCACTTAACTGCCCTATTTAATGTGCATTTAAAACTCTAACTACTTTGTAACCAACTTTTGGGTTATAAAAGGAAGTGAGGGGCTCATTTGTAAGGGTGACTTTGAGAGAGGAGAAGAAAATACTTTTGTGTGCAAGCTTTGTTTTAGGAAGAAACTTTGTGTTCTTTTGTGAAAACATTTTAGAGTTAATGAAATACGAACTTTGTGTCTCATTCATTGTCTCTTGTAACATTTGATGTTCTTATGTTCATTAGATGTTAGATGTTTGAATCTTGCATGCAAATATTGTCTTTGATCTTATTGTCAACATTATTAAGTTGTTGTTCTTGTTCACAGTGATCAAGCTCTGTTATTTACTTGCTCATGTGTGTTCCCTTTTACATATTCTTGTTTAACTAACTCAAACTCTGTTTTATTTGTGTTAGTTATTCATCTTTCCTCTTTGTGTAATATTAGGCTCTGTTTTTACCTAACTCTTGCATGTTCTTTCAACTCATTCCATTCCACTCTTTTCCTTTATTTCATTCCATCTCCCTCATTCACTTTTCTTTCCATTGATGTTCCAAAACACCCCCCACATACAATTTTGAATGTACAAATATGTAAATACAGTTTTGGTTTTCAATAAAGGCAGCCTCACCTTCATTGAGGAGGGACTTTGTTCCCACATTGTTGCATGTCATTTGCATGCGTGCAAATCCATATGCTAACACATTGCCCTATGGATCCTTTAAAATATGCCATTGAGTGCTCTTAGGTGTATCATTTCAAGTCAACAACCTTATAGGCATAGGAAGCTATGTGGAAAGGTTAAATGTGGGAAAATGAGATATTTTGGGAGTATCTTTGATTCCTCCCCCTCTTATCTCCTTATCCGTGAGTTTTACTCACGTTTTAATCAATCATCAAAATCTATTAATGAATAATCTAATACAATATTATATAGTACTCACACACCTAATAAATAGGAGTTAGTTCAACTACTAACTCCTTAAAATACTAATGAATATATTCTCACACCTACGTGATTTGTTTTTAACAACTCATTATTCACACATAACAAATAAAACAAGAGCACTAAAGTTAGGATATTCCTAACATTCCCCCCCTTAGTGTGAACTTGGCGGGAAAAATTAATATAGAAAATCTCCATCACTATGATCATCTGAGTTGTTGTCATTGTTCTGGATATAGTCATCCTCTTCATCTGATTCTTCAACTGCCATTACCATAGTTATCAAATTTCCATCAAGCAAATCCGTGCCTAGTTTTGTAATTTAAAAGCACATGCCCTTGTTTTTTACAATAAAAACATGTACCTTTAGTTTTTCCATGTTTAGAAGTGTTGGGATTTGTCATTGTAGCCATTAATTTCTCTGTTTCTGACTCCATAGCTTTGTTCTTATTTCCTTCTTCAAGTAATGTAGAAATAATGTTTTCTAGAGATGGATTTAACTTACTTAAAGTGAACACCACATTTGACATACTATTGGGCATGTTGTTCAATAGTATTACTTTTGCATCATTGTCTTTAACAGGTTCATTTATCCTTGCTAGTTGCGTTATTAATGATCGGAACTTGTTGACATGGGCAACTATATCTTCTCCTTCTTCCATTTTCAACCCAAATAATTTTTGCTTCATAGTTATCTCTACATTGTCAGTTTGTGAACCGAAGAGCATGTTCAATGTATCCCAAATATCTTTAGAAGATTTCTTTAGATCGATATGATGTAGATATGGCTTTGAAATCCCTAAGCCAATGGTCGTTAATGCCTTTTTATCTTTGATCTTCCATTTGTTGAGCTCATCACCACCAGTCGGTTGGGTAGTGGTGTCGTCAACAACATCCCAAAGATCTCTTTCAATTAGAATCAATTGAGTCTGAAGTTGTTAGGTATGAAAGTTATTTCCTCAAACTTTTCAATGGAAATAGACTTTTCCATATTCTTCCCCCCCACAATTTTAACTGAATCTAGTGGACGTCGGTTTCAACCGAGAATGCATCCTTACAAAATTTGACACAACAAATTTATTTTTACGGAAATGACTTTTACACAAATACCTGGATAGTAATAACTTGGCCAATGAAGAAAGTAATATTTAATTACTTTCTACAAACTTTACATAATATTTTAATAGGAATGACTAGACTTATCTAGATATGAAATAATTCACCAGAGGTGTTCTCTATGAAGAGAGCCTTGCTGGAAAATGTCAAAAACCAGCAGGCTCTTTATCGGCGATGTAATTCCGGAAACGTGTTTCTAGCGACACTATTTTTCTCAACAATATAGAAGCTCTATGGAACTATATTTGTTATAGTAATTTATCCTCTGCGCAAACCTTCGGAGGTCCTGCATTGTGTCATCCTTTACCTAATACAGGATGACATCATCAACGTTGCAGGGTGCTCGAAAACCACCGGCGTCCAAACCCGGTTTCTCTCCAGGTACGAGTAATCTTTACCGCCTTTGTTGGTGTAAATCTTCCGGTGCCGGGTTTTGAGATCCAGTATTTTGGCCTCCGCCATTACGTGGGGCAAATAGGCATCGAATACCTTGGCTTTGTCCTTCTTGTGGAATTGCAGCTCGAAATACCGCTTCTCGTCGGAGTCGTTACGCCAGGAAAAGAGGGCTGGTTTAACTTCTCTGCTCTGAGAAGTCCACCAGACTTTGATGCCCTCAAATTCGTCGAGGATTTGTTGTCTTTTGTCCATGGTGAAGCTGAATTTCTTGCTATTTTTGGGCTTATTGAGCTTCAATCTCGTGGCTGCAGAGGAGGATCGCGTACTTAAATAAATCTGCACCGATTCATAAACCTCACTCACTTTCATGTCGTCGTTCTCCTCAATCACGAGGGTGATGTATCTTGACAGAAATTTCACGAGCTTGGTGAGGAGCTGTGTGAAATATTTGTAGAGTTCGGGAGGGAGGTACTGTTCGCCATTGTTCCCATAAAGAAGACGGTGGCCATGAGAGGCCCGATATTCGACCACATCTCCATTTGCCCTTGAGAACACCCAAACTGCAAACAGTAGTGGCGTACCAGGTGGCGCATGATATTTCATGAAAAAGACTGAAGAACGTCCCTGGTAAATGCCATATTTTTGTTTTCCTTGGTTTAATAAAGACTGGGAAGCTACTTCAACAATTTCAAAGATCCGTGCAAAACTCGGGTCAGGCCTGAAAATTCAAATTAATGATCGTACAATGCTCCTTTTTTAATTTCAAGGCTGCGTGCAAAACTCAGGTCAGGCCTGGAAATTCAAATTATATGTACATGTCAAATCAAAATTTGTTGACTGTTTGGGTTAGGGGACTTTAATTTTTTTAAAATTATACATATTTTTATGTTTTATTTACAAATATACAAACAAGTTGTATATTTTTACATATTTTGTACATTTATAGAAGATTATTTAAAAATTATATGATTTTTATGTTTTCTTTACAAATATACAAACAAGTTGTATATTTTTACATAATTTGTACATTTATAGAAGACTATTTAAGAAATTATATGATTTTCTAAATTTTCAAAGAAGCCATTCTCTACATGTACATGCCTAAAGTTTTTACCGGTAAGATACAGCTTAAAAAAACGCCCTCAACTTGTTAATTTCTAGGCCTATGTGACTAAAATCACAAAAAAAAAGGCCCACAACCCGTCAATTTCAAGGCTTAGTAAGGACCTTCAATGAACTCGGGGAATTGGAAGTAGTGTACATTCAAGCAATCCTAGAAAGTCAAATTATATGTCCCCTGTTAAATCAAAATTTGTTGACAATCTAGCTCTATGGGAGGTTGTAAATTTTTAAAAGAATTATACATATTTTTATGCTTTTTTACAAATATACTAAGAAGTTATATATATATATATATATATATATATATATATATATATATATATATATATATATATATATATATATATATATATATATAGACTATTTAAGAAATTATATCGTTTCCTAATTTTTCACCTGTCATTCTCTACGGCTACCTAATACTGGTAAAATACGATTTTGCAACTGCCGATTTCCATGCCCTGCGAGTCGGGTGGAAGATGGAAAAGGGAAAACACATGCCGCATGCACCATTGTGGGCCCGAGATTACCGCTCGGTTTCAAGGATAGCGTGGGGAATGAATGGTCGTTTAGGTACTCGTATTGGAGTAGCCTAAATAAATAAAATATTCAAAATGTGAAATTGGTTGTCAATTTTAAAATTCGGTATTACCCACCTATCCAATTATCAATTCAACGACACAAAGTTTTAAAAGGTTTTTTCAAAAGAATCATAAATTTATGTATGTGAGATGTTCATTGGGGAAGTTGAATTGTTACAAATGTTTGACATTTACACATGTTGATGGCTCCACCACACCAACTTGAGGTCGTGCCACCCAACCAAATTCATGGAGGAAGAGTAGTATTTGTTCAAGCTAAGAATTTCATTTCATATGTGATATTAAAATTCATTTCTACACCAATTTGAGTTGGAAGCGGTTAATGTGGGATTAAATGCAACTATGTAGGGAGAAATATCCATTTCTTTGTATGTTCACTATAATTATGGTAGATGTGTTTTTATTATGAAGAATCCCCATATGGAAAGTTTCATTTTTTAGATAGGGCATTCTCAATAAGATTTTTGTTCAACTAAAAAAACTTTTCCGGCTCAAAAAAAGTTTAATAGAAAGGCATAATAAACAAAATATATTTTGTATATAGAAAAGATTTTTTACGACAATTTATCTACAACATCTTCACCCCTGCAATAGTTTCTATCACTTTCCTTTGCATATTTAAGGAAAACTATAACTATGGGAAAATAGTGCTAAAACCCTCTATGAATGTATTTGTTTTGAGAAAGGAGGATATGGCCTTAGGCAATAACATACAGTGTATAGGGGAAGCCAAAGGTTTTGGTCATTAAAAACTTGGAAGAAAGTCAAACTGGATTGGTTTCAAAGCATAACCAATGTGGACTCATGGGAAAACATGGACACTTAACCTTCGAATCCATGAGAACCTTCAAGATGGAATGTGAATGACCAATCATTTTTGTTTAATATAAATGCCTTGCCTTTGTCCCCTATTACCACCTTCCCACCTAGCAAAATCCTTATTTTAATGTGACACCTTCACAGGCTTTCACCTTTTATCCAGTGAATCCGATGAATCACCTGCAATTCATAAATCCAACGAACAATATGAATCCTTCCATAGAAATGATTCCACAATGATATGTTTGTATCCCCGCTGCTACTCTGGCTTATGTTTCATCTGGGTCATCTACAACCAATTGCGAATCAAGTTGTCGTTGGACATTTGTTGAAGCATTATGAAGAAGTGACTTTTGTTATATGTTTTAGTGGTAGGTGCCTCGGTGAACTACGCATGGAGGATTACATCTAAGAGGAAAAATCCTGAAGCTTTCCTTCACATGGGGTTCCCACACCTGCTATGTTTCGTAATCTTTCAAGAATTACTAATTCTCTTGTTCTCACTTTTAATGTGCAAAAGAGTTTCTAAAAATGTGTAAATGCATTACTAGAATTCACAATGGTGTTACTTTTTCCCAATGTGCCAATTTGTAATTGCATTAGCTTCGTATTATTCATGTACGTTCCTCGGTGATCAATTTGCATGTTTTCCCAAATGTTTATTCGATCTATGGTATTGTATATGGTAATTTTTTTGAAGTGGTTCTATTTTTCTTCGAACGACTATGTTTTTTAAACCATTGACCATACATGCTACCATCATGTGCACGTGAACTATTAGACAAAATGTTAGAAAGATATGTGGCCTCATGGACTGCAGAGATTGCAGAATATGCACAAAAAAGGGTGACATTTTTTATTGCTTATTCTCTAAGGTGAGGGAAATTTTGTGGTCATGACTTCAACCCATGTTTAACGTTGTCAACCGTTTATATGTGTTTGTGTTTTTAACTATAAATAATTAATATTTTGGTAACTTTCTTTGTAAGCTTCTTATTAGTCAGTGACAAATGGTGTCAAGAAGATTTAGACATGGTCATCCTCAAGAGCCATTGGGACTATTTCACCAAATGCAACAAACAGATATTCAATCTACCAACTCACCTTTGCCAGCATACTCATAGGGCATGGCAAAATAAGAGCTTTGTAGTAGGGTATGGACATTCATCATGAAACAACATGAAAGCATAATAGGAAGTTTTTTTGTCAAATAGCATAAATTTCATGACAAATTACAAATCCAACAAACTTTATATTGTCATTCTCTC
The DNA here is from genome assembly GCA_018340775.1 of Taxus wallichiana var. yunnanensis. Classification (NCBI taxonomy): domain Eukaryota; kingdom Viridiplantae; phylum Streptophyta; class Pinopsida; order Cupressales; family Taxaceae; genus Taxus; species Taxus wallichiana. The sequence goes on from CM031235.1 coordinate 884,316,811, forward strand.
CAGTGTAGTTTGCAACTCATGTGCAATTGCTAGTAATAAAAAAATGAACCGACTCACAATTTTAATCTACAAACGACATATATGCAGAATCCAGGCATGAGGATTTAGAGGCCCTAAATCCTCCTGCTGATGTGAACGAACCAGACAGAGAAAATTAGGAGGAATTCAAAGTAAAATGCAAGCTGGGGCACCTTTTCTGATCTGACAAACCGCTGTTGTAATCGCTTGAGGTGAAGCTAAAGAATAGTTGTTTGGACTAATTATCACAGGATCTCCATGTCTCCAAGGAAAAAGAACTCGTTTTTATACAACTCGCCTAGATTTCACAGTTCGAAGTTGACTCAATTTTTAAATTGTCCAGCTTGAGATTTGCCCAAATCTGGAGTGGAATGTGTCGACTCAATTAATAATGCAGAGACTATAATATTTGTAGTGCCTTTGATGTTATGCATATCGATTCAATAATTCAATGAATGGTAATTAAATTTGAAGCTTGATCCAAGCACAAAGAAAACACAAGAGTCGATGAGCTATGATAAAAATGGGATCCACCACAGCCTCAAATAAATTCCAAATAATTGTGCCTGATGCAAATCTGAAAAAATATCAGATCTAACTGGTAGCATAACTGCACATGGTCCACATTACACCTCTGCAATCAAAAAAAATTAAATGGTCTCTCAAATAGAGCTTCGCACGTGGTCCTCACTGCTTGGCTCTTGCAGCATTACCGAACCAGACATTATAAAAAAAATAGAGCAAAAGCCCGCTCTAGTACCAAATGTGAGTTTTGCTCACGTTTTAATCAATCTTCAAAATCTATTAATGAATGATCTTATAGAGTGTTATATAGAACTCACACACCTAATAAATAGGAGTTAGTTCAACTAATAACTCCTTAAAATACTAATGAATATAGGTTATTTGAACAACCTATATTCTACACACCTAGGTGAGTTGTTTTTACAACACAACAAATAAAATAAGAGCACTAAAGTTAGGATATCCCTAACTTTATCTTCCATATAGTTGGCTAAGTTTAATTATAAATAATCCTCTCCTAAATGTAAGATTATTCTACCATTTTGATTTAATAAAATGTGAATTTATGCCTAATCTACCGATTGTTATATGCAACAACAAATGAATATAATATCAAACCAAATAGGTAAGCAATAAAATATGAAACCCTAATTGTAAGGAGGAGAAGAAGGTACTTAGTTGATTCCCAATAAAATATGGATTGTACCAAAGTGCTGACTGGATGAACAGAGAGGGATAAGTGTCGCACAAAGCCTCAGAAAAGTGTGTGAGCTGGTGATCTTCCTAGACTGGAGCGCCTGTGGGTGCCCTAGACATGTTGTTGGGTGCTTGTGTTCACCGATATGCCTCGTAAAACCTCCTCTAAGTGGTCGCTAGTTGTTCGTTATTCTTGCCTTTGGTCACTCTGAGGTCGCACAAAGATCGCCAAGTTACCAAACACGGGATGAAATATGAACTTAAAAAACCCTCAAATAGACATCAACCCTAAAAAAGAAACATACAGAATGAGGGGTGGGACTATTCTTAAATCATAATGGTGATCTTATTGACTAAGCGTTGCACTACATCTCGACCCAATGCAATTCTATGTGTGTAGAATTGTGCCCTAGGTGGCTCTTGTGCGTGTCACACTTGATAACGAGCAAGTAAACTAGATGTAAAGAAATGTAATAGATGTGTGTATAGAATAAAATGAACTTCCCTCCTATGAAGTGTATGTAGAATAACCAACCCTTGTGTCCCTTGGATGGTTCTAGATGGATGCAATGAAGATCTTAGATGCTTGATGGATGCAACCTTAGGTGGTGATAGCTAATGCTTAGTGCTTGGTCCTTTATTATGGTCACATAACTTTATATTTATATGATTCCTTTGCTTGAATTTCGTAATTAACCTCAAAAAGGTTGACTACTAAAAAGATAAGATGCTCAAACAAATAGAAAAGACTCAAACCATGTGATTAAAGTACAAAGAGGTCAAGGGCCCCCAAAGGGGACGAGGGTGCCTGATCCGACATCCTAGCTGGGCGCTGGTGTTCAAGATGATAAATACCAAAGTATAAAAAGTAGAATGAGAAAGTAAGGGTATAAGACCAAAAGTGGCAACATAAAGCAAATAAAGGTGGCCAAAGACATGTGTTAATTAGTAATTTTCTTACTTAGGAATCATATGAATAGTAGTATGCAAGTAAAAGACTAGATAATTACCTAAAGTGTGTGATTTTGTGTCTATACCTTTTGGGCTTCCAAACATTTTGAGTTGCAGATCTCTGGTTTGAACTTGTGCAATGCACTCAGTGCCTTCTTGATAACTGTAACAAATTGTGCATACTTCTATACATTAATATGATGTTAATGTGGTTCTTTTATGCATTTTAGATTACATTATTGTTATATTTCATCTCTGTCATGTCATTTCATGTTGTGTGTGAGTTATGTTTGTAGATATTTATACCATTGTGTCTAAAACATGGAGAATGTGGAAGTATGACATGATACAAGGCTGATTGTGGCTCTATTATGCCCTTTTGGCTCTAGATTATGTTTTTCCTCTTATTCTTTATCTCAAGGAGAGAGACCCCATTTTTTGTAGTGCATCGTCATCCTTTTAGTTTACTTCATGCATCTTTCTCCCTTTTTCCTGGCCACTTGTTAGGCTAGATTAGGTTGGTTATTATCATTCAAATAGATAGGTGAGGAAGCCAACATTCTTCGAGAGGTATATCTCTAAGATCAAGGTCCCATACCTTGGAGACATTCTCATTGTTGATGATGAGATGCACAAAGTCTTATAGCTTTCAGTAGGTATTTCATGGGTGCACATTTTGTGACAAAACATAGTACATGGATCCTTATTTGGAAACAAATCGTGATAAAAAATCATCTTATAATTAAAGGAACGTGTATGTATAACCATTGGGTAATGTATAAAACAATTTAAAACATGGCCGATTAAACTTATAGGAAATAGTTTAAGTAGTATTTCACCATCATCAGTATAGTTCCTTAGAGAACCAATAATGCTTGTAAGATGTGAGGATACCCACATCCATCAAATATAGAAAACTTAAGCATGAAAACCCATGCGGAGGAGAATTATAAAACCTTATAAACTATGTGTTGGACACATTCAATGTTAGAATCAGCCTAAAAGTTAATTGCGATAGACTCAAGAGATAAAACGTCAACTTGTCTTTGTAACTCACACAATGTATGCATCCTCGTAACTATTTGATTGGTCGGTATGGTAGAACGTTTAGAATATTGTTGCAAGGTCTCATTTCATTATTGTTTTCAAACATTGGAGTGGTATAAGGGTTGCAGTAGAAGGATAATAAACATTTCCAATCGTAGAAGCATAATTGAATATACAAGAATATTTTACAATAGGTAATTCATTTATCATGTTCATAACTTTTATAAAAAAAGATGGATTGTTTGTGACATAATTCTTGAGATTTTCAATGAATTCATCATCTAAAACATGCAAAGATGTATCATGACATTGCATGAATCTATTTTGCTAATATATAATGTAAAGTAAGTTAAATAAGATAAAGCCTAATGATAAGGCACACGAAGAAGGGTTGATAAAAATCCTAAAGCATTTAGAATTCAGTAAAATCAAGCCTTGGAGGAAAATTATGTGATGCCCCAAGGAGATATGTTGAAATCTCAGTGTTGCATAGTCTAAAGAATTTGGTTCGCTTTATATATCTTATTGGTTTTAAGCATGAGTGGTTAAAAACACTAAAATAATGCCCTAATAAGATCCTAATGCAAATATAAGAAATGCAAATGAAAACATTGAATTGGGGTGCTTGGGAAGTAATGCGCTATGAGAGGTAAAGCGAGGAATGATTTTTTTTGAAATTCTAGTAAGCGTGAAAAGGAATCGTGGTTGGAATCCCCCATCCACCGCTCAACAAAGAAAGGGAAACATGGATAATCTATGTTCCCACTTGGTGAAGGAGAAAAATATGTTGGTCTAAATGCTTCTTAAGCATAACAAGTTTCAGTGGTTCAAGATCTCGGCTCTCACTTGCGGAAGTTTTCTCCCTCTTCTAAAAAATGGAAGATGATGATGGTCTTTGTTTAAGGGTGTTAGAAAATCTTATTAAAAGGGTGCATGTGCATCAAAAATACCTTACTAGGTATGTTCCTTGGATCCTGACCTAATATTAAATCGGTTATTAACCATGGCAAATGGCTTCTTCTTGTTCTCAATTCTATGCAAGGAGGAATGTCTAAAATCTTTATTGGGTGGTGTGGTTCTTGAGGAAAACGAATCTATCCCTATCCAAATGGAAAGCAAATTCACCCTTAAAAAGAATCCCCAAACTTACATGTGCCTAAAGGTAATCATATTGATTCCATTTCCATTTTGATTGCAGAAACATTACAAAGTCATGTTTTAATGAGTATTTAATATATTTCACATACAATGTTGTTGATCTCTTTTATAGAAAGCATACATGTGGCTGGTTGGCTATTAAATCACAATGCATTTACATTATTATATACTTTAGGCATATAAGAGTTGTGGTGCTTAATTCTGAGATAGAATAAGTGGCTTTGCTTGAATCATTATTGAAATGAAAATTTAAAAATAACACTATTCCTCATTCAACTTTCTTGAGACATGCCTTGTATGAAAAAATTGAAGATTGTCATTGCAACAAATGGAACAATTTTCAAAATGGATCTAAATACACTAAAGAGTAAATCCATGCACATATATATTTAACTTGTGCACCTCTTTGTAAAAGTTTTCTTCAACCACAAGCAACCTAAATATCACATGTTTATTAATACAATAAACATAAAGATAACTCTAGTCTATTAATAAGACAATTTACTATTTTTATCCATGACCATGATTTCCTCCCAAATAATAGAAACAACAAAACCAAACTGCCACTTCAACTTGGAATTAGGCTCCACAACTTTAACAAATTATATCATCTTTCTAGTAACATGCTCCACTCTTCATCTATTGGAATTGCAATTTGTTGTAAATCAAAGTGACTGACATGTAACTTTGTTAGCAATTCATAACTGATAGTGGAGCTTTCCTTTACTATTGAATGAAAACTTACTGACAAGGTTATCAATGGTTTAACAGAGTCAAAAAAAATTTCTCATCTAGCTTCTCAGGAATTCGGTCCTTCTCTTGAGTCATTTTTTCTTTCATCTTCTTCTGGAATGCATCCTTCTTAATGAATTGGCATGTATTGTCAAAAGGCATTGGAAAACCAAGATTTGTGAACTCATGTACCTTTCCATGCAGCTCTGTAACATTCTTTGACACTTATTCAACAATTCTTGTGCTTCGCCCAACATCACACACTTTTGAATGATAGATGATACCTTTATTAAGGCATCAAACTGGTTCTGAATTCCTCTGGATGTCAGTTCTGTGTCACTGAATTTGTAGATAGCTTCCAAAATTTTCTTTTTGTATCCTCTCTTAAAGCCATCACTTTTTGCTACTGTTATGTATTCGTGGAGCTTATCAAAGATTCTCTATAGATCAGTCATGAATTCAAACAATCTAATCAAATCATCAATTTTTTGGTTTATTTGCCCCCAAACATTATCCGTCATATTAATCAATGCCTTTTATGAAATCTAGATAGTTTGATGTTGGAAGAATGTATTTCTTTTTTATTTCACTAATTCCTATTGCAATATTTCATTTTATTTTTTTCTCATCATCTAGGCTCTATTGAAATCTAGATAGTTTGATGTTGGAAGACTCTATTTCCTTTTTTTTTTCGCCAATTCCTATTGCAATATTTCATTTTGTTTTTTCTCAGCATCTAGGCTCTATTCCCATTTTTTGACCTTTTCTTTCTCTTCCTTCACAACCTCTTTCAATTCTCCCAATGTTTTTTATAATCTATTATTCTTACTCATTGTTTCCTATAACTTTTTATTCGCATCTTCTAGTTCTACCTATGCATGTTCATTCAAAAATAACTATAGTCATAGAGGTAGATGATTTTATCTTCCTCTCCAACTCACCTGTCTTATTAATTGTTGCTTTTCCTTTTGCTTTCTCATTTTCCAAGTCTGCCTCTAACTTTTGAATCTTATTATTCAACTTATTGTTCTCCCTCTCTGCCTTTAGTAATGTTGTGTAAACCACATCACCCAAATTTGTTCTTTTTTTTGATACATTAATTTTGTCATGAAGGTTTCATTTCCTTAAGATCATTTGAAGGGAGGTCACATCGTAGTCAGCTAGGGAATCATTTCATTCTTTAGTTTTACAACTTTGGGCATAACATACATGTATTGGTATTTATTTTTAGGTTATATGTAGGAAATAATACCAATAAGAGGCTAGTTTCTCAAGTTCCTATAAAATGTGAAAGAATTTGCTTCTTGTTTCTTTTATCTCTTTGGATTTATTGACAAACTCAATATGATAACACTCTACTGAATCTTTCACAAATGAACCTTTCCAATTGAATGGAGAAGGATAATTGAAGTTTGGGGAAATTTTCGTGGAATGACATTTTGTTTAGGGGTGCATTTTGTGGCATCACCACCTTCTATAAATAGTTTACCTTGAGCCAAGAGTAATTGACTGTGTCTACCTCATTCTTTTACCTCTTTGCTGAACTTTTGGAGATAGCCATAACAACTTCAATTATTTTTATTGTCTCTTTAAGTTTCTAACACTCTATTTTTGACTACTACCATCATCATTAGAACCGCCAACCTTAAGCAATAGTAACAAATTCAACTTGTCAACTTGAACTCCTTGAGAATTTCAACGTGTAGGTAAATATGTTTTGTTGAGGATTTGAATGTAAACAATACATGATTCAACTCTTCACGACAATATAATCTTCACTATTGAATATATTCAATACTTATACATAAGAGAACTCACAAATAATAGGGAGTGGCTTTCCTAAAACAAAGAAACTTATTTTACACATGACCAATACACCTAATTAATGTGGTTTTACATAACAATCTCTAAATTCAAGGAAGGTAAATATTTAAACTATTATATTATAAGAGTTATTGAATGAGATAATATAATGTTGCCACTATATTTCTAACATTCCCCCTTAGTCAAGAGAGATTTTAAACACAAGGTAGAAAAACATCCACACTTCTCTCTGCAAAGATGCTCATTTTCCGTGGCATGTCCAACGTGAGGGAATCATGACCTTGATCCAAAAGAAAGGCTTCTCCTTCCATGGTTTTAAACAAGAGCTTACCAAAACCTTGAAGATGACAGGAACCTCATTCTCCACCTGATGGGTTTTTTCAGGATCCTCCCATAAACCCTTTCAAGATCCAAGGCAACTGATCACTTACTCTAGTGAAAAGGAATTCAGAAATGTTCTACAGAATGGGCTTTTTATGTTTTCCCATGAAATTCTAAGTTTCAAAAAAAATGCATGTCAGAATAAATGATTATATAACATTCTAAAAAATTTAACATTACTTCCTATAAGAATCGTAATGTTCTTAATGAAGTTGTCTGAAAATCGGCCGCCACATGATTCAGAAGGACATAGACAAATTTGCAACAAAAGTTGCCAAGTGTTCCCCAAAAAGGTGAAGCTTTCAAATCCTTGACTAAATCCATTTGGGATCAGAATTCATTTATGGACACATTTCATGGTATGTATTCCCCACAATGTGAAATTCCTTTTCATATAGATATTGAGAAGCAAAATGCATCAAAGAACATACTGAATGGATCTTGCTAGTTAGGTCTCTTGCACATGGTCACTAATGCTAGTGAACGTATTCTCAAAATAACCATCTTCCAAAAACAAGTCAGAGGACTAAGTGATCCCCAGAGGATCACATTGGTCATTTCGCGCTCCAACACAACTCTCTTTCCAACATCCATCAAATACCAATCAAAACAGAATGCAAAAGAATCACACCACAGTGAAAGCTGGAAACCCAATACTCAAAAAGAAGTACTACACTACTACTGATTTTCCAAATCCTTCAATCTAATCTCCACGTGTCAAAATGTGATTGGGAATCCCTTGGGATCACTTTTGACTTTTAACATTTTTGGAAAAATGGAAAATTTGACATTTTTTCAAAATACCTTTAAAATTTGAATACGCATATGGGTCCATATCAGTCCACTTCAAATGCACATTTTTACCCAAAATTGGAAAATTTTCACTTTTTCCCGTTATTTATTTATCTTGACACGTGTCCACATCTCTATCGCTAAAAAGCACTTATTTCATGTTTTACAATAACATTTTTCTAATAAACAAAAAATCCGGGACACAACTTTACAACATAATTCCTAAAATCACCTATAAGACTCAATGAGACACACTTACATAATTTTCATTCTAGAAGTCTCTCTGCAAAAAAAACATTAACGACAAAGACTCACCGATCTTCGCCCGCAACGTGATACTTTTTCGATGGATTTTACGACCTAAACTCAAATTTAGAAGAGACTCATTTACACTTAAATGACATTATGGCGACTTAGATGGATATAAAAACTTTCACTTGAAACTTTGAAAATTTTGGACTTTTGATACTGACACTAAATATTATTGAAAAAATACTTAAAAACCCACATGGCCCCTTCTTCACACCTATGATCTAACTAAAAAAGGCAATAAAATAAATCCTCCAAGTCCTATATCCTAATAAATGTGACACGTGTCCTCTGCGGATTTCAAGGAAAGAATAATTCTCACGAAAGCAAAATTAATGCTAAGATTTTTCGAGAGGAGATATTTCAATAGAAAAAGATACTGCTGCGTTGGAGATGTATCAACCATTTCATGTAGATACGAGCTCATTTGCCCAAATTAATGAATAGAATGTTGAAATCCAGATCGGCACATGGATTTCGAATGCTCCAAAATCTATTTGTTCTTCGTGGGTCGAAGGGAGCTCATGGGTCAAAACATGCATGGGAAGTGATTTTAAGCAATTTTCAACGAATGGAAGGAAAAATCAAGAGCAAAAAAATCTAATAAAATGATAAAATTCCTCAAAGGTCCGGAAAGGCAATGGAATAATGACAAACATGGATTTACAAATTTAGAGCACAAAAGATGGGCATGCATGTATTCTTCTTCCAAATGGGATTTTTTTATAAGTTTTGAGCTTTTGAAACAGCAAATCTTATTTTCAAACCATATACTCACCAAATGTGAAGAAAACGCGTTTTAGAAAACCAAAGGGAAGAAAATGGCAATATAACAAAGGATTGAAAACTATTCCAAATAAAATACAATTGCTCCTTTTTTTTAATTTTTAATCCAATGTAGAGTATTCATGGGTTAAGATCCATGCGAGGTCACATCGTGTCAAAATGATTTCTTCTCAAAAACATGCCCTACACTTTAGTCTCCTTGTCAAATACAATGTATTGACAAATATTGTCATGGTTATATGTAGGTAATACACTTGATAAATGAGTGGAAATCTAAATTCACAAAGATCCTAAATTTCCTGCTTGTTTCTTTTATCTCTTTACGATTTATTGGACATAACTTAAAGAGGAATCAAATGACAGGTTTCGTAGCAATGAAAATCACCGCCTTGAATGGAAAAATCAATCCAAGATTTGGGGAGAATCCCGCTTGATGGAATTTGTTTGTTTAGGAAATATAATCTTCTTCTATTAAATAGTTTCCTTGAACCAAGAGTAATTGTCATACATATGACTGCCTCTTCTCACTTCCTTCATAGGACTAAAACTTACTCAACTTCACTCGTGTCTACACCTATTTTTAAGTTTCACAACCTCATGACTACTACCATCATCACTAGAACCAACTATTATCTTATAAGTAGCTATATTATGGCCAAATCTCCTGTAGGATTTTCACTATATTTCCTAACATTTGACTTTGGAGTAAATTAACTAGATTAGCATTTGTAGATGTTGTAGTATGCAATGGTCCTTTCTCGAAGTGAAGCTCCAAGGCTTGACTGTCAAAATTTTTTCTAGACTGTACCTCTGGTGGAAGCCAAACACCTTGTCCTCTTGAACCCAAACCACCACTAGTAAAACCCAAATTTTCAACAATAACTACTCTTGCAGTATATCTTTCTTTCAAACCTTCATCAAGACTTGGTTTATATGTGCTACTGTTAGGGGGACTGTGTAATTCCTCAGAGGCAGTGTCATCATCACTACTTTCCTCTCGAGGATGCTCTTTATTCCACAATTTGTTGAAATTTGCATCTTCTGGAATAGAATCATAGTCTTCTACAAATTTTGGATGGCCTAGGTCCTGCCTCATAGACCAAAAGGCAATAATTTTTACCTTGTCCAATTTCTATCTTTCAATTCTTGTTGTAATGCCTTTGGCATGATTTTAGAGGAATTTTTATCAAGTTTTGCAGATTGAAAATCCTCTACCTTTTTTGTGGAGGCTCAAGGCAATCCAAAAATTTGTTTTGACAACTCTTGAGAACTAATTCCTTTCTCAACAACAATTTCATTCATTGCTATTTGTACTTCATCCCAAGAGTTCTTGTTTTTCAATTTTTCTAGCAAGGGTTTGCTTTCATGTTGAATTTTAGTGGTAGAGTTCTATTCACCACTACCCTTGCTTTAATCACCTCACATGGGTCATACACCTAGTGAGAGTCAACATCAAACTTAAAAATATATAAGATTTCATGTGCCACATAGAATGCTTTTCTTTCAAATGTGAACCCTCCACATGAGAATGGTAAGGAAGGAAATATGCTCTTCTTTTGCTGAGAAACAAAATAGAGATTATTTGTGCTTTCCATTTGCCATATATATTCCAAGGAAAAAACTCTCTCTGTCACATGTATTGGAAATTTGTAAGGTTGTACTCTGATCCATAAAACCTTAGCACAATATAATCCTCCGTGAAGTACCAGTCTACTAACTGTATTTCTGATCCCAATTGAATGCAATCTCTACATTTCAGGAAATCTAGGCATTGTACTTTTTGTAATGCTTCATACACTAGAGCCCAAAAATAATCCACAAATTGATTGTAGTCCCCTCTATTATCATACATCCTTATCTTGGGGTCCACTCAGTTAATGGACGCATGACTTCTTGTTAGAGCTCAATTGCAAGTTTTTTTTTTCAAACCATCCAAAACTGCCATAGAATTAAATAGCACAAGTAGGTAGTGAACCTAAATGTCTTAGTGTCAGAGCCTTCTTTGATTGTTAATAATTGTTTATGCATAGATTCTGCAATGTACCCAACAAATCATATTGACAAGGTGGATTAATGAAATGGATATTGTATACCATTTCCAGGAGGGTTTCATCCATTGTCTCATCACTATCGAAGCCAAGGAAAAATACTAGCATAGAAATGGTATCCTTGACCCATGATTTAAATATGTTAATTGCATACGGAGCCTTCCCTTTTGGTACCTCTGCATCAAATGTTAATTTTTGTAAAAACACATCTCTATCTTTTTTATTTGTGGCATGATAATCACTAGCAATTTTTTCTAGGTTTATGTGGATGGTTCCTAAATATTTGCTTTCAAACCCCAACGCACTGCCAAGATTTACCTCCATAATGTACAAAAGTTTCTTGTTTGTTTCCCTTTGCAACAATTGCTTTTTTTTGTCTCATTGTAATTTTGGGCACATATATTGACAAATTCAGGGTAGGGGAAAACCTCGTGGAACATCATGCGTCCCAATCCAAACACGCCCATGTTATCCAACCTAAAAGCTTTATGTCTACCTGATTGGTCCAAACTTCTACTTTCCCTCATCTTCATCTCAGATGTGTATCTAAGTTGTGAAGCTCTTGTGCCAATTACAGGATCATAAATATCATGATATTCATCAAGTAAAACTAGGGGTTTTACTTTTAAGCAATTTGGCGTATGGGATTTGGGTTTTACTTTTACTTTGGGATCTGTGGAAGTAGACATGCTTGGAATTTTGGATTCTGTAAACCCTCAACCCTAATTTCTCAACCCTTATATTGAAATATTTGAAAGTGAAGGCTTATATAGTGTTACTTATAAAAAGATAATATTTAAAGAATCAAGACTGAAATGTAGGATGACACTTACTCGAAAATATGAAAATTTTGAGTCTTACACGGTCCACAACTTCTATGAATCTATTTTACCTTTTGTTGCAGTATGCCTTCCAAAAACAATAATTTCAATTGTCAACATCACTATAAATGATTAGGTCTTTCACTGTACTTTGTAGACATCAAATCTAGTCATTAATCAAATTCCATTCAGTGGATGATAGTTGTCACTTATCAGATGGCCACGTGGCAAGATTCCGAGCCTCCTCGAGGAAAAGGCATTCCTTGGACTCCAAGCTCGTGGAATGAACCGATTCAATAATAAAGTTTTGGGTCCGTGGTGATAGGTGTTTGCATTTAATGACTTGGCCATTGAAATTTTTGGGGGCCATTGAAACATTTTAAATAATAAACCCCCACTTTTTCCCATGCCACGTGGAAGAATTATGTGGATTTATTTTTGTCGTGCCTCGACGGATGTGAATCTCCCGAATTTAGGTGAGATGAATTATAATTTTGGGTCAGGATTAATTGTTCATTGTTAATTTTTGGTCATGGACATTGGAATTGGACCGATCATCTAGCTAATGAGGAAATTGATGGCCCGGGAGTTGAATTAATTTCTAATAATATAGAAGATTGGCATGACTTGGAAGATATTATCATTTATGATGGGTGGTGGACACAAAGCTTGAAGAATTAATGGTGGCACGTGCCACACTTTGGGCCTTTATTATTGGTGGTCACTCACATTCCTCTCTCTACCTCTATTTGTTTGTTTTTGGGCTGGCGAGAAAATGGTTTTTTTGGGGTTTCCTTTCATTGCTCTGCATGGGGAGAGAAGGGAAATGACCTTTACTTGCCATTTCCTAGGAGGCTTCAAGAGGTGTTTCACTACGATTCTGTGCTCAAGGTCGAGGCCATTGAGTGTGTGATAGGAGATTCCTATATGCAGGACTCTCATAGGGCTAGAGTCAACTCTAAACTCGCTGCGAGGCATTCATTTCTAATTGCCTCTTGCTCCATCGGTCAAGGTGGATGTTATGGCTATTGTGAAGTTATTTATTTACCTTGTCCATCGAGTCTGTTTGCACAAAGAAATGGACATGTGCCGCATCCCACCCTCTGCTCTGGGTGGAGGAGGCATGCTTGCTCAGCAAATGGCATGGGCGCGGGGAAGATTGGCTCGGAATGTGGTATAGGGAGTTGCTACTCTACGTAAGAGGTTGCTCACGTTTATTCTGGCATGGTGGTCCGGACCCTAGCAAATTGCCTCCTCTGGATCTCACCGATGCTCGCTCACCTATCGACTCGACCATTGACCACCTCAATGAGTTTTGGGATAATGTCAGTGAGGCCTTTTTTCTTCTGCTAGGTAAGGCCAAGCAAGAGCTGGAAGGTTACGTTTCCGGCAATGGTGGTTAGGGCATTTCAAGAGGCAACAATTATTTTGGATGAGGATTAATACTCTTTTCTAGCTTTTTTTTTGGTTCTATTGGCCATGTGTATTCGTTGTCTTGAAGCCACTTCTGTTTGTTCAAATGGTGTTTCCTTCTTCTCCGTGTGGGCCATTCAGTGGGGCCTTGTGTTGTTGGTTTATGTTTAGTTTTTGTTAGAATTATAAGGGTGGGGTCCCTTAACCCTCCGGTTCATAGCTCGTAAAAAAATAAACATAAATATATATATATATATATATATATAGTGTTTACATTATTGATTTCTTAAATTAGATTATTTCTTTCTTAAATTAATTTAAAGTTTTCAATAAATTAAAAAGCTATCACCCCCGCTTTTCCCATGCCACGCGGATGAATTAATATAATTTAAATACATTATATATATATTATTTTTTTATATACCGAAGGTAGTAATATAGTCTTCACACCAACAAATAATCACTTTCACAAAAACCAACCAAATAATGCCATGTGTATTTAGATACCATTTAACTAAAGATTCAAGTGTAAATTATTATTTTTGTTTCAATTCTATTGGTTGGGCCCTTTATTCCTCACTATGTAAAAAAATTAACTTATGTGGCTTGTTTTTTCCTTCGGGGGCTATTTTCACAGGCTCAAGGTTAGATGCATGTCTCCTCTCTCCCCAACATTGAGTCGCCAAATTTACTGCAGTATGGGCTAATTTCTTTCTTTGTCTCAATTGGAGTGCACTTGGTTCTTTAATCCGCTTTAGAGGAAATATCTTGGCTACTGCCCTACATTTGGAGTGAAGCGGTTTTCTAAGGGAAGCTTCTATTTCATAACATGGGAGGAAGTCAAAGTTATGGATTTTAATTTAGAGCAGTTGGCATGGAGAAGCATGGATGCTCAATGGCATTTGGGTTGTTAACATTCTGTTCACACAACACTTCAACTGTAATATGTAATTTACTAAAGATTGGGGATTAATTATCTGATACCAACAAATATTACACAATTTTTTAAAAAATTTTCAGACAAGTTCTCTTCTATTTTTTCAAGTGCATCATAACATATTTTTCATTTTTATCTCTAATTTTGCAGGCTCAATAAATCTTTGTTTCCTATCAATTTAGTATCAATAATAGGAGAAAAAGGAAAATGAGATGGGATTTTGGAGGCATCGACAATTTTACTAATTTCAGCAATTTTACAAACTAATTTCAGTAATTTTACTAAACATGTTTGGGGAATTTGCAAGCAAAACTGCAATTACATCAGTGTAACTCCTTAACATATACAATATTTTTGTCCCATAACTTCCACTCAAATACCTCAAACTTCGACAGTATTAGCCATATCATGGCCTTGTTTTTTATTGTTAAAGTGGGTTGAAGGGTCTCGTTCCCTTTACAAAAGAGAGATCGAACCTCAAGATACAACATGAAGATGCAAAAAACTTCATCAATCATGACTATGCTAGGTATATCGAGCAAAAGTCCAACTAGAATGAAGGAAGACTATAGTTATACTATATTATAGACATTACAACATATATTTAGATTAATCCCCTGAATCAGAAGACATAGACAAAAATACAACTGGAGATCCTTGCCTCTCAACCACACCCTCCTTAGAGTCCTGAGCAGAAACTTCATTGGCCCAACCGCATGCCAAAGATGATTATAAGCTTCCCTTGTAATTTCATGGATTTCCATCCACCAAAGTGGCACTGGCTCGATGGGAGAATTGAGGGCAACCAAATTAGGGAGTTTGAAGCATGTCCTTCCACATTCTTGTCACGGCTGAACACCGCCAACTTCTCTGTGAAGGCCATCAACTCCCCATGGTGACATTCCAGTTCCCTGAAGATGCTCAAATCCACGCCACCCCAGAGCTTCACCTCCTCCCCGCTATCCCAGAAAGCAACATTACACTTTTGCACTTCTACAACCAAATTTCCACAAAAAGACGACCGAACCCAAATGAGAGAGCAAGGTTGACCGCATCAGGCTTCAATGGCTCAATTATCAGAATATTTTCCACAAAAATCGAGGCCACACTGCTATTAACCCTACACCATCCATCCTCAAATAGATATTTTTCCCCAAAACTAATTTAATTGCCTCTAGATCGCTACCATTACCAATTTTGAAGATCCGCATGCAGATGATTATCGGATATAGATGACCTGAAAGCCATTTCCCTTTTATTGCAAAATAAAGACAACATGGGAACTCGAGGGGAATCCATAGGTGCTCACCGAAAAAAGATGAAAATGAAAAAAAAAATTGACCCACAATAAATAGGCAAAAAACAAGGCCCTTCACACGCTCGAAAAGATTGGTGACAACATATATTTAAGGCCCTTCGTATTTAATGATTTCGAGACCATCCCAAATCTAATATATATATAATATATATAATATATAATATATATAAATAATATATTTATATCATTATATATATATATATATATATATATATATAATGATATAAATATATTATTTATATATATTATATATTATTATATTATATATATATTATTTATATGTATTAAATATTATATATATATATATATATATATATATATATATGATGTATTTAATATATATTATACATATATAAATAATTTACACAAGTTCAATTTTCAAAATACAAAACCAAATATCCATAGATTTAAGATGAGAATTTATGAAAGAAAGTCACTCTAAAGAAAATGAATATGGATAAAATCAAATGTTGCTTAATATTATTTACTATTTGAATTGAAATAACTAATGAAAAATGTTGTTTTTAAATAGAATTCAAAATTGTTGATGTCATTACTGATGAAATATAGTGTTTTCAAAATTATTATTAGATGTTATATATTTCATAATTTTGACCTTTTTCATATTTATTTTATTCAAATTAATCAGATATATATTGAAAGAAAATTAACATTTTCATTTTTTTCTGTTGAAGGGTAATGTGTTTTCTAATATCTCATTTACGATGGGTAAAGCTTAACCTAGCCAATCAAATTAAAGTATGGGGAGCCCTTCAAATTTGATCACTGAATGCAATGATGGTCGTTTCAATATATTTTTTGAGGCAAGTGCCCTTTTCATAAAGCTTAGTAACTTTTGAATATACATATTTATTAAATATGCCACTTTTATGAAATAAGTCTTTTCCATATTTATTAAATATGTCACTTTTATGAAATAAGTCTTTTCCATATGTATTAAATATCTCGTTTCTTCGGACCTTCATGCCAGAAAATATAATGTCACCAAGAATTAAAATTGATAAGACATTTATTAACTGCGAGGGTACCGATTAAATCTCTGGCGGCACACTTTACATGTGTCATGAATAGGTAAATTGTAATTAATTAAAACTCAGGTCAAGGGCCGAGGCTATCGATAATTGCTCACGATACGTCACTATCTCGATATGTTAAATGTTTATTATGAAGGAAGTTAAGTATTATTGATTTAATGTATAGCATTTTATCCTTATCATATTCATCATGATAAAAGGACGTTTAAAAGGCAAGCATGTTATGATCCTCATGTGTGGATTTCACTAATGAGGTTTTACAAAGCAGATGCATGTGGGATAGTTTCGCCTAAGTTTCAATGTGAATTTTTCACCACAATTTACATTTAATATTAATCATCAATTCATACCCGGGTTTGGTTGACATGTGTAAAGGTCTCAATCAAAGAACTTGGTCGGTAATTTATAAATTCCATGGTCGCTTTTCCGACACTTTCTTTCTTTTGCAAAATCACATGATGAAAGATCCCCAATAGATCTTTTTCCCAAATAAAAGATTTTCCCACTTTATAAAATAATAAAATATACTTTTGGTAATATCCCCTATGGGAAATAAACTAGGGCAACTAGGATTAATTTATGCAAAAAGTGACTAGGCTTTTATATACAAACACACCCAAAATCAACATACAATAATCATTTTTACTCCCAAACCCTTGGAAAATCCTAGAGAATTTATGGTGAAAATCAGATTTTACAATATGGAAAATAATTTAAATCTAAAACCCTAATTCATGCTATCTTCAAGATATCATAACTTTCTCTACACAACTTCGATATAGGAAAATGACATATGCTTGAACTTGGAAAATAACAAGAACAAGATGGTGTAAACCAAATTATAAAAACAACTACCAAACATGCGATGTGGCGCTCCTACTATTTTGGCTCACACATTTAGGGCATCAAATGAGCTCCAAAATTTATTTTCTCTATCCCAGATGCTTTTCTATATTTTTAGGAACTCATTCATATAAGAATAAAAAAATTTGGATGCCAAATCAACACAAAAATCAAATATGAAATATGATTATAAACCGGCAAAAACCCTTTAAAAAAAAATTATGAAACTAATTGGCTTATTTCCCAAAAATATCTAGATGATTTAGCAATTAAAATCATATCTAAATACCTCCAAAAACAAAGCCAAATCTGCCCCAACTGGGTCGATCAATAGAAGATGAACTGCTGCAATTTTATTCCTCAAATGCCTTCAAATACACTGCTGGAAATGACTGAAAATAACACTGAAAATCTGATTACAATCAATGGGAATTTCTGAGTGAAAAACCCTCACAACTCTTGGGGTTTTCGTCCACAAGAGAATAAATTACTAAGGGGTTTCGTCCTTAGAATTTATTTGCAAAAGCTGAAGCTCAATGCAAAGGAAAATGACATAAAATATTTCTGGATGATGGAAGAGGCAAGTCGACTTCCCTTTTAAAGGAAAAGGGCCAACAACCAACCTCCAAACCAGCCAATGAAATTACATGCTCATTCCTAGACCAAGTCGACTTGTCCTAGGAATATTGTCACACATATCTATTTTTCCCACCCCTAGAGCTAGTCGTATTTCCTTGGGAGGAAATACATAACTAATAATATTTTTATCCTTCCTAAATGTCATTATTCACTTTTGGCCCAAGTCACCATTATCCCCTCTAGGAAGAATATAATAACCCCTTTACAATGATATTTGTCCCTCGTTTTGACCATATGGATTATTATTTATTTTTATTAAGCCAAATAAATTAATATTTAAGTGCTTTAATAGTTTTATTTTATTTTTTATAGCACTTTATAATAATTTATTGTGACTTAAGTCACCCTTATATTTTTCCTTTTCGTAGGGTTCGGTTCGACAAAATAGGTCAAAGGTTTTGATTGGAAAAGGGGACATTATAGGGACCAAATTGAGCACATCAAACCAATATCAAGCCATAAATACATTTGGTTTCTTCTAGTTACGATCGGACTCGAGATGAGGTTATTGTTGGGAAATCATTTTCCCTCTCTCGCTTCTAGTTCTTGTCCGATGGTGCTTCCACCCCCTCTTCCGCCTCGACTACTACCATTATCCCCTTAATTCTCTTGTAACTTCTTTCTCGCAGAGCTCAACCGGATTCCCTGTCTCGAGTAACTAATTCTCAAAGTATTATTAGAACTCTCTATTGTTTATCCAGAATCCCTAGACCGGAACCTATGGATTCTCCACATGTTATAAACGATGTGGATATGGAAATTGATGGCAATCAATCCCCGGTGACCCTTAGATGGATAGTCAAGTTGAAACAATGTCTTCCATCCTTGCAAGTCTGCAATGATCTTTTGAGGTGATTAAAACTTGACAAGACTTAATAGACACCTGCAGAGCTATCGTTGATAAAGAATGTGTCTTGATACTAACCCTAGCCGACACTCTGGCGGAGAAGATCGATACCAATACAGTTAGGAAAGTGGCACAAGAACTGAGAAATATATTATGATATGTAATATTTATGTTATAATATAGTTATAGGCTAAGGGCTTATAGCTTTTTTGGTATGCCTATGTTATGATATGTAATGTTTATGTTTCAACAAATATATGAGATACTCTTGTTTATGTTTCAACAAATATATTTTTCCTTGTCAACACTTGTTCTTGTGGATACTCTTGCATTGCTACAATGTCGCGCCTTTTGATTTGTCTTCTCCTTCTTGAAACACCAGAATTTTTTCTTCATTCTAGGTTATTTCCAATGTAAGCGTTGAAACCCTGCCTGGCCATTTAACCTACAACCCCGAACCCCCTACTCATATCGTGTGCTTTGTTGTGTGCTTCCCTTTAGCATCATCAATCATCGTTGACTTTTATTTGCCTTTTCTTTTCAACTATCACCGAGAAAAGGAAAAAGAGAAATCCTAGAAATGGACGATGATTTAATGTCAAAGAATGAGGAGCAACATGGAAATTGTGTTTTATGGGATCATTCACTACCTCAAGATGTTTGGGAAAACGTATTGCTTTGGCTTCCGTTAGAATCCATATGTAGGTTCTCTTTAGTTTCTAAGGAATGGAAAGCACTCATGTCTTCCACCAGATTCTTCAGGTGTTACAACGAAACAAGGAACAAACATCCATGGATACTTGTAAATCATGATAGTGGTCATCATTGGCTGAGATACAACTATTACAGTAGGACATGGAAAATTCTCAACTTTTCATGGTTATCATGCTTTGATGGGGTATGGTTTGAAGATTCACATCGAGGGATAATCTTATTTTGTTCGAGTGAATCAAGTCACATTTCAAGGGTATGTAATCCAATGAAGGTTGGAACCTCCTTCAAGCTTCCTCGAATGTTATCAACTAATGAATGGAACTTTTATATTTATGCATGGGGCATTCTAGTTGCGGATGACAACAAGGGGTACAAAGTGGTTCAAGTAGGTGCTAATAGATTTAGAGTTAATGCATGCAATGGTACTATAGAAATTTATGATTCTTCTATGGGGACTTGGAGGATTGTGGCATGATTGAGAGATTGTTTCTTCTATGGACCCGTTGTCTTTAGCAACAATTTTTATTCTTAATGTCATATGAACCTATGTTGGGTGTGAGAATTTATAACACTCAAGATTATGCTACTGTGCATTTTGTGTTGTTACCTGTAAGATATGACAGAGACCATTTCCCTCACTATAGACCAAGGTTGGTTGTATCTGAAGAGAGGGTGCTACTTGCAGCACCAATTGTAGATGGGGACCATTTGAAGGACATAATTGTGTTTGAGCTCGAGCTTGATTTTGGAAGGAGGAGAGGCAATGTTTGGTCTTGGAAAGAAATTACAAGGATGCCCCACGTAATGTGCTAGTGTATTTCTGTGAGGAAAATGATATTCTTATTTAGTTGCATTGTGGTGGGAGAGTTCTTGTGTTTCAGAAAGGTGTTTTTAGAAATATCCTCATCCTTTGTTTTCATTTAAAGCAAGATTTGTCTTGGTCTTATTTTGTATGGCTCAAGCCAAAATATATAAACACAACCTCTATTTGACATTTGTTATAACATGTTAATGGCATTGCCTTTGAGACCAGGCGATTTAAGAAAACTATAGATTTGTTTCCTAAAAAAAACGATTTGTAGCCACTTTTCTTATTTTTACTATTATGGTCTATCTTCTAAAATCCAAGCATCCAAAAATGGAAATTTCTATATTTAAGGCACGATTATTCTCTATTGGAAACTAATTTTTCTCTTTTAGTGGCATGATTTTTTCGATTTGTGTGTTTTTGGCATGTTTTTAAAATTTCTAAATTCTATTGCTTTCCATAGTTGCATGCAAAGGCATACTCAACACTCATCTTTATCCCTATTCCCATGCATGTGGTGCTAACTGTGCATTCAAATATGACCATTTGGCATCTTTATTCGATTCGATCATTGATTATTGAATGATCTGTTGTTGTTGTGATTAACGATGAGAATTGTGCCAAGACCCTATAAATACATGTGATTTTTAATTTTAGACATAGTAATTAGGCCCCCATACTATTTTTCATTATTTATCAAAAGATAATAGCTTCAACAGGATTTTCCATATCATGGCCTTGTTAAAAAAACACATTCTTACTTGCACATACTTGACATAAAAATTTAATAGCAACCAACCGCAATAGCGTATCCTTCATTATTAAATATAAGTTATTTTTTCCTTATTATTAAAGTTATTAATCCTTCCTTGCCCATCAGAAAGACACGTGGCAGGATTCTAGGCCTCCCAAGTCAAAGACATTCCCTAGACTCCAAGCCCATGAAATGAACCGATTCAATAAAGTTTGGGTCCGCGGTGTCGGTGAGGCAAGGCAGAGTGGCAGTGAGTAATCATAAGATACCACATGTCATTTTCCTATTCCTCCGAGTGGCCAAGTGTCACACATTCCTAGGCACTTGAGTGTAAAGGTAAGGCATGCAAAAGAAATGAAATTGTTGGGCCTTATTATAGTCAAATCACGACGAGAGGGTACTGCCAAACAAGTTACAAGAGATTCACCATTCAATTTCCAACTATTTTTAATATTTTTACCATTTTCACCAAAAGAATGAAACATGTTAAAGGGATATTTGCCAAAACCACGAAATCTGGTTACAGGTATATTCACCAAAACCATAAAACTGGTTATAGGTATATTCGCCATGATTTCTATAAATTTTTTTTTGGGGGGTTCCTTAAAATTTTCCCTAAAAGACACCACCTGTGGATCGGAGGAAGTGGTCCCTATTCCCTATATCAAGTTAAAGAAGTGGAATTTGTGGAAGATTTGGAGGAATGATGCATGAGCAACACTATTAATGAATTTCTTCAATTATTTCAACAGTTGATGAACGAGGCTATTACTCCTTTCAATCGAAAGTCTCTGGATAAATTAGTAGATCTTCAGGATAACGTGAATCAGTTGGGATCCTATCTTGGGAAGGTGAGAGGAGGTTGCAATGTTTTGAAAAATAATTGCTCATGTTAGAGACAAAATGGAGGCTACAACCAAGGTAGATAATAACACAATTAAATACATGAGAGATCAATATGCTATCTATAAAGAGAAGCATAAAGATGAAGAAGAAGATACAGTGAAGACAAGAGTAAAAAGAAAGATGAAAGTTGAAACAAAAGCTGTCAATCTAGAATAATTCTTCTATTTCTTCTTTTTCTTTTACTTCTTCTTTTACTTTTCTTCTCTACTTCTTAAGTATATCCATTGTAAGACTTAAGTAATGGGTAAGTGCACAAAGTTGGGGGCCAAAAAGCGGACAAGAATGAAAAAAAAAAAACTAAAATGCGTACACATTTTGTTAAAACGCGCTCACGTTTTAATTTGTTTGGCTCAGGAATCACCAAAGCATAACGCGTACACGTTACATAATGTGTACGCATTACATAATGTGTACACATTATGCCTGCTATAAACAAAAAAAGAGGCCCGAGCCTCTATCATTTTACCTCCCTCAAACGTGAGTTTCAAAGCTATTCCATGCCCTCACGTTTTTTCATTCAGTTGGATCTCAAGCTCAAAGGATCATTTTTGGATCGCCGGGAAGATCTGAATCGATGATGGTGCCATGAAGAAGAGGTAAGCACAATTCTTTTCTCAAAATTGCATTGAAATATGATAATTATAGATTAAAATTTGAATTCAAGTACATATTTTTATTGTTCTGATTAGAGGTCGAGGGAATCAACCACAACCAAACCCTATTATTCCTGACATCCTCCCAACACTCCCACAATTGCTCAACATCCCTCGGGTAGTCAAGAAGATTTAGCAGCCCAAATAGTTGAAAACAAAATTGAAATTGAGGATTTAATCAAAACAATGAGGGATGCACAATCTACAAACCCCCACCACACCTCTCTTGCAAACACATTGGAGGCATTACTTGTTCAAATTGACACGGAAACGGGGCAAATTGATTGTTGGACAACTTACAGAGAGGGTTGTAGGGTTTATTATTCCAACAAATTGTCATATGTGGATGTAAAGAAAAAAGAAATTTCAAAAGAACTCATATGCACCTTATTCACGGACCCCCACACTAATTTTCCTGTTCGTTGACATGTAAATGATTTCCCATCCATTGGTGTAATAATAATTTGATTAAAAATAATTTTTGGGACCGATGGTGGATGGTGTTTGATTTTCCACCTTGTAATAACAATGAGGTGCCACTATACTTTCTGAGGAAACTCTATTGCGAGTTTATCCTCAACGAGATCCCAAATTATTTTGATTTCTGAGATTTTGGGGAGGAAAAGGATCTACATTGGATTGACCGGGTGCACAACATGCACCTATTCAAAGAAGGTAGATTCCCCCACACTGAGGCCCCCTCACCCCGAGATTGTCCCTCAAGCGGTGAAGGAGACAAGAGAGATTGATACACTCCACGCGCTTCTGTGGGCTATTCGTGACCCTTGTTCGACATACGAGGGAGATTTGAGCCGGATGCTCACAGAGGTACACAAAGTATTCCCTTCAGGGAGTACTAGCATGAGGCCACATTTTTTCTCATCATGTGGTAGCATATGTTTGAGGCCCGAGGAGAACGATACTTTTTCATGCGTACTGATTTTGGTGCACTTGGTGCTAGGGGTAAACATGATAATGTCACTATGTCAGATGTCCTTTTGAGTGAGACATTTGGATTACATTCATCGGCGTCACCTTCGCAGGTAAATTTGTTATGTTTTGTTATGTGTGTTACAAAAAGTTTGGAGTACCTGATTTACTTATATATGTTAAATTTTTGAAATAATTGTATTTGTACATGTACATGCATTGCTTATTAAAGACGCAAGAGGTGCATCTTCATCCCGACCATAGGCGGCGAGCACCATGCATACACATACATTCACAGAGGTAATTTAGAATGTTAATTATGTAAAATTTTCACATACATGTGTATATATATATATATTTGCATGTGTGTGTGTGTGTATATATATATATATATATATATATATATATATATATATTAGTTTTGAAGTCAAATATATGTATGTTCTTGTATGTCCATCTAACTCACGTGATATACATGTTTGATAAAGATGTTGACTTCACTAGACACACTACCATCTTTGCGACAAGTAGATAAAGGTGTTGCCGTTGCGATTTTATCTCGTGGCAAAGAACTCACCGAGGTATTGAAACAACACGTAAATTTTGTTAAATTTCTCTTGTAATTCATATTATGTTAAATTACATGTTAGTAATGTCTTTCATTGTAGAATTATTAAATTATGTTAATAATGTTCTTCATTGTGTTTATGCAAGAATTACCTACGACGAGTATGCAGCCCTGCTGATTTGATTCACAAAGGCGTATGGGTAAAAACAATAGTTCTATATTGATAAAATTAGTTAAAATATTGTCATTATGTAGATACATGTACTTAGCTCTATTTTCGCTAATTATGATGTTAGATTTTCTAATCTTATGTGTATGTAGGGAACTTCAACCCCCTCCATTTTGACTTCGAGGGCACAGACTCCTCCATCTCATCGTCTTCATACCCCCGTTCGTACTACAGGAGCTCCCGATGACTCATCTAAGTGTGAGATGCAAATTCGGCATGATTGACAACTTGCGGTAAGTTTGTGTATTTATGTAAATACTTTCATTCTAGCATGGTCTTAAATACATGTTGAAAACATATATAAATTAAGTTTTGACAAAAAAACATTGTTTGCATTTACAAGCTCATATATAGGCAAGTATTCGGTAGAGAAGAGGACTCAAAGCATGGGCTTGGACGATCCAAAGTCATCTCATAGATCTCCATCTTCATCTAAGGGAGGGCCTTCTTCGAGCAAGGCCAAGAGAGGGATATATTTTGATGAGTAGGAAATATATATGTCTTACATGACATTGTTTTTGTATGCCTATGTGCATGACATTGTATGTAAGCCTATATGGCATTTGAACTTGATGGTATATGACCTATTTGGGTATTTTTGTATTTATTATGCACATTAAAATACTATTTGAAACTTGATAATTTTGTATGAGACCTTACATTTCTGATATTATTTTCACATGAATCTAATATGATGTGCACTTGACAATATTTAAGACATTATGGATTATTTTTTTATTTATTGGTGATGTACATGTACTAGCATTTTCAATGTATAATATGCATCAAACTTTGGAAATCAATATTTATATAATGTATGTATATAAAGAGTTACCTAATCTAAGTAATTATTCATTCAATTTATCAATGTGTATATGTGTATTTACCTTACTTGTGCTTCTTCTTGCTCATGGTCTCTTTATACGGGTTCCTATCTTAGCATGCACTTACTACATTCTTCTATGCTTCGTAGTCTTCTCCCTTATTAAAACACCCGACATTCATCACAATTTGATGCCTTTCATATGTTGATATTTTGAGAATGTCTCTCCATATACATTACTCCAATGCTTGAGAATGTCTCCAGATGTAATGACATTCTAATTCAGACACTCAATGATTCTTGATTGTCTAATCCTGTCCAATTCGTGTTACTACCTTTAAATCTATAGGCATTTCAAGTTATTTGGAAATCACATCACACCCTTCACTAGGCTTGATGACTACCCCTATCCTTTTTAAGGTGCTTTTGAAAGCATCCATGGGTTTATCATAACATAAATTATCAATGAATGGAAGGTCACTAAGTCATAGGCCAGCTGACTCCCATCCAAAACTAAACAAGAAAGATTTACTAGGCGATTGATAACTCCTGTGTGTTCTTAGACATACCCCTATCAAATTCATTCTTAAGCCAATCTAGTCATTCAGGGCTCTTAAGTGACTACGCCTAGACTGGGGTAGCCCTACACTGACTCAGACTACACTATTTCACGTATTTGCAAACAATAGCACAACAAGAGAACCAGATGGAGATGAAGAAAACCGTGAGAGTATTTCATAGAGGACCATGACACAGAGGTCTCGGATCTGACGAGACGTCTCTAGGTGCCACGGAGTCTGAGAAATCACCCGTCGAAGATATGGCGTGTTTGGGCCTCAGGGCTCTTAAGCAACTACGCCCGGACGAGGTAGCCCGAAAGCACGGGAGCATAGGGAACCAAAACAAAGCCTCCAATAGTGTTCACCAAGCCATTTGGATGTGTTGGCGTAGTTGGTTCAGTCCCACGAGCTTTCGTTTGCAAACTACAGCGTCTGGAAGCCCTACACTGACTCAAATTGCACTATTTCGCGCGTTTGCAAACAATAGGACAACGAGAGAACCGAATGGAGATGGAAAAACCGTGAGAGGATTTTGTAGAGTGCCCTAATGTAAAGGTTTGGGATCTGACAAGACATCTCTAGGTGCCACGAAGTCCGAGAAATCACCCATCGAAGATATGGCGTGATTGGGCCTCAGGGCTCTTAAGCGACTACGCTGGAAGAGGTAGCCCGAAAGCACGAGGGTATAGGGAACCAAAAATAATACTCCACTAGCATTCACCAGGACACCCCACGATGTGTTGGCATAGTTGGTTCAGTCCCACGAGCTTCCTTTTGTAAACTACCGCCTCTGCGGCCCTACATGACTCGGGATTGCACTATTTTTCGTGTTTGCAAACAATAGACAACAAGAGAACCGGATGGAGACGTAGAAAACTATGATATGATTTTGTAGAGGGCCCCAACATGGAGGTCTTGGATCTGATGAGACGTCTCTAGGTGCCACTGAGTCCGAGAAATCACCTTTCGAATATATGGCTTGCATTTTGGGCCTTAAGACTCTTAAGGGACTACGCTCAAACGGGGTAGCCCGAAAGCACGGGGAGCATAGGGAACCAAAAAGAATCCTCCACTAGTGTTCACCAGGACACCCTGACATATTGGCATAGTTGGTTTGGTCCCATGAGCTTCCGTTTGCAAATTACGACCTCTGGCACCTATATTGACTCGACTACACTATTTTCTCGCATTTACAAATAATAACACAACGAGAGAACCGGATGGAGACGGAGAAAACCACAAGAGGCTTTCATAGAGGGATTCAATGTGGAGCTCTTGGATCTGATGAGATGTCTCTAGGTGCCACATATTCTAAGAAATCACTCATCGAAGATATGACGTGTTTGGGCCTCAGGGCTCTTAAGGGACTACACCCGGACGAGGTAGCTTGAAAGCACGACCAGCGTAGGGAACTAAAACAAATGCTCCACTAGCATTCACTAGGCCACCCCGACGTGTTGGCGTAGTTGGTTTGGTCCCATGAGCTTCCATTTACAAACTACGCCGTCTAGCATCCCTACACCGACTCGATCGCACTATTTCTCGCGTTTGAAAACAATAGCACAACGAGAGAATTAGATGGAGACGAAGAAAACCTCGAGAGGCTTTTATAAAGGGCCCCAATGTGGAGGTCTCAAATCTGATGAGACGTCTCTAGGTGCCACGAAGTATGATAAATCACCCGTCTAAGATATGGCGTGATTGGGCCTCAGGGCTCTTAAGCGACTATGCCCAGGACGGGGTAGTATGAAAGCACAGTGAAGGAAACCACCAATGTTCAATGATTTTGCCATAGGATGCAACTATGTAGAATATGAACTTAGTTTTGTTGGGAGACCACCAATATTCCAACTGTTCATTTTGAAAGAATGAATATCTTCAATCAAATAGAGAATGAAGAGCCTGATTTTTTTTGGACATTACAAAAGCTTGTTTGTGCAAAAAGAAGCTAAAGCCCATATAAATATTTAGTTTTCATTTTTAGATGACAATGAACATTGTGAAGAAAAAAATCAGGTGAAGATGTCTTTGTGATTCAAGAAGAAATGCCTCGAAAGTCATAAAGAGTCAATTTGATTACCCAAAAACATCTGGAAGAACTCAAAGAGAAGATACGAGCAGAAGAAAATGAAAAATGGGAAGCGTGGAAGGATCACAACTTAACTGGAATGGAAGATCTATGTGATGTTGTCGATAGAATCATGGATAATCTTAAGGACAACATGCCAAGTTGATTATTTTTATTAATCCCAGCTGCTTCAACTTCACAAATCAAACCAGGTAGTTCCAAAAGTAGCATACTAGCAAGAAAAATTGCAATGAAGTATTGATAATTGAGCTTGAAACTCGTTTAGAATTGTAATTTATTTTTTGATTGAGCATTCACCCATAGTTTCTTTTTTAAAGGTAGAAATTCATTTTATATGTGAGAAATAGAATGTTGATTTAGTCTATTACTCTGACTATTTAGGTTAGATTTATGTAGTCTATGAAATCCTCTCGCGGTTTTCTCCATCTCCATCCGGTTCTCTCGATGTGCTATTGTTTGCAAACACGTGAAATAGTGCAGTTTGAGTCGGTGCCAGAGGCTGCGTGAGGTGTATTTTGCAAATAGAAGTTCGTGGGACCAAACCAAATCCCTTAACGTCAGATCTCGAGAACTCCACATTGAATCCCTCTACGAAAGCCTCTCGCGGTTTTCACCGTCTCCATCTGGTTATCTCGCTATGCTATTGTTTACAAACACGAGAAATAGTGCAAGTCAGTAGGTGTAGAAATTTGCTAGACGTTGTAGTTTGCAAACAAAAGTTCATGGGACCAGACCAAATATTCCAACACATCGGGGAGGACAAGTGAACACTAGTGGAGCATTCGTTTTGGTTCCTTATGCTCCCCGTGCTTTTGGGCTACCTCGTCCGGCGTAGTCCCTTAAGAGCCCTGAGGCCCAAACACGCCATATCTTTGATGGGTGATTTCTTAGACTCGTGGTGCCTAGAGATGTCTTGTTAGATCCTAGAGCTCCACGTTGAATCCCTCTACAAAAATTCTCTCACGGTTTTCTCCGTCTCCATCCGGTTCTCTCATTGTGCTATTGTTTGCAAACGTGTGAAATAGTGCAGTTTGAAAGTCGGTGTAGGGTCAGTAAGACGCCTTTGTAGTTTACAAAAGGAAGTTCATCGGACCAAACAAACTACACCAACACATTGGGTGGCTAGGTTAATGCTAGTGAAGCATTCGTTTTGGTTCCCTACGCCCCCATGCTTTCGGGCTACCTCGTTCGGGAGTAGTCACTTAAGAGCCCTGATGCCCAATCACGCCATATTTTCGATGAGTGATTTCGCAGACTCCGTGGCACCTAGAGATGTCTCATAAGATCTGAGAGCTCTATGTTGAAGCCCTCTATGAAAGCCTCTCGCGGTTTTCTGTCTCTATCCGGGTTTATCATTGTGCTATTGTTTGTAAACGCACGAAATATTGCAGTTTGAGTCAGTGTAGGGCTGCGAGGTCAGTAGTTTGCAAAACAAGTTCGTGGGACCAAACTAACTACGCTAACAACAGTGGGGGTGGCTAGGTGAATGCTAGTGGAGCATTCGTTTTGGTTCCCTATGCTCCTCGTGCTTTCGGGCTACCTCGTCCGGGCGTAGTCCCTTAAGAGCCCTGAGGCCCAAACACGCCATATCTTCGATGGGTGATTTATCAGACTCCGTGGCACCTAGAGATGTCTCGTCAGATCCAAGACCTCCATGTTGAATCCTCTACGAAACCCTCTCATAGTTTTCTCCGTCTCTATTCTCAGTTCTTCTCTTTGCTTATTGTTTCGTAAAACACACAAAATAGTGCAATTTGAGTCAGTGTAGGGCTACCAGAGGATGTAGTTTTCAAATGGAAGCTCATGGGACCGAACCAACTACTACAAAGACATTGGGGTGGCTAGTGATGCTAGTGGAGGCTTTATTTTGGTTCCCTATACTCCCCATGCTTTCGGGCTACCTCGTTTTGGTGTAGTCACTTAAGAGCCCTGAGGCCCAATCACGCCATATCTTCAACGGGTGATTTCTCAAACTCTGTGGCACCTAGAGATGTCTCGACAAATCCGAGATCTCCATGTTGAAGCCCTACGAATTCCTCTTGTGGTTTTCTTTGTCTCCGTCTGGTTCTCTCACTGTGCTATTGTTTATAAACGCGTAAAATAGTGTAGTTTGAGTCAGTGTAGGGCTGAGGCTGTAGTTTGCAAACGGAAGCTCGTGGGACCGAACCAACTACGCAAACACATCGGGGTGGCTTAGTGAACACTAGTGGAGGCTTCATTTTGGTTCCCTACGCTCCCCGTGCTTTCGGGCTACCCCGTCCGAGCGTAGTCACTTAAGAGCCCTAGAGGCCCAATCACACCATATCTTCGACGAGTGATTTCTTAGATTTTGTGGCACCTAGAGACATCTTGTCGATACAAGACCTCCATGTCAGGGGCCCTCTATGAAATTATCTTGCAGATTTGTTTCATCTCCATCCGATTCTCTTGATGTGCTATTGTTTGCAAACCCGCGAAATAGTGCAGTTTGAGTCGAGCCAGTAGGGTCATTTTGAGGTCTGTAGTTTGCAAACGAAAGTACGCGGGACCGAACCAACTACTCCAACACATCAGGGTTGCCTAGTGAACGCTATTGAGCATTCATTTTGGTTCCCTACGCTCCCCATGCTTTTGGGCTACCTCGTCCGGGCGTAGTCACTTAAGAGCCCTGAGGCCCAATCATGCCATATCTTCGACGGGTGATTTCTCAGACTCCATGGCACCTAGAGACATCTTGTTAGATCCGAGAGCTCCACGTCGGGGCACTCTACGAAATTCTCTCATGGTTTTTTCCATCTCCATTCGGTTCTCTCATTGTCTTATTGTTTGCAAACGCGCGAAATAGTGTAGTCTAAGTCAGTGTAAGGCTGCTAGATGTTGTATTTTGTAAACGGTAGCATGTGGGACCGAACCAACTATGCCAACACGTCCAAATGGCCTGGTGAATGCTACTAGAGGTTTTTTTTGGTTCCTATGCTCCCCGTGCTTTCGGGCTACCTTGTTCGGCGTAGTCTCTTAAGAGCCTTGAGACCAAAACACCTTATATCTTCGACATGTGATTTCTCAGACTCCATGGCACCTAGAGATGTCTCGTCGGATCCAAAACCTCCATGTTGAATCCCTCTACAAAATCCTCTCGCGGTTTTCTCCATCTCCATCCGGTTCTCTCATTGTCCTATTGTTTGTAAACACGTGAAATAGTGTAGTCTAAGTCAGTGTAAGGTTGCTAGATGTTGTATTTTGCAAACGGTAGCTTGTGGGACCAAACCGTCTGGGCCAACATGTCCGTATGGCTGGTGAACACTAGTGGAGGCTTTGTTTTCATTCCCTATGCTGCTTTCTGTGCTTTTGGGCTACCTCGTCCAAGGCGTAGTCCCCAAGAGCCATGAGGCCCAAACACGCCATATCTTTGATGGGTGATTTATCGGACTCTGTGGCACCTAGAGACGTCTCATCCAATCCGAGAGCTCCACATGAAGCCCTCTACAAAATTATCTCACAATTTTCTTATATCCTGGTTCTCTCGTTGTGCTATTGTTTGTAAACACGAGAAATAATGCGCCTGAGTCACAGTGTAGGCCGCTGAGGTCAGTAGTTTGCAAACGAAGCTCATGGGACCAAACCAACTACGCCAACACAATGTGGTGGCCTGGTGAACACTAGTGGAGGCTTAATTTTGGTTCCCTACGCTCCCCATGCTTTCGGGCTACCCTTGTCTGGGTGTAGTCCCTTAAGAGCCCTGAGGCCCAAACATGCCATATCTTCGACGTGTGATTTCTCAGACTCCGTGGCACCTAGAGATGTCTTATTAGATCCGAGACCTCCATGTTGGGGCCCTCTATGAAAGCCTCTCGCAGTTTTCTTTGTCTCCATCCGGTTCTCTCACTGTGCTATTGTTTGCAAACACGAGAAATAGTGCGGCGTGAGTCAAACAGTAGGTCGCCAGAGGCTATAGTTTGCAAATGGAAGCTCATGGGACCAAACCAACTACGCCAAAACATCGGGGTGGCCGGTGAATGCTATTGGAGCATTCTTTTTGGTTCCCTATGCTCCCCGTGCTTTCGAGCTACCTCTGTCCAGGCGTAGTCGCTTAAGAGCCATGAGGCCCAATCACGCCATATCTTCGATGGGTGATTTCTCAGACTCTGTGGCACCTAGAGACATCTCGTCGATCCAAAACCTCCATGTCAAGGCACTCTATGAAAGCCTCTCATGGTTTTTTCCATCTCCATTTGGTTCTCTCATTTTCCTATTGTTTGTGAATGCACGAAAAATAGTGCGGTCTGAGTCGAGTGTCAGAGGGTAGAGGTCGGGCAGCTTACAAACTAAGCTCATGGGACCAAATCAACTATGTTAACACGTCGGGGTGTCTGGTGAAAGCTAATGGAGGCTTCATTTTGGTTCCCTACGCTCCCTGTGCTTTTGGGCTACCCCGTCCGGGTGTAGTCACTTAAGAGCCCTGAGGTCCAATCACGACATATCTTCGACGGGTGATTTCTCGGACTCCATGGCACCTAGAGACGTCGCATCAAACCGAGAGATCCGTATCGAGGCCCTCTATGAAATCCTCTCACGGTTCTCTCCATCTCCATTCAGATTGAGTCAGTGTAAGGTTGTCCATCACAATCACTTGAATAATATAGGTGGTTCATACTATATAGTGGTGAAATGAGAATTTTAATAAGATGTTTTTACAATATAGGTGGTGAAATGAGAATTTCGTTTGTTGTTCCTTTCTAATATTTAATTTTTCTTAGCTTCACTTGGCTTCGAGAATAATAAATTTTCATCGACATAGTGCCAACCACGTGAAGGTGGAAGCTTTTTGGCACCACTAACCTACATAAACATGTTAGTAAAAATTAAATAGAATTTTAAATCATACAAATTTAAACAAAATCATTTAAATAAATATTTAAATTAAATTCATGAATAACATACCTTTGCAAATTCAATCCAATGAACCGCAAGGATCAACTCTATTCTTGAAAGTAGTAAGAATTACTTCATGATCTGATTCATGAACCTTCCATAGATTTTTGTTTGATGGCCAACCTCGATATTTGATCAATTTAATATTTGTTACAAGGACCAAATGTGAATAGTGAAGTATCTTCGATGTACTTCATAGTCTTCAAACAACCAAATGTTTAATTTTTTGATAGGATATCGTCGAAGCCAAGTTCTAGTGACTACCACTGATCCAGTGGGATACTCAAGGTCTTCACCATCAATGATTGTGGAAGTCAATTTTTTTCCCTCTACACAACGAGATAAGAAGTAGTATGTTCCCTCTTCATTAAATTCTATTGCAATAGCTGCAAAAATGTGCCCTATGTATCCCAAAGTAACATTGTTCACCAATTTATAAATACATTAAGAGTAGACCATTTAATAATTTATAAATCTAAAACATGGCATGTACATATATGTGTGTACCTTGTTGCACTAAATCGAGACTTGGTCAAAGTCAGGTGATGATGTCATTTGATCTGAAGACCCTGCAAGTTGTAATGCTCATGGAACTCGATGTGTGTCAAGTGGAATTAGAGGTCTACAAGTCCATTCATCCACCCACTACTGTGACTCACATTCATTCCACGCAAAATCAATTCATGATATACAAAAACATGTCATGCACCTAGTATAAATAGTCCAAGCATTTGCTTCGAACTACGGAATGAGTGCATATCACTTGATCCTCGCAAATCATCATACAATCTTCAAAGTTTGTCACGATGTTGTTGCTTCTATCAACAAAAATATCTACGATCCGTTGATCTCTCTTGAGATTCATGGCTCATATTCTTGACACACCAATCAACAATATTTTTTGCATCTATAAATTTAGCACCATCCTTGAACTTTAACTCTTCTCTTACAAGTGCTCTTTTCACACATGCTCCTGCACCATCATGCTCTCCTTTTCCATGCCCTACCTCAGTAAAACTCCAGATATGTTGTACATTTGTTTCTTTGTGCATCCTGCTTAGCCAATAAAACATCCATGCATTCTTGAATTATGATGTGTAGTTGTCCAACCAAATGTAATGTTGATCGAAACTAATGTTCCTCTCATTCAAGTTCGCATAAAACACCTGGAAACACCCTTGTACATATTATGTAGAATGTGTCCGATCATCACTGATGTAGAAATGATACTCTCTTAATATTTTTCAATCTTGCTCAGTGCTTTTAGGAGAGTGCATGAATGTTATATGCACGAAAATATAAACTTGCATTGAGTTATAATATTGAGACTGAACCTCCATTTGTGGTTGCAATGTGTAATTCTCTATGAAGTCAACTACTAAAACAATAATACCAAGTGGGAATGTGTCCTTGCTTAACTTGAATTGTTCATCCAACCATCGAGCTCTATGTGTGTGCCTTACATACTCATAAAAATTTCCTCTATGAATTTGACCATATGTTCTAATATAGGTAATTGTTTTGTAACAAGATCACACCTCTTAGATTCTTTTCCATCTTTTAATTGATATGTCACCAATTTATATTTGGTGAAATGAACCAATTATTTTCCTATTGAATATGTACTCTCCTCGTGGATACAACTTTTCAGATTGGCAAGCCACTTTGCATACATCGCACGCTCCATCCAAACATGCTTTGTTATAAAAAAATTGCCTTGTTGATTTTTTTCAAAATATTGTCAAAATAAATTCCCTTAAAGATTTTTGTGGGACATTTATTCCACACTCATGCAACATGATGTCAATATGTAAAACACTACGTATTTGACAAAAAACATCATAATGCATTGAAAATTCAACATGATGCCTGCAACAACAAGTGGTACGTGAGTGATTGATTTTCACATAAAAGGGTTTGCTCATTTCAAAGAATCTTTGGCTAATGTTAATTTGTGGATTTTAATTTTTAAACTTAGAGAACAATTATGTTTGAGTCATATCTAAGAAATGTTTTGCACACAATTCACGATTACAAGAACCTATTCTTATTTTTACTGTATCTCTTCTATTCGGTGACACCCTCATGTTCTCATTCTAAAATTTTACAATTAATTCTTTTAGAATATCAGATGTATTCTTGTCTTTTCATGGAAGTTTGCTAGAGAAAGCCCAATAGTCAGTGTTATTGACTAACTCAAGATGTTTACGTCTCTCTATTGCTTTCATTAGTATTTTTTTTTAGCTTCAAAGCACTGCTTGTTTTTCTAATCAAGCGTTTATTAACTGTTTTATCACTTACTATACAATTAGTTAGTGCACGTCATGTAGCATTACTATCTTTGGTGCGTCTTTTGCCACCTACAGTTTGGTATGCTTTATGTATGTTTTCAACAATTGACGCATTTTGATCAACAACATTAGATGTTCTTAACCCCATGGTCTTCATTATAGGTCTCATCTTAATTAATTTCATCAATGAAACAAATAATTGACATCTTTTTGTGTCATTTAAATTCTCAAAGTAATTATCCCAAATTCCACTAGCTTTTCTTCTCACATTTCTTTCAGACATTTTGTTAGGCATTGGTTTTATAATGTTTTCATCAATTTCAATTAAGTGAATTGGTTTTCTTCGTGAAATGGAAGGAGGTGTTCTTAGAGGTGAAGATTCATTTACAAGGTTACTTTCTTCATTCAATGTTTTCATACAAATTTTGGGGTTAACATTTAGATTCTCAAGTAAGGGTTCAACAATTGGATTCATATCAATTTCTTCATCCATACCAACATTATCATTCAATTCAATATCATTATTCATTGCAAAATCATTATTCTCTATATTTTCATTATGTATTTCATCCCAATTTTCTAATACATTAGCTATATTTGATATAGCGGATGTACCTTTCCTACTCAAAGTTTTTGCATTCTCATTAATTTCTTTATTCTCTTCTTTTCCAATTGCTCCGATTGTCTTATTCTTGACTTTCCCTTGTCCTTAGTTCGACGTTTATCACCCATGATTAGAAAAATCAACTAGTGGGGTAGGGGACAAAATGAAATACTAAAAATCGTGCAAGAATGTAGAGAATATTACAGACAAAATAGAATGTTGGTAGAATTTATGTGAAAGAGATGAAAGGGACGTTGGGGGGCCACAATATATAAAACAAAGAAAACGCATACGTGTTTTACGTTTTCTCTTTTCCCAAGCCATGCCTCAATGCTTGGGATCCGGTTTGGATCCCAAGCCTTGAGGCATGGACTTGCATAAACACAACAAACAACGAGTTTTTACAAGAAAATATAAAAATGACACTTCCTCTATGATATTTATCAAAATAAAACAATCGATCCATTTTAAAAAAATTATTCCACTGACGTAGATCGAGTCTCTTCTTTCTAAAAAGATAATTTTCTAAATTTTTCGACTAATATAAGGTTTCCATATTATTTATTTTCTAACGATGCCTTTTTATAGCTATTTTTGAAGTGTAAATATGTCTATCTTTCATGGTGTATCTTTTTTTTTGGGTAATTGAAATTTTAAAAATTTATACCGCCCAAACTAGGCATAATTCTATACATATTCAAAAAAAAAAATCTAATTTTTGATATTTTTGAGGTAGTTAGAGGGGCACGGTCGAGCTCTGTTATTTTTTCAAAACATAAATTTTTTTACTAGAAAATCATAAATAAAAAATATTCGCTAAAAAAATCTAAAAAAATGGAGCCCAAACTAGATGCTCCTAGCTATCTTTCTACCAAAGGGTTTTTAAAAATACTAAATGGTGCTCAAAAATGGTGGGGGCACGAAAGTCACTCTATTATGTTTTAAAAAAACAGAGCATCTGTTGGTATTTTAGTTGTTTTACCCACTTAAAATTATCCGTTTTCAATAAAATTTAGTAGCTTAGAAACTAGACTCAAAATTCTACAATTCATATTTCTACAACATCTTCTAATTTTAAGTGTAACTATTTTGAAAAATTCATACAAGTTGAAGTTTTTTTTTCGAGAAAAATGCGTCCACTCAAGATCCCCTTTTCGCCCCCAACTTGGTGCACTCACCTTAATGTGATGTACAATCACCGTTACTTTAAGTTGTTTGAGAAATTCAAATACTTGAGAGTAGTTATAGAGCAATTTTTATGGTTTTAATGATCGAAATTTCTAGAACTATTAGGTGGCATAAAATGAAGCTTTTAAGGAGAAAATTTCTCAACTCCTAACTTATTATTAGTTATTCATTTATTAAAGTATAATGGATATTACCTCCTTATGCTTTACTTGTAATGACTATAAATAGAAGAACAAGCCTATAGGTCAAGGGATCGGAAATGTTTTGAGCAAGCAAATGTTATAAGTCGTGCATGGTTATTTTAGACTTTGTGTTGAAATAAATTGATGTACTCATTGTAAGTAGTTGACAATTTAATAAGAAGGAAGAAAGACTTTTGTTGAACTTTGTGTCTACTAAAGTCTGATTGTGCCATTTGTGAGTGTTATAGATAGACTTTGTGTTATCTTAGCTTTCATAAGTGCAAGCTTATTTTTAATTTGCTTAAAAGTTGTGAGGGTCAACCAATGTTTGTTTATTCTGTGTGTGAGTAACTCGTTCAAATCTACTGTTACAAAGCACATTTCCTGCATTTCATACATCCTTTCTCATTTATATTCTATGTTTCCATCTCCTTTCAAATTACATTCTAGTTACCATACAACTGCTTACTTCTTGCCAAATTGTTTAACTATGGTGCATGAGTTATTCAATTAAAGTAATACCAAAAATATTTAGATATGTTGTAGAATAAACAAAAAGCATACGGGAGCTTCACCGTTAAATGAAGGGGATTTTTCTCATGACTGCCTAGGTTGTATGTTTAGCCGAGCATAAAATCTAGCCAACATAACTTGTTAGTAGATTGATAAAAAAATATTAGCATCATATTTAAGTTTTTCCAAAGAAAGTAACTTGATTTCATGATTTTTAGAGTATGACATAGGTGCTCAAAAGAGCGAAAAGAGACAAAGAGAACACATTCTCGCAAATGAAGTAGTAGGCTTTGGATAAAAAGATCTTGCAATTCAGATTCAACCAAGACATTGTTCATTGTAGAAAAATTAGCCTTATAACAAAAAAACATAGTCACTAAGTTGTTCATTAGTTCCTTACCTCATTTTTGCCATTTGAACATACGATATCTTCGTTCCAATATTCATATATAAGTGAGCCAAAATTAAAAATTTGAGTGCATGAAAGAACAAAAACTTCTATTAAAAAGTTATGATATTAGAGAATGTTTTGTATCTTTCTTCATTTTTCCTCTTCAAATATCATAAAAAATATTGTTATATTAATCAATCTAAATATTTCAAACACTAAATTAAAATTTATGTAAACATTAAAACATTATTTTGAATTATATTAAAAAAATAAAATAATTAAAAATGATGAAAAAGATCTATTAAGAAAAATCTTATAACTATATAGGCAATGATTTTCAACTTCACACTTCCAACTCCAAATTTGTTGCAACTTTTAACCAAATCCAATATCTATAGTCTCCTTTATATTTAGATCAAACAAATAGAAAAATATAATTGTTGTTAAGTGTACAAACAACTTAAATCTATAATTAATGAATTATTTTAAAGCCTTTTGTATAACGCAGAAAAGTAAGCCCTACCCATTTTTCATCGTAAAGCGTCTAAGCTCTCCATTTTGAAGATAATATATGTAAGTATATTTTTGAGTTTATTTTGTGTTTATTCTTATATGCCCTCTTTTTAATATAAAAATAATAAAAATAAAATAACATTTATGTATGTATTTATAAACTTTAAACACATATATTATTTTCATGTTTAAATTTTATTTACATTTTTATAATAGTTATATTTTTAAAATCGCTGTATTTTAATGTTTAAAATAATTAACAATGTCTAAATGTTTTCAAGTAAAATTGAACATTAAATTTTAAAAATAATTGTTAATTAAAAATGAAAAATTACAAGAAATGATTTGAAAACTTCTCTTGCAAAAATATCAAATGAACTTTAAATATTATATTGCAAATAATGGCTACATAGGATAATATGAATGAAACCTAACTAGCAATGGCATGTGAGGTGTACCATGTTAACGCGAAACATTAGCACTCTTCCAAGAGATAAGATCAAGAGCAATGTTACCAATTACATAGTGTTATAACTGAAGTAGAAAATGAAAATTTATTGGCCTTGTAGTGCAAATATTGGCCTTGTGACATCTTCACAATTGTATCTTTCAGTTGCCTTCAATCAATTAAAAAAACAAGTGATGCCTAAATTGTTAATTTATGGGTATTATTGATTGCAAATTTCACTCATTGTGTCACAATCTGAACTACAAAAAATCAGATTATTTCTTCCACAACTTGAGGCATTGAGCCCATAAAAATCCAGGTACAATGAACTCCTTTTAATCAAACAGGGTGAAAACAATCCCTCCTGAACATTACTTTGAATGCAGATGAGCATTCAACTTACGCATCATTTGATCCATTTGATGCAGCTAAATGTTGTTATATTTATCTTGTAGGGCAGAAAAGGAAATTGTTCCAAATAACTCAGGACAAATTTGAGAAGCATATGTTGTATACAACAACCAAAAATCAAATTATTGCTCACACCAAATGATATTGTAAATGGACCCTAAAAATATTTTTTCGTGAAGGCATGGAGACAATTCCGAGTCTCTCCTAAATTCAAATCAAATTTACACTCGGTGCCGATAATTCTGTTAAATATTTGACAACTCTTGTACACATCTTTATTACTTATCCTGTATCCACAAAATTTAGACCAACTTGAACAAGGTTCAGGCCACCTGAGACAGTCGTGAAAACTCGCAGTAGATCGAACGTTTTTTCTCAGTAGTTTGGCCTTCTCTGCTGTGAAATTCCCAGCTACAAACTTTTCTGCACATATCTCCTCCTCTTCATTCTCTGCGGGTTTTCCAGCCGAATAGTCTTCTTCCTCTGCCCATTTCTCATCAGGACTCCGCCCAAATATTGGAAGCCACCATTTCGTAGATTGCGACTCCTTTCTTCTCCTCACTGCTTTGTTTCCACCGCCATTCTTCTTCTGATTCTCTGAATAATTAGTATTACCGTATGAACAAATACTTACCAGAGCCCTGGTAGATCCATAACCACGAATTTTCCGCAATAAGCCACCGAAACCCCGTAAAAACATTACATGCAAAGATTAGTAAGCAAATTTAAACACGGTAAACCCGCATTCCACGAAGAAGTATAAATTTCCAGACGATCGTCTAACCGTCAAATTTAACACAGTCGTAAAAATGTCTCAAGGACCTTTTCCATAGGGGAACACCTTCCCTAACAATTTACTATTTTTAATTTTTGACAAATTCTTTACACACAAACAAGTTTAATAATGAAACTTTTCAGGTGCTTATTATATTTTAATTTTGATATAATTGAATTTATATATCTAATAAAATATAATAAATTAATAATATAAATATAAATTGATAATATATATACACACATTAATTTTTTAATTACGCCGAAGGCGTTCCCCCTATGGGAAAGGCCCTTGTGGACGTTTCTATGACTATCTTAAATTTGACGGTTTGACGCCCGTCTAAACGTTTTTGCTTCTTCACAGTTTTTGAGGACGTTTTTATTTTTTGGAATTAAAATGAACAAGACAGGCTTCAAGTATAATCACACGATGCCATCCGCTGCCAATCTCAATCTCAATCTGGGAGCACTGTGTAGAGAGGGTCGGTTGAAGGATGTTGTGGACATTGTGCTTTCCACACACAATCCCCCTGTAGACTCTAACACATATCTTCAACTATTGAACACCTGCATTGCCAGGAATGCGCTTTCAGAGGGTAAGAAAATCCACTCTTTCATCATTGACAGGGGATTTGCATTTGCTACACGCACATTTCTCCAAAATAAGCTTATCAACATGTATATCAAATCTGGTAGTTTGTTAGATGCACGTGAAGTGTTTGACGAAATGACAGAACGCGACAGCTTCTCATGGAATGTGATGATTATAGCTTACCGAAGACATGGATGTCCTCATGAGGCATTGACAATGTTTAATGATATGCAACGAACAGATGTCCAACCCAATCAGTTCACCTTTGCCAGCATTCTTCCAGCCTGTGCAAACATGGGTACTTTGGAACAGGGTATTTATATCCATCGAGGCATAATGGAAAGTGGGTTTTTCTCAGATGTTGTAGTTGCAAGTGCCCTGGTAGACATGTATTCGAAATGTGGAATGATTGCAGGATATGCACAAAATGAT
This sequence comes from Taxus wallichiana var. yunnanensis, assembly GCA_018340775.1. Taxonomy (NCBI): domain Eukaryota; kingdom Viridiplantae; phylum Streptophyta; class Pinopsida; order Cupressales; family Taxaceae; genus Taxus; species Taxus wallichiana. The sequence goes on from CM031235.1 coordinate 884,358,235, forward strand.
GTTCTTGACGAGGCTTTAAAGCTTTTCAAACAAATGCCACAACCAGATGTAGTCTCATGGAATGTGATGATTGCAGGGTATGCACAAAATGGACTTGTTGAAAAGGCCGTGATGATTTTTAAACAAATGCAATTGGCAGGTGTAAAGTCAAACTCCACAACCTTTGCCAGCATCCTCCCAGCCTGTGCCAAAATGGGAGCTTTGGAACAGGGTATCTACATCCATCAAGGCATAATTGAAAGTGGATGTTTATCTGATGTTGTCGTCGTAAGTGCCCTGATAGACATGTATGCAAAATGTGGAAGCATACACAAGGCATGGGAGCTGTTTGACAAAATGCCTCATAGAAATATCATCACATGGACTACAATCATCGCAGGATATGCACAAAATGGTAATTTTGACAAGGCTTTAAAACTTTTTGAAGTAATGCCTGAAAGAGACGTGGCGTCATGGACTGTAATGATTACTGGATATGCACAAAACGGGCTTGTTGAAAAGGCTTTGCAGACTTTTAAGCAAATGCGATTGGCAGCTGTAAAGCCAAACTCCACAACCTTTGCCAGCATCCTCCCAGCCTGTGCCAATATGGGAGCTTTAAAACAGGGTATAGACATCCATCAAAGCATAATAGAAAGTGGATTTTTGTCAGATGTTGTAGTTGGGAGTGCCTTGGTAGACATGTATGCAAAATGTGGAAGCATAACGAAGGCACGTAAACTGTTTGACAACATGTCTCAACGAGATGCTATCACATGGAATGCAATGATTGCAGGATATGTACAAAATGATCTTCTTGATGAGGCTTCAAGGCATTTCAAAAATATGCCTAGCCGAGATGCAGTCTCATGGAATGTGATGATTGCAGGCCACACACAAAATGGGTTTGTGGAAATGGCCCTGGAGACTTTTCAGCAAATGCAATTGGCAGGTGTAAACTCAAACTCTACGACCTTTGCCAACATCCTTCCAGCCTGTGCAAAAATGGGAGCTTTGGAACATGGCATGGACATTCATAAAAGCATAATCGAAAGTGGATTTCTGTCAGATGTTGTAGTTGCAAGTTCCTTGGTAGACATGTATGCAAAATGTGGAAGCATACAGAAGGCACGTGAAGTGTTTGACAAAATTTCTAAACGAGATGTAGTATCATGGAATGCAATGATTGCAGGATATGCACAAAATGGTGTTCTTGACGAGGCTTCAAGGCTTTTCAAAGAAATGCCTTTACCAGATGTAGTCTCATGGACTGTAATGATTGCAGGGTATACACAAAATGGACTTGTTGAAAAGGCCTTGGAAACTTTCAAGAAAATGCAAGTGGCAGGTGTAAAGTCAAACTCCACAACCTTTATCAGCATCCTCCCGGCCTGTGCCAAAATGGGAGCATTGGAACAGGGTATGGACATCCATCAAAGCATAATCAAAAGTGGAATTTTGTCAGATGTGGTAGTTGCGAGTGCCCTGGTAGACATGTATGCAAAATGTGGAGGCATATAGAAGGCCCGTAAACTGTTTGACAACATATCTCAACGAGATGCAGTCTCATGGAATGCAATGATTGCAGGATATGCAATGCATGGATTTTGTAAAGATGCTCTAAAACTATTTGAACTGATGAAGCACTCAGGAACATACCCAGACCATGTAAGTTTAGTTTGTGTTTTATTTGCATGCAGCCATGGAGGTTTAGTTGATGAGGCCTGTAAATATTTCAATGGTATGAGTGACCCTTATTGCACAATGCCTACAATGGATCATTATATATGCATTGTTGACCTTCTTGGTCGCGCTGGCTATATTGAGGAAGCTCTAAACTTTATTATCAAAATGCCAATTAAACCTGCCTCGGTTGTGTGGGTGTGTTTGCTTGGCGCTTGTAGATCACATAAGAATATAGGACTTGGGATATCTACAGCAACTCTCCTTTTTGAGTTGAATCCTAAAAATGCTGCACCTTATGTTCTCCTGTCAAACATCTATGCAGAAGTGGGCAGGTGGGGTGATGTTAAAAAGGTAAGGAGATTGATGAAAGATAGAGGAACTAAAAAGATACCTGGATGTAGTTGGGTTGAAGTCCGTAAAATGGTACATGTTTTTTGTGTAGGAGACAGGTCACACCAACAAACAAAAGATATCCATGCAAAGCTAGAGAAATTGTCAGGGGAGATGAAGGCAGCAGGGTATTTGCCAGATTTAAGACAGGTACTGAGTGATGTTGAGGAGGAGGAAAAGGAATTATTCCTTGGCCACCATAGTGAGAAGTTGGCAATTGCATTTGGATTGGTAAACACATCCCCTGGAACAACTCTTACAGTGGTCAAGAACCTCCGAGTATGTGATGACTGCCACACTACAGCCAAGTTTATCTCCAAGATTGTGTCAAGAGAAATTGTTGTGAGAGATGCGAACCGGTTCCATCATTTCAAACAAGGACGATGTTCTTGTGCAGATTATTGGTGATGCTAAGTGAAGCAAACTGTAAACACAGGCTTTCACTATAACAAATTGTATAATATTAAACATGCAGTGATAAGAAGGAATCAAGTTTTATCTTCAGTTTCCAAGAAACGTTTTTCTGTGTGTTTGGAGAGTTAGCATGATGTTGACTTGATAAAATCAGATGTATAGTATGCATTGCTGCCTATATATTGATGGGTTGTTTTGTTAAAGCCCTATCTTATAATACCATGGAGTAGTCATGACATTGAACTGTTTTTCAGGAAGCCTGTTTTTCTTTGGAATGAAAAGCAAAAGAAAAGGGATGCTTTAAGGAAACGGAAAGATGCATGGCAAGCAGGATTTGCAAGAGAAAGGCTTACAATCAATCTAGTACTTGGAGATGATGAGGAAAGCATCTCTTGATAGTTCTTTACTCCAACCTTTTTCATTTTGTATAGTCCTTTTGTGTGTATTGATTGTACTATCTTGTATCTCATTTTGGCTCGGGCGAAAGGTGTCCACAAAACATTATAGATACAGTTTGAAATGAATTGAATCTGCAGTGGCCGTAGTTATTTGAGTGAGTCCACTAATTTATTTAGCCTACTTATATTTTTTTAGATTTATTTCACTAAATTATTTAGCATTGTTATCTGTAGGTTAGATTATTTCACTAATTTATTTTCCATTATTATTCGTAGGTGGTTCTACTTTGCCTAATCTGCAGCAAGCCCTGTAATATTATCTACATGTTTTTCTAGGATTAAAAAAGGTAGCTAATTTACATATTAGCCAAAGACTTTGTTGTTATCTCGTTTCGTTTTTTTGCTGTATTTTGACAGTTTGGACATGGGTTGTGACATTTTTACCTTTTTAATGTTGTTTTTACTGTTTTTGTCAGGGTGAACTCCAGTTGCATGCCCACTTTTGAGGAGCAATTGATATTGATATTGATTTGTGTTATATCTTAAAAATGAGCCTCGTTTTGTTACTAATATATTTGTTCATAAATGCATGGTTTTGTTTGGTTTTGAGTGTTTTTCTATTGTGAAGCCTCAATTTTTTAGTGGATGGGCCTATATAGGATGCATTTGGTTTTCATCATTTTCATGTAACTATTCATGCTTAACAGTATTGATCCATTTCTTCTTTTGTTCAGATATTCTCTAATTTAATGGTAGGCAGCACCATAATCAAGGCAACAGAATTTCCTTGGCCTTGACTTGAATTGCTATTAAGACAGGTCGTTGCTGCTGATGCATTTGTCTGTTTTCCAATAACTAATTGCTAACCATGATGGAGTTATAAGGAAATTAATACTCTTCGTACTAATCTTCTTAATTCTAGATGAGCTCTAGGACCAATTCTCCTAGGAAAAACTCGTTCTTGTATGCAAAACAATTTGTGCAAATACAAAGGCCAGCATTTTAGTTATATAGCCCATTCCTCCACTTTCATTTTAGTTATATTAGAGTTTAGTTCATTCATAGAGGGCAGCCATGGGTGCAGCTAAGGATCTTTAAGGCTGTTTGGTGCCGAATTACTGTTTCCAGCCTCCTAAATTAATTTGTTGATAATTAGATTTTCCAACAAAAGATATTCTAATGTTTATCCAGTGTATATGTCATCAGTGCCTACCCACACTACAATCACAAATTTTTGCATGGCAAATATGTTCTTCAATTATCAACTGGAGGAATGCCATTATAGAATATTTCATTACTTGACTTTTTTTGGCTGATGTAGCTGTCTGCAAACAAGCCGTATAAATCTGTAGCTAAGTGAGCTGTAAATTTGGCAGATATTCGGTTGTATCTACAGTAGACAGTGTGATAAACATCATAATCCTACCAAATTGAGGCTTCACAATAGAAAAACACTTAAAACCAAACAAAACCATGCATTTGTAAATTAGCTACCTTTTTTGCATGTAGTGGTTTCATGGCGCAGCAAGTCAACTAGCATGGATTTTTTGTGTATTGTGAGTGTTGTTCACAAGACCATTATTTGGCGCTAGAAGGAGACCAACGTGTAAATCAATACAACCAAGGAGGATAAACCATTTCATTGTTGTTTGTGAAGACCAAGGAGAGACTTGAGTGCATTGGAAAGGCTACTGGTACAAACTTGCGTAAAGTATAAATTCCCTTCACGTAGAGCACAACCATGAAGAAGAAAGAACGAATTGCATGCGAAAGATCACAATTGATGCAGTACGAGGTGATATAAGCCATGTCCTCACCCAAGTTGCTTCTCTCCAATGCTCGTCTCTTGAAAGGGCCAAATTATGCCACCTTGAAGAAAAAGACGATCATAAAATAAAATAAAATTAATTTCTTTGATCTTCCCTTTATTGTGTTGTGTTGTGTACAACGCTATCAAGTTTTCTTCTATACCCTTTCAACATATTTTTATTACATTTAAAAGTCTTTTATTTCATTCCCCAAGTAAAGCTTACGCAGGCTTAGGGCATTGCGGCGATGGATTTTTTAAGGTGTACGGGGACTTATTTAAAAAATATTTGACATGGAGATGGCATTCGCCGGTGCAAAAGGGCTCGAGAATTTTGTCCCGGCACCATTGTTTGGGATCCTCAGAACTCCATAGAGTGAAGTCTTTCATTTCTATAATTACTGGATCAAGTTTTCCAGTGTGAAGGATTTTTCGTGGGAAGATGGGTTTGACATTACTACTGCCCATAGTCAAAGGGATTGAATTTTTCGTGGGACGGGCTTTTACGGGCTCGAGAGAGTCATAGTGGGTGTGTGCTATAAAAAGCTTAAGGATTTGCAGACACTGGTGAGTGTGTCTGCTCCCTGGAATTCAAGGATCTGAAGAAACATTTGTTATCAAGTGTTGTTGGAGGATTTCAATGATGACTTCAGACACTCTTGTAGCATAACAAGGCTTTGTTCCTGCCATTTCTTCATCAACTAGATTCTGATTTACTATTTGATCAAATTGTATCACACCCCGAGTAGATCTCTTTTTTCTACAACAGGGCTCGTTCGCTGCATCTCTTTGTCAACATCCACTTCTTTGGCTCTTTGTAATTCACACAAATAATTAATAAACACCAATAAAACTAATTTTGAGTATGAAAATGATGACAGTGTCATTGTGGTAGAAGTAGACTGACAAACAATGCACATTTCCAATGCCATCCGCTTCGGATCTCAATCTCAGTCTAACAATACTATGTAGAGGTGATCTGTTGAAAGAGGCATTACACATTCTGTTTACCTGCATTTCCAAGAAAACCCTTTCAGATGGTAAGCAAATTCACTCGTATAGCAATCAGAGGGAATTTAAGTTTGCCACAAATAAACTATTACAAAATACCATTATACTCATGTATGAAAAGTGTGGAAGTTTAGCAGGTGTTCGCCAAGTGTTTGACCAAATGACTGAACGAGACCTCGTCTCATGGAATATCATAATTGCATTTTACACAAGACACGGGCATCCTCACCAAGCATTGACACTGTTTCACCAAATGCAACCAACAAGGTTTGAACCTGATCAGTTCACCTTTTCTGGCATACTCCCAGCTTGTGCCAAAATAGTTGATTTGAAACAGGGTATAGATATCCACAAAAGTACAAAGTGGAGAAGGGATTTTTGTCAGATGTTGCAGTTGCGAGTGCCCTAGTAGATATGTATGCAAAATGTGGAAGTATACAGGCACGTGAACTATTTGACAAAATGCCTGAAAGAAATGTAGTCACATGGACCGCAATGACTGTAAGTTATGCACACAATGGGTTTGTTGAAAAGGCATTCAAAACTTTTAAACAAATGCAATTGGCAGGAATCAAGCCAAATTCCACTACCTTTTCCAGCTGACCTCCCAGTGTGTGCCAAAATGGGTGAACATGGCATGGACATCCATCAAAAAATAATTGAAAGGGGTTTCTTGTGAGATGTTGCATTTGCAAGTGCCCAGGTAGATATGTATGCAAAATGTGGAAGCATTAACAAGGCACGTCAACTGTTTGACAAAATGTCTCAAAGAGATGTGATTTCATGTACTGCAATGATTGCAGGATATGCACAAAATGGGTTTGTTGAAGAGGCTTTGAAAACATTTAAACGAATGCAATCGGCAGGTTTCAAGCCAAGCTCCATAACTTTTGTCAGCATCCTCCCTGTCTGTGCTAAAATAGGAGTTGTAGAACAAGCTATGGACGTCCATCAAAGCATAATGAAAAGTGGTTTTCTGTCAAATATTATAGTTGCAAATGCCCTGATAGATATGTATGCAAAATGTGGAAGCATACATGATGCACATGAAGTGTTCGACAAAATGTGTCAAAGAGATGTGGTCTCATGGAATGCGATGATTGCAAGATATGTACAAAATGGGCTTTTGAAAAGGTTGTTGAAGATTTTAAGTAAATGCAATTGTCAACTATAACTCCATACTCCACAACCTTTGTCAACATCCTCCCAACCTGTGCCAAAATGGGAGCTTTAGAATAGGGTGCGGACATCCATCACAACATAATTGATGACTTCAGACACTCTTGCAGCATCTGAAAAGAGTGACAACAAGTCCCCACTGCTTCCTGAGAGCCACCATGATCTACAAGATTCTGATTGCAAGGATGCTTCATTTTCAGGAGCAGTATTCAATCTATGAACAACCATTGTGGTGTATTGCATCTGGCTTTAAATTTGATCAAGTTTTTATGAATGTATTTCCTTGGGTTGTGAGCTGAAAAAGTGGTTGTTGTTGCTCTGTTCTTCCTTGAATTAAAACTCAAGGAAGAAATTCTCTAGGCATCCAGAAATACATGCCCTCAATTTCGCATCCACAAACTTTATGAAACATTGTGCAAATGCTTGGGGAAAATTTGGCAAACTCAGCGAGTCTCGTGTCAAGACTCGCGAGTCTCGCATTTGGCCTCGACGAGGCCTATTGTTTATCATTATTTTTTAACATAAATTTTTAAAAAGAACATATTTGAATTTTTTGAAGACTTTTGAAACCCATTCTACAAGAAATAGTCATCAATCATAGCATACCAGGTTATGGGAGCACACTTCAATCTATACAACACCTCTTTGAGGCAGCACATTAGATGCTTTCTGCTCTCTTTTGCATATCCACATGGCTACTCCATATAGACTTCCCAAGTCAATTCATCATTAACCAAAGCATTCGAGACTAATATCACTCAACAAAATCAACCCATCGTAAATACTAGCCTCTACTTTGATAGCACCTCCACTACTACCTTACTCAAACTTCTTGTATCCAAAGCAGTATCAAATGTATAAATGTATTCATGTTTAGTGCCAAAATACTTGGCCACAAAAGACTACCACTCATGATATAAAATCTGCAAATGTACGGAAGTTTTCATGTATTCATGTTTAGTTCAAATAAAATAGTCTCCAAAACGCTACCACTCATGATATAAGATTTACAAATGTATATGTACGAATTTGTAACAAATTTCAAATGTAGAGATAGAACCTTTAAATGTAATGCTTCATCTATATTCCTACACTTACAAAATCAATCACGCCCCTTATCAACATCAACTACAAAACTAATAACTATCCCTCTAAAATCAAATAACATATACCGTTCGGCGTTCACATTGCATTGTGCACATGCGATTGCTAGTTTTAATTAATAATAAAAATAAATTGATTTAATGAATAAGTCACTTGAATGTGGGAACTAGATTGCCATATTTTAAATATAAACAATAAAACGAGTAAATTGTGCTTGGAATGGCATCTTCATTCCTTTAAAATTTAATTTGTTGTTGCTTTTGTGTCACATTCAAGTGTGTGTGTGGAAGAGGAAAAATTAAAAGCTACCTAAAAGAATTGACGAGGATCGGATACCTTTCCGAATATAAAAATGTGTGCATTCTTTGTGAGGTTGGTAAACATGTGTAGTGTAGAATGAGCCCTTACGTAACCCTTCGTAAGTGTCCATATTGAAGTTTGTTACTAAATTTAATTTAAAATTCCCTTCAAAGCCACTCTCTTACCAACTTTCAACATTGAACAATTATTCTTCTTCTTCTTTTTAAAACAAAATAAAAATCGTTGGTCACCTTACTTGGTTGGAGGATCCCATTTGGGAGTATATAGCCACTTTTTTTGGTCAATTTTATTAATTATTAGTACAATTTAGTTATTAATTTTTGTTAAGTTGAATTTTCTCTTTGATTTTCATTTACGTCCATCTTCGGTTTGGAGGGGTTAAGATTTATTTTTACAAAAATTACAAACACTTAAGGGTTTTGGAGTACATTTGATAAATATGTAATGCCCCCGTTCGGCGTTTACCCTAGTTCTTGTCGCAATGACCCTCTTGTGGAGCGTCGAGCAGTGTGTGTAATTCTGATGTCTTGGCTCCATGGTCGGTCTTTGCTTCGTGTTCGCCTTCGAACGTTAACATCTAGTTTATCCCCTTGGTTGCTTAGGCCTGTTCACATGTTGTTTTAATCATTGTGAGTAATGGGCAATTCGATTCTTACTTCCTCTAGCTTTCGTTTCTATTTGCGATTTAATCTTCTCGAGTTGAATAGTAATCATACAAAAATTCGTATACCTTTTTAGCTTATGGGAATTGTTCAGGTAATCTTGTAACTCCTTTTGCATTTGTATTAATATATCTTCTTTCGTATGCTTTGTGAGCTTACCTTAGTTAGTAGAAATTTTGTTATCCCGTATCTTTCTTTGAAGGAGGGGCTCATGGGGGCGCCAGTCGTGGTGAGGAGCCTTAACCAGCTTTTAGAAACGTTTAAACTTCTTTCACCTACCCTTCATTGCCACCTTGGCGACCAGTCCATTAAATTAAATTAAAGATTGGAAAATATGCACAATAAAACGTGAAGAGTGTGAAGAGTGATTAGACACCGACACTGTCAGTTTTGGGGGCAAGGGCGTTTAGAACGATAACGAGGCTGAATTTTATTGCATTGTTTTGACAATTTCAACCAGATAAAATTATTAATTTATGGAGCCAGTTGCAGAAAGCAGATCTCTAACTAAGAAAGAAGCACGTGATAAATGTATATGTCAGGTCTGTGTAGAAATAACATCACATTTTAAAATTAAAAAAACGAAAATCACATATAAATGGTGAGTCATGTACGCACAAATTAATATACATTTTTCTGTAAGTGGATAAGAATGCATTAAAGGTGTTAATATATTGGAACATATTCGCGTGTCTGGTTACAAGTAAATGGCGTTTGGACTCCTCCCAACCACCGAACTGACTATAGTTATGTTATTTAATGTTTGTACCTTGCGTGAGGGAGATGGGAGTCGGTGGAGTCCTGTTTTTCTTCACCGTGATCTCATTTTGATTTCTTTTATTCAATGCGTATGGGCGCAGTATGGGTTTGTCATGATGGCTAGATGAAGCTACAAGCTAGTGAAGTAGGCGTGTAACCTCCACTTTCATTGGGTGCTGCGAGGTGTGTTCTTGTCAAGAATCCATAGAATGGCCTAGCAGTACATCATCCCATGAGACACAAAAAGAGGACGGTTATCACGTAGTCGCATTAACCTCGAGTACCTATGGTATTCTCGGGATGGATTTCGTGAGAGAGAACGGTAACACTATGGAAAATGACAAGCAAGAAAATTGTAATGGATCCAAAAGGAGGGAATTGCATGGTTACTACAGTTTGAGGAGGAGTTTAAACCGTTCTTCAGAAATGGCTGCAAAAACATGGTCCGAGGTCAACAATCTCATCCAGAATTACACGCCCTTCAAATCTGCTTCAAACCACAGCAAATCTCCGTCACAGGAAGAAGGGCAGCTTGAGACGATCAATACGTGGGAGCTCATGGAAGGGTTAGAAGATAATACTGGAAGCAGTCCTTTGGTTGTGGTTAACGAGATCGAATGCATGAAGAAATCTGTGGATCGAATGCTGGATCGGGTATTTTTTTTTCACAAAACAAGGACGCCGAAGCAACTTCTTGAGACGAGCCCAAACGCTTCGTCGGCACAGAAAGTTACTCCCAGCGTGAAGCTCCCGATGAAAAGCTCAAGTTTTCGTCCAAAGCAATGGAAGAGGCAGGAGGGGCGATGTTGAACTAGGAGGAACAGGCATGAGCTGTTTTTTTTTCCTTTTCCACCTATTTCTTTATATTGATTGCATGATTATTGCTTGTCTCTCCGGTGAATGTGTGTTGTAGTTGTTTTGGGATAGCTCTACGTGTTAAAATATCATTTGAAATGTTGTGTGGCTTTTGCACGCCTTCCCCCGCCAAGATTGTATTTTCTTGCTTTTCGCTAGATGTGCGTGGGGTCTTACTTAGACACGTCTCGTATTATGCCCGTAGGAGTAGTTCTTTTTTTGTAACTATTTCTACCGGGTTGTCACTTAGATTGTAAACTAAGTTTTGCTTAATTATCAATCAAAATGCATAAAATTACCGCATACTATATATGTCCGTAATTTAGGTAAGTACTACTCCAACAAAGTGCAAATATACAAAAGTTTGTTCCTTTAAATATAAGTTTTCCTAATCATCCTCATCCTTGAACTCCTCGTTCTGTCGGGATGGCTCCCGCCTTCCTTTCTACCCCTGTTTTATATTTTGTCTTTTTTTCAAACATTTGTGAGTTCCTCGATCGAATGGCATCGGTTCGTGGGGTTACGGTAGAAAGAGTACATGCCTTTCCCCTCTTTGACCTCGTTCTCCTCCTTGAATCCATCCGACATCCAAAATGTCCTTCTTTCCAATCGAGTGTGCTCCATATTTTTTGCTATATTAATCTTTTCAAGATCTAATCATGTAGATTGTGTATGCCGGATATCACTTATACGTACTTTACATAAATTTGTACCTTAGCCTTGTGTTTTCTGCACAATGCTTTAATGTTTAGGGCTCTTCCTTTGGAATGCCTGAATTGTTCTATGTTACTGACTTTTCAATGAACCGCTGGTTTCGAACTGTTTTCCACCTCATCACTTGGTTTTGACACGAACCTATGGTTTGGGTTCGAATAATCTCTCCGGGACTTCCCAATTGTTGATTAGATAAATAAATAATTAAAAATGTCGATGAAAAACCAATGGTTTATCTAAATTCTAAAACACAAAGGACTTGTTTAAACGCTTATGGGATTAAGGAACAACCTTATTTATAGATGGAAAATGACCTACCGACATTCAATTAACCTCAAAATATGGAAGGAGGACATTAGAAAATATATTAATTGTACATTGATTGTCTAAACACGATAATTAAATCATTTCAATCATGTAACATGTTTCATAGATGCATGCAATCTTTGGATTTTGACGTTCAATGGTACATGTCGCGATAAAATTATTTGATGGTCTAAAAAAGTATATGGATGTCATTCGGCATTCAAAATTTAATATGTACTTCAAATTTGTTTTTATACCAAATTACAAAACGTATAAATTATGTTTAAATTTTATATGGATGGAGTTGGATAATATATTGGTCCAATTATTATTATTTATTTACATTCCAAATTTTTTTCATTTTCATTTATGTTATAATTGTCATGAATCTAACAAATTTATAATATGTAGTGTAAGTGTGCTATATATATATATGACGGTTAAATTTTGAATACACATGTCATTTTGATGTTTATATTATATACTTACTCGGGCGGGGTCAATCGATGATCGAAAGGTCGATGGCCTAGAAGAGTAATTTAGAATGTATGGTGTAAGAGTAACCTTGGATAGAAAATGCACAATTTTGGCCTTCATATGTCCTGCAGTGTGCCTTTTGTTAACTAGATATCTATTTTGTTTACATTCATTCAAATTACTTTTGCTTATGTCTTGGAATGGAAATCATGCTCTAGTCGCTCAATTAATTTTGATGAAATATCTAGGAAAGGGGAATGCATGCTCATGCCAGCTTCTTTTGGAATCGACAAAAGCTAACATGTTTTGCGGGTTGATTTTCCGAGCTCAAGTATGAAAGAAGTGGTATTGTATTTGCATAGATGTTAATCATTAAGGTGCTTGACGTTGTTTTTATGGTTCAACTATTGTAACGTCCAGTGGATTTTTCGAGAAGAAGGTCAATGTCTTAGTATATTGTATTGTGGACCTTGTCATCTTAACTTTGGAAACCTTGGATCGTTGACTATCATTGAAATTATAAGAAAATTGGTTTACCGCTTGTTGAGTGACCTTAATGGATTATCGGTATTCTAAGAGTTGATGTAACCTTTTTTTGTTTTCGTAAATGAGTATTGTTAAACTTCCCCCTACGATTAAATGTTGAGTTAAATATTTCTAAGACTTAGTAATAGTGTGTTATAAGTAAAATAAAATGGGTTGTTTAATACTTATAGAAGTTAAACTAAAATTTATATTGCAAATAAATTAGTGTAGAGGTGACCAACTTGAGAGCATGTAATTCCATAAGTGATCAAAGATGAAACTATCCTTTGTTAAGTAACATTATATAACTTGATATCCCTAGCTACACTAATGAACACTATCCCTTTCATGGTGAAATTCTTAAACGAACTTAAGGGAAATCTATGGTTAGTTCTGGAAGATAATAAGATTTAATAAGCAGGAGATAACACTTTAAAAACCACGCAATCTATCTCTTAGCCATTGGATGGTAAATTGTTTTATTTTTATAAAACTCATTTAGTAAAGCCTAAGTAAAATCTTTAATAATTCTGGTTAAGTTTTCAAGTTTCAATTATATCTTGGTAATAGCTAATGAGGCCTTGAAGATGATTTCAACTCAACCTTCTCCCTCTAACCTTTTTCCAAGGTGCTTGGTAATTTTCTCTTAAGTATGTTGAAAGCGAACCCATGTTGTCATATGGGCATGAACAAGTTCTAGTAGCGTAAGTGTAAATAGATGGCCTTGTGGGATTAAATTACCCCTTTCTCTAAATAAACGAATTAAGCAAATAAATGTCATAATAGAGAAGTTTTAAAGATGATTACTCAGTGTAAAAAGAATAAACTTAGCTTGGTACGATGAATTGTATGAATCATATCTTGAGCCTCCTTGAAAACGTAAGCTAAGAATTGCAAGATGTCTTTTTAAAATAAATAACCCTCAAGAATATCTCATTGTGGTTGGCCCTAACTGTAAGTGTGTTCTGTGGTTGGACTTCTATGTTGTCATGTCAAAAAGAAAAAGTGTATTATCCTTTTGGGTGTGAACGTTTCCGTGTTGACCTTGTGGTCATCCTCAGTAACAAGTGGTTCCCAGAGTTGGTTCAGTAACTTTGTGACAACATGTTGTGTCATGTTATGTGTGGAAGCAAGTCAAAAAAATTATCCTATCTTTTCTTGTGTTGTTCGTGTGTGAGATTTTGGGTTTCTACAAAATAAGTATGAAGTAAGATGATTATTAATAGACACATGATATGGGATTAAGATTTTTTTATAGGTAAACAAGGGTTCAAGGGTTTCTTGTCCTTTACATACCAATGAGAAATTTTCAAAGCTTACAAATTTGTGTTATATGCACTACTAGGGATCTATCCCATTACATCTATAAGTAGATTTACAACTATTAGAGATAAAGAAACTACTAACAGACAATCTTAGACATTTGAATTTGACGAAACATCAATGACCTCATTCACCCTAACCTCCTCAACTTCAACAACATGCACAACATCTTCCTCCACAAAAGACTCCAATCCAAGCACACAAAAGCAAGCCTAGTATAACCCATAAATGCCAAGCCATGAAGCTACTCCCATCAAGAAGGAGAAGAAATTATCGAAGCAGAGAGGGCCTTCAAATCCAAACAAGGAATTCACAACATGTTATTCTCCTTCTACTTGCAAAAATGAATCACATCCCCAACAAAACGAATCAAGCTCATTTGTGAGGAGGACTCTCTTTGCGTTCGTATTCATCATCATCCCATCTAGAGGTACCTTAAACCCTCTCATATTGGAGTTGCTTATTTTCTTGTTGCCATTTCACTAATCTGAAATAGGACGAGAAGACCGGTTCAACACTCGGTGAATGTCTAAAGTAACACTAGGAGTAATAAGAGCTCGAGATTCCAAATTAGTAAGTGCCAAAGCCATGGGGTTATCATGAGGATATGTAGTAGTAGGCACACTAGTGATATAAGTAATTGAGGGTGTAGCAATAATAAGAGTGAATGATAAAGGAGTATGTGGTGGAATGCCTCGAATAGTAATAATGTGATGCTCATGTATAAACTTAAGGCATAAGTGAACTATAGAGGGCACGAATTTGGAAACCTTAAGCCAAGGGAGTCCTACGACCATGTCACAATGCGCAATGTAGATCTAATCATAACAAACATAACTATAGTGAGAGCCCCAACAATGATAGGAAGAATGACATGTCCATGAGATGTGGGTGACCTATGAGTCATATGAGATAAGAAAGATAGTGAACATACATTACACTTATAAGTAGGATGCACCATAACATTTTTAATAACATGAGGACCAATAGAAGCATCAATGTGTAATCTATGTGATGAAAAAGAAGCATGAAAATCAACATTAGTAAAAGAAATGATAGGTGGAGGAAGATCAATAGTACCAACAAGAAATCCAAGAGGATGATATGAAGATGAAGGATGAGGAACAACATGATAAACATGATTCAAAGAGGATTCAGGAGTTGTTTTTTTGTGCTTAGGTAGTGGATCATTGAATATTTTAAGCTTGCCATTGTCATTAATAGATTTAGAAATAGAAATAATAGATTCAGGCAACTTAATTTCATGATTGTCAATCAGATCTTGGATTAAATGTCTAAGTTTGAAACATTTGTCAATAGAATGTCCATTGCATCTATGATAATCATAATGTGCATGTTCATCAAATTTATTTCCATGAGGCCTATTAGGATCTAGCTCAAGAGGATTTGGAAGATAAATTAGATTTCTTTCTAGGAGTTGAGGAAACAACATATGTGGTAGATATGGAAATCTAGTAAAGATGTGGCATGTAAGTTAGAATTGTAGATTCGTAAGTTGAGATATGGTATTGACAAGTAGGCTTAGTCTCACTAGGCTTTCCCTTAAATGTAGATTTTCTTGGGAACTTGGTGTCCCCAAGATTTCTTTTAGAAATATTGGGGTACCCCTTTGGAAATTTTAAGTTTTTAGGACTTGTGATGAGTTGTGTTCATGTTTGTTTGTGGCTTTAGGTGTTTAGTGAGTATATGTTGTTGCTTTATGTAACATCCTGCTATTTCTAATTATTTCTTTTCAGCAATTTAATTAATCCAATAAATATAAAAGAATGGAAAAATGCATGTTTATGCGATTATTTTTTTTTACGGTTGACAGTACTTAGTTGTTTAAGTACTTAATTAAAAATTAAGTACCCAGACAACTAAATACCACCAACTGGTATTATTCTACATAGTTTGTTTTATTACGGAACCTTGTTTATGGTTCCGATCATGTCATTGTGTTTTTACTTTCGACTACGGAAAGCATTTTAAGTGGATATGGTGGCAAATCCCTAAGGCTAATGATTAAGTAAATGTGGGGCATAACGCCACACCCGTATAATAGCTAAGCAATGGTTGAATGTATACCTTTTGACTTCAAAAATAATAATAACAAATACCATGATGGTAAGTAAACTCAAAAAGGATTATTATTATTGTTGTTGAAGTCAATTCAAAAAGGATTATTATTGTTGTTGTTGAAGTCAATTTAAAAAGAGTTAATGATTTTGTTTGTTTCAACTTTTAAAGTGGGTAATGATAACCAAACTTGCAAGTATGAGTGATTAATTATTACAAAGATCACAATGTGGCATCCACGTATAAAGGGAAGGAAAGTATTTTTGTGTGCAAATATTCAATGTTTTAATTATTCCTTTATCCACCTTAGTGGACACTCACATAAATTTGGGGGAGACTTAGATTATTGTTGAATAAGCAATTTTTTATTAAAAAGAGTCCCCACCCACGAAGGCATGAGACTTCTCTCACCATCCAATTCGTAGATGGTGGGTAAGGAGATTAAATACAAACTAGGGTTTTCTCGGATTATGTGGAGAAAATAGAAAGGAAGGGGAATATCGAGTTTTATTTGGCATTCAACTTGTGAGAGAGCTCCCACCTGGAGTCACTCTGCTGAAATTTTTTCTTGATGTGAGGGTGGAGGCATTTTATTCAAACCCTTTTTTAATTAAAGAGTGCATTGTGGAAGTGTGATTGGGTTTTGGAGAAGCTAGAGCTTAAGCACCCAGAACAAATTGGCTAGGGTTTTCAGCTAGTTTGGAGGCAAATTAAACAAAAAAGAAATCGACTTACAGGCAAGGGTTTTCTTCCTTGCTCCCCTTTGTTCGATTTCTAATTTGATGGGTCTCTCTT
Source organism: Taxus wallichiana var. yunnanensis (assembly GCA_018340775.1). Lineage (NCBI taxonomy): Eukaryota > Viridiplantae > Streptophyta > Pinopsida > Cupressales > Taxaceae > Taxus > Taxus wallichiana. Next base: position 884,375,019 of record CM031235.1, read on the forward strand.
CTCTCTCCATTTTCGTTTGTGGTTGCAATGTGAAGAAAATTTTAGGAATGTAGTTCCTTGTCTGATTTTGTTTGTTGCATACTTTTTGTTGGTAGTGGGTATTTTGTGTGGCTTTATCAAGTCGATTTGGGTATTTTCTCAGTGTAATTTTTAGCAAAAAAAATATATAGTGCTCGCTGGAAGTAAAAATTGATTTGGGTAATTTCTCTATGAATTTTTTATCAAAAGATATAGTGTTGGCTGGAAGTAAAAATCGATTTGGGTAATTTCCGTGAAATTTTTATAAAAAAATATTGTTGGTTGGTAGTAAAAGTCGATTTGAGTAATTTCTCTATGAAATTTTTATTAAAAAAATAGTGCTGACTAGTAGTAAAAGTCGATTTGAGTAATTTCTCTATGAAATTTTTATAAAAATAATAGTGTTGGCTAGTAGTAAAAGTCGATTTGGGTATTTTCTCTATGAAATTTTTAGCAAAAGAATATAGTGCTGGATGGAAGTGAAAATCATTTTGGGAATTTTCTCTGTGAAATTTAATGTTAAACTACAACTAGTTTTTTTTAAAAGGGGAATATTATGTGATTGGGTTGTGAAATCTTTCATCTACAAAGGAATAGTTTGTTTAAATTTGTTATGGCTACCTTGTGATTATTATCTCTACTGAGTGTTGCTCTTTACTTGGTGATGAAACATTTTAATTCAGTGGAATGTGGTATCCTTGATCTGTTGTATTACTAACATTTGAAAAATTTGAAAGGAGTTGGGTTTGAATGATTTACTTCGCTTCTAAATGTTGCATGTAACCTAACTCATTGGTTGTGAAGTGAAAGAAAATGAAATTCTTGCTATAAGCTAGTCAAGCTGGTAACTCTATTGCAGGAACAAATAATTATGAAATAGAAAGCTTCTAAGGTAAAATAAATTATGTTGTTAAGCTCAGTTGGTTATGTAAATTTCCTTTGATTAGATAGATTTCATTTTCCTTTCATATCCCAAGATTTTCCAGCTCAAAGGGTTGGATCACTTGATCCACACCTTTTATTTTAAGCATTTATTTCATTCGTGTATATGTATGATTTAATTTGAATTGTTGGAAAATTTTAAAAGTGAAAAATACAAGGGGAAACTTTGGAAATTTTTTTCTAGAAATCCATACTTAGCCATTTTTTGGGTGAAAATATATATGTTTGACTTTTATGTTATGAGAAATTAAACTGAAACAGTGTTGGATGCAAAACATATTTTATTTCCTTGATCCTTATATGTTAAATTCTTTGATTGGAATGTTGTGTGTGCGTAAAGCAACAACTCGACACGCTTCGGAAACTAGTGTCCCACATCAATCGCACAACTTGTGATTGAAGAGGCGGGAGAAACATATGTAGAGTGTATCTTTGGGGCACTGCACATATATTTCCCGTGTCTCTTCACTTGCCAACTTTGGGATTGTTGGAGGAATCCAGTTCCCTAATTGTCATGGAAGCATTGCTATTGTGGGGTGAATGAGTTAGTTTCGTAGACCAATCTTAATTAAGAGTCAAAACTTAGAGTAACAAGTAGGATTACTCTTGCCAATTCATTGAACTAACACCCCTCAAACTTACAAAGTGTCGCAGGTTAAATAAGGTTGGTTGGATCGTTTCACTCGGCTTGAGGAAGTTTGCATTGATTGAATGTTGTAATACGGATCTTGGATCCAATTGTAAATGTACTATTGGATATATGTATTTGCCTTGGCAAAGTATTCTTGTAATAGTCCTTAGTGGATGTAAATTGTTAAGTATTAATAAAGTGAAGAATGGATTTGTACCAAATTCATGGCAAAGCGTTGTGAATGTATTATTTATGTCCATGAGCGGTTAGCAAACGAAACAATTGATATGTCAAGATAAGGAAACTTTCAATTAAATATTTTGTGCTTCTAATGATAATAGTTATGAACTAAAAATGGAGTTATTTATCAAGAAAGCTTTCTATAAATTTATAACATTTCAGGTTATAATCTAACTCAATATGATGGGTGGACCTTGAGATGATTAAACGAATCTCTTCAAAGAATCTAAGGTCATTTTAACCTACATTTTCATGAATAAATCTGGTTGAGCTAGGATACTAAGATGTGCTATAAAAATTGTATAAAACTACTACCTTAACAAGATAATTGCGGACACAATGTTTGGTTCATAAATGAGTTTAAAGGTTAGTTTCTTTAATGGTCTAACTTGCAAAAGTATTATTCTTATCTCTTAAGTAAGAAGGCTTAATATGAGTAATTGTCTTGGTATTTTCCATTAATCACATTACAAGACATAAACTTGAATGCAATAATCAAGGTATGAACTAAAATAATGCAGCCCATATCTATAAATTCATTGGGTCTATAATATAAGCTTAGGGTATGGAGGTCTAACCTAGCTAGGGGATTAGTCTCATGCAAGAAGTGTTATTAATCTATTCTACACTTAGGAATGGCTAAAATCTTAACTAATGTTAAACAAGCTAAGATATAAATCTGCCTCGATTGACCTTTGGGAATAATGAATAAGGGGCAGTCCTTGAGATGTCAATAATACCTTAACTAGGAGGGTAAAAAGAAAGAATAAGCTTGTTGCGATCAATTAAGCCTTGTTGGACCTAATGGGAACCCCTTTAAGGGTATAATACCACCTTCCTTAACCAAATGTTTAATAATGCATTTAGGGGCAACAAGGTAAAATAAACTCATCGTGACCCTAGTCTCCAAAGCATGGTAACTAAATACTTACATTAATATCGATAAGCAAGGAAGTACACATGAATGATTACAATGCTTGCAAGAACTTGTGTACCAATGCACGGTGTAGGATGCCTACAAGTAGCCCTTCGACTGCCTAATATGGAACGTATTAAGCAACGGATAGGCCTCCCGTAGGTAACCAACAATGGGCATTGGGGTTCTTGGGCTTACGTAAATGAACTTGTTAGGAATTAATTGAGTCATAACATGTTCATCTACTTAAGCTTATAAGATCTAGATAACTGTGATGAGAAAATAGTGAGGTGATGGGAAGACAAGTTTAGACGAGTTGTGCACTCGTCTAATCTAAGTGTACATAGTACAACTAGAAAACTTTGGCCAAAGTATTGTACTTGTTGGGTACATTGTCTAATCACCATGATTCCTCAATCCCAAAGTGTAGGATGCAGGATGGAGTTACTAAGTGACTCTAGGTAGACACTAGAGGATCAATCACGAGATCTCAATACCGCAATACGGTAAAACCAATGAAGCTAATTATGAACATTCAATTGAATGTTAAGGGTGATCGTGGAGATCAGGGATATGAGACCCTTAAAGTGCACATTTTACCACTAAGCTATAAGATGGATTAAATTGTTAAGACTTGCTGCATAAACTAGTTTATCTAGTTTCCAAAATTAATTATACAGAGGAATGTCTACTCATTGCTAAGAGAATCTGACTTGCTGCATTAACTAGTTGAAGCTAGTAATCTGATTTGCAATGTAGAGGAATGTCTATATGTTGTTATATACTCAAAAAAATCTACTGAATTAGGTTCGAAATTCAAGGTTGTTACATTTGGTATCAGAGTTGTAGGTTTTCATCTCTTGGACCTTATTAGTCTACTTCGCTAATCTAAACTTGTTTTACCTTTATCAAGGATAGATGGCTCGTAAGGGAAAAAGAACTGTTGTAGGGGAAGCTTCAAGCAATGTTGAAGGTTGTTAACCTGCTGAACAGTTGTGAGAAATTATTGAACTCCTCGGAGACACTCGGGATTGGATGGTTGTTTTAGAACAACACGTTTCTGGTGATCACGAACCTCCTGAAGAGGAGCTGATTGTGTAGGATGAACCCCATGAGGAACATATTTTTAAAGAGGTGTAGTGTGAGAACAAAAAGGCACGGTTGGTGGCAGAGTTGTCCCCCGATATTAAGAGGATAAATCTACCAAATTTTGATGGAACAACCTTGGTAGATGAGGTTGGATCATGGTTGAGTGAAATGGAGAAGTATTTTTAAATAAGATAATTCTCTGAGTAGACTAATACGATTTGGGGAGCTTTTCACCTTTCCCTAGAAGCATCCTTATGGTGGGATAATAAGAAAGTTGAGTTAGGACTTGTTGGTCGTCAAATAGGACTTTACGAAGAGCAACAGTCAGGGGACAAGAAGTCCCTCCTCTTTAATGGGAGAGGTTCCCTTATTCAGAAACGAACCTATTTACAAATATACAAAACATGATTTTCTTGTTGAACTTGGATATAATGAAAGTGTTTTCTATAAGGATCATCAATTACAAAAGGACTGAGGAATGAGAATATGAGAATGAGCAGAAGGGCAACATTCAGAATTATAGATGACAGAGTAATTCTTTATGTATGCGAAGTTACAGTGAATTGAAACAAGATCATTTGTATCATACTTAGTAAGATGAAATTTGAAAGACACAAAGTTCTATAAATAACATCTGCAAGAATACAAAGCTTCTTATCATAACACAGACAAATGATCTTAACAAGATTAAATGAAAAGCTTAGGGATAAAAGAGATCAGATAGACGAAGAATGAAAAGCCCTTCTGTATTGATTTCTTTATGATTTATTTACACTTTCAGAAAATAAGCCAAGTTCTTCCTCTTTAAAATGGCGAGGAGAGGCCATTATATAGTTTACAATTCAGTTACTCTCGGTAACTACTTCTTTTAACTAAAGATTAGTTAAGGATTGCCAATCGCAATACCTCAACTTATTACAATAAATCCGAGAAAAAGAATCGGAAGAGAAGAGAGGAATAAGGAGAAGAAGACAGGTGCTTATGACTGGGAGGGACCCACTGACTTCAAAATCTGCTGCCTGAATCTCTTCAATGCCTCGGCTATGTCTCTGCCACGTGGGACTGACGTGTTGGCATTATCCATTTCTGGAATCCTCGGTGCGGGCAATGGCGGTAAGTCAAGTCCGACAATGAGCTCCCCGTGTATATTGGTCAATTCGCTCGAATCAGGGTTGAAATGAGCTCCGCATGAAAGTACTGTATCTGCACATTGCACAGAGATTGGGAAACCACTAGCGAAATCCAAACCGCTGTCATGAATCATCTGTGCCATTGGCGTAGGGTTCACGTCTGTCATCTTGACCAAAAATCACTAAAGTCAAGATGGCGAACTTCTTCACCGCCCCCGATATCGGGAGAAGCGGACTCTAGTGGTGAGATTTGTTCTTGCCCCTGAAATTTGATCTTCATGTTGGTAGTAATCCAGAGAGCAGAGCTGCAAGCTATACTTGGGATGAAATGCAGAGGGAATGGATATGCGCATAGGAATTTAGATTGCAAAGGTTCGAGCAAAAGATAGCAGGAAAGCAGTGTGTAAAACGCATAGGGGGTTCGCTCGTTATATAGCCGTTTAGGAGAGAGAAAGGTAATGAATGCGCATTTAATACATACCTACTAATTTGAAAAGCAAGGTATTCGGGTAGAGCGGGAAAAATTAGCATGAATGGCACTTGGTTCATTTGGGACATGTGGGACGCGAAAGCGCGAAGTACGTGGCTCGGCCGATTCGGGCGAAGCGGGGAAAAGACGCACAAATGCTCTTGGAACACGCGGGACAAAAGTACGCGAAGTACGTGGCTCGGCCGAATCAGACGAAAATGGAACAACTTGTCCAGGCGAACTTGGGATTGAAGTAAGCGACTCGGCCGATTCGGGTAAGCGGGAAAAGACGCACAAATGCTCTTGGAACACGCGGGAAAAAAGTACGCGAAGTACGCGGCTTGGCGAATCGGACGAAAATGGAACAATTGGTCCGGGTGAACTTGGGACATTTGGGACAAAAAGTTCCGATGGGCCCGAAAAGAACAGACTTCGGGTGAACCGGCCGATCGGGGAACAGAGGGCCCAATTGAACTTGGGACACGCGGGACAAAAATGTCGACAGGCCCGAAAAACACACAAAATGACCCAAAAACGTAGATTTTCTCAATTTCTTGGCTTTTCACATAATCAGTACAACAGAGAAGACACTTAAACTCAAAATTTTAAATTTTCACCTTCTTAAGAGCAGGGGAATTTTGAGTGGACAACAGCTGGCTCCTTCTGGGGATGACTTGGCATAAATTCAAGGAATGAGACAAGGTAAGAACTTAGACAAACTCAGGGAAGTAGACCAGTACCTTATCCATTGGGCCACGGAGTCAAAAAGCAAACCAATACAGAGGACAACACACCAAAACAAAAGGAAAGAAAAACAAAACGCTATACAGAGTATACAAAGGACTCCCTAATCACCTATGACTTGAACAATTTCAGGTACTGCCCACTATAAGGAAGTGGGAGGGGAACCATCCATATAATCAAGGTAAAAAGAATTTTTACCAGTGAAGTGCCTGATCTTGAAAGGTCCGAGCCAAAGGGAATCAAACTTGCCATGGCTGCCACGAGGTTCATGCCTTTTATCCCATAACAAAACAAAGTGTCTCAACCGGAAATCTCGAAACTGGCTTTCTTATCAAACAGGACCTTAACTTTTACTGTTGGTGAGCAGATATCTTATCAAAGAACTTCAATCTGTTCTCATTCAATTTGTGTAGGTACATAATTCTTTTATCCAAAGCACCATTGAAACTGGTATCTTCAATGGCCTTCATTAGATGCAAGGCTGGCAGCTCCACTGTTACTGGCAATTGAGCTTCTACTCCATATACCACTTGAAAAGGAGACATTCCAATGGCTCTCTTAGGTGTGATCCTGTCTGCCCAAAGAGCATCATAGAGTTTCTTGTGCCAGTTCGTTGGGACTCATTGACTAATTTCCTTATAATGGTCACCAAATTTTTATTAGTGGATTCTGCTTGTCCGTTTCCCTGAGGATAGTAATCTGAGGAGTGAGCCAAGGAGATGCCGTATCCATAGCAAAAATCCATTATCTCGGTTGAAGAAAAATTTGAAGCATTATCTGTCACAATCTTGTTTGGCACACCATACCTTACCAAGATGTTTTCTTTGATGAAACTGCACACCACTTCAGAAGTAGTACTCTTTACTGGAATAGCTTCTACCCATTTGGTGAAATAATCATGGCAGTTAATACATGAGTATGACCAACACTAGAAGAGGGATTAAGTGTTCCAATGAAGTCCAAACCCCACTGTTGAAAAGGTTCTTCAATTACAACTGGCTTAAGAGGCAAAGAGGCCAATTTGGGTCTACCCACGAAAGTCTGACAAGCCTCACATTTATCAACCCACTTTGATGCATCTCTGAACAAGGTAGGCCAGTAATATCCTCCACGAAGTATCTTATGAGCAGTGACAATTGATGAGTAATGCCCTCCACATGCCTGATCATGAAAAGCTGAGAGTAGCTTTTTCTGCTGTTCCTTGTCCACACATTTCAAAAACCTTCCATCTAACCCACGTTTAAACAAGGCGTTTTCCCACAACACATATTGCACTGACCTTAGTTTAACAGTCCTCTTTTCTTTGGCGGTCAAATGAGAGGGGCATTCTCCATAGGTGAGAAAATGAGCGATATCAGCATACCATTCGTCAACTGAGCTAAGAAACAGAACGGTAGGAAGGCCAACTTTATCCTCTAGTAACTCATGTCTAGCTCCTTCAGCAATGAGCTCACAAAGGCCTTTTCCACGGACGAGCTTGGTCGGTTTGATGTCAATATCATATTCTTGAACCTTAGCCACCCAGTTCCCTCTCTTGGATCCAAATTCCTGCTGTGTGAGAATTGACTTAACAGTTGTATCTGGTACCAACACCATGGAGTGAGAGTTGAGAATGTAAAAACGAAACTGCTTAACAGCTTTAACCACTGCAAAAGCATGTTTTTCCATCATGGTGTATTTTAACTCGTGATCTTTCAGAATATAGCTCATGAATGCAATTGGGAGCTCGTGCTCAGTAGAATCTTCTTGAGTCAAAACAACAGCCAAGGTGTTATCTGTGGCGTAGCAATAGATAATAAAATCTTTGCTGAAATCAGGACATGCTAAAACAGGAGTTTTAGCAATGGCTCTTTTAATACCTTCAAAGGATTCTTTTCCTTCAGGAGACCAACCAAACGTTTGTTTGCCTTTCATCATTTGGGAAATATTCAAAGTTAGCTCAGCAAAATCAGGGATGAACCTTCTCAAAAAGTTGATCTTACCAAAGAAAGAGTGCACGCCCTTTTTGCTGGTTGGGAGAGGAATTTGCTGAATAGCTTGAACTCGCTCAGGATCAATTTTAATACCATCTTTGGAGATGATGTGCCCTAATAATTTCCCCTCTGTGACACAAAAGACAGATTTTTTAGGATTCAAAGAGATCCCATGTTCTCTACATCTTAGCAGAACTGTCTCCAGGTGCTGAAAATGATCCGCCCTTGTTTTAGAATACACAGTCAAGTCATCAAGGTATACAACAATACACTTCCCTTTCAAACTTCCAAAGGCCAGATCCATAGCTCTCTGAAAAGTGGCACCAACATTAATGAGCCCAAAAGGCATTCTTTTGTAAGCAAAGGTACCCCAAGGGGTAGTGAAAGTTGTTTTGTGTTGATCTGCAGTATTAACTTCTACCTGATTATATCCTGAGAATCCATCAAGCATAGACAACATTTCAGATCCTGTTACTGCTTGTAAGACCTGATCCATCATAGGTAAAGGATAATTATCTTTCAAGGAAGCTTGATTCAGATTCTGAAGTCAACACAGATATGAATCTCACCATTTTTCTTTCTAACAGGTACAATATTGGCAATCCATGTTGAATGATGGATAGGAAAAATGATTTTGGCTTTCAACAACTTCTGTATTTCTTGAAAAATGGTGTCAGCTATTTTGGGATTGTATTGCCTCTGCTTTTGTTTAAAAGGCTTAATTCCAGGTTTGAGAGGAATAAAATGTTGCATCTCTTTTGGTTGGAAAGCTTTTAAATCTTCATAAGAGTAGGCAAGAACATCCTTATACCTCTTTAAAAGATCAATTACTTTCTTCCTCTCATCTGTTGTGCAACATTTTCCAATGTTCACGAGCTTAGGGTCAGTAGAACTCCCAATATTAATTTTTTCATATTCAGCTGATTGTTGAGGTCCAGTAGAAGCTCTAGACTTTACATACCTGTCGTGTTTATCAAATAGTTCCTCTAAACTTACCAATCCTTTAGGAATCTTGTTTCCCTTGAGTTTGATGCATCCATCCTGATCCGTTTCTTCTCCTGGGTGTTGCTTTGTCAAAGGGCACACTTTCACGAGGCAAGTTATTGCTTCCTTCAAAGTACAACTGTTCAAAATTATCCTTGAGTTCTAAGAAAGAAAGCAAGTGTTGATCATCATTGAAAACTTGCCAGTTATTTGTATTATCAGGTACACTAGGTCGATGGATCATCTCAATGGTAAAATTATCTTGAGAGAAGTCAGGATGAGGTATAAGCAGTGACCCAGAGACTGCTAATGAATCAGCCCTGGTATTCTTCTCCCTAGGTATTGCTTTGATGGAGAAAGCATCAAGAAATTAAATGGAATCCCAAACCTGATTCCGGTAATGTTTCAACCTTCCATTTTTACCTGGAAAAGGTTTCTAACTTGCTTTACAATCAATTCTGCATCACCACGAGCTAGAAGATTCTTCACACCTTGTTCTTTTGCCACCTGTAGTCCAAGAATGAGAGCCTCATACTCTGTTGTATTATTGGTATTTTCAAATTGAAACTTGAATGAGAAAGGATAAAAGTTTCCTTCAGTGATACGAGTATGACACTGCTCCGAGAACAAACCGAGCAAAGAACTTCCATCAAACTCTAAAATCCAAACACCATTAGGATCTTTAGGTGACACTTTGGGGAGTTGGATTTCTTCAGGAGACATAATCATGTAGTTACCATGCCCCATATCCTCATAGAGTATTTGTGCTTTAGGATCATCCGTTTTTTGTACAATATACTGATCGCTTCTCGCAAAAGAAATTCTTCATTTGTCCATTAATGTGATTGTTATGAGGGCATGTGACCAATCCATTTGAATTTCTCCACCCACATCCTTACAGAAGTTTCTACTTAGCAACATCCCGTATGAAGGAGGAATATCTGCTACTCGGATATAGTAGCCAAAACTCTCTTCTCGAGCAAAGCAACAAAAGCCACTTGTGCATCTTTAATTCTTAGACCAAGGGCACTTCCTTACTCTCCATAGAATAACAAGATCCATAAGTGTGTGTGAGAGTCAATCCTAAGGCAAGAGCTACTTTAGCAGGCATCACATTGTCTGATGCTCCTGAGTCTATGACGCAGTCATTTCGAGCCTATGGCCAGCTATAAGAAGTGTTACATAGAATGGCTTGATTTTTCATTGGGCAAGGTGTACGGCTGCAGTTAGGTCGTGGTGCGAGAAGGAGGTGGGTAGAAGGCCTTTAGAGGTAGTTTTAGAATGGGAATTGACAAAGTGAATCATTTTAGCAAAAGCCTTGGGATGGGTTTGATAATACTCGCCTCGAGATTTGAACCTTAGTCTTTTCGGGTGGTCAATATTATCAAAAGACCCGAGAAGTGGACGGGCTATCATCATTTGAGATCCTAGGTTTATCAATTTTAGGGGAAAAAGAAGAAACTTTAGTGGCAGAATTGACAGGACTCACCTTTGGTGTAGATGAAATGGGGATAGGAGATCCTCTCTTTGCAATTACGGGGATAGTTGCCGGCTGCTCCTTAGATTTCTTGGTGGGCTACATCACTTTCTCCCTCTGATTTTTCTGCTCTCGAGTCATGACAGCGTATGATTCATTATTCATGTCTGCTACTATTTCATCATAATCATCCTCATCATCAATGCCCTCAGTGGTGAAGAAATTAACTCGAGATCCCTCAAGTTCATCTGCTTCATCATCAACCTCTTCAACAAATTCCTCGCAATCTTCATTAACCTCTTCATCTTCAGGTTCCTCAACTTCACAGGTTGCATTGACGGGAACTTTAATAGGAGGTCCTTCAAGCGCTAGCCTTGTTTGAGAAGTAGGAAAACGATTTCTGGGCTGAAAATTCCTCCTTGGAACATCAGCATAGGGAGCATGTTGGGCCAATTACTTCTTTATGGCAATGAGATCATTTGCAAGTTTTTGAACCAATGGTATTAGGTCCAGGGGTGGAAGAGGAGGAAGAAGCAGATTTAGATTTAGAAGGGTCTCTCCTCAACTTCCCTGACATGATTAAATCATCTTCGACACTAACAACAAGAGTTTGATCTTCAGCCAATGTTGCGAGATTAGCCCTTCTTAGTGCATAGCTAACTTCAGGTGATTGAGCATTTAGGAAAAAACATTTTTGAATTTGATCTACAGGTCGAGTATTTGGCGGAATTTTGTTAATCAACCTGTTGAATCGGGCCACAAATTCTCTCATGGGCTCTGATGAATCCTTCTTTATTTGAGAGATTTGGGCTAGCAAGGCATGCACATCTTCTGCTGGTTTGAACCGGTTTTCAAACCTAGTTCTCATTATGTCCCAGCTAGTGATAGCACCAGTCGGAAGGTGATAGAACCAATCAGCAACATTATCTTGTAAAGTCTCAACGAAAAGTCTCACGGAGACATCTTCATGTTCAACTCCCAGAACTCCACATGCAACTATGAAGGCTGCGATGTGTTCATCAGGATGCACTTTACCATCGCCTTTGAATTTAGGGAAGTTCTTACGATTACCTCTGGGTAACTCATGCAAAGGCTGAGGGAGGGCAAGGGGCCCGACACGATGACCCCAGGGCAATGGTACCGCCATTCTTTGGAAAATGGCTTGAAGAGGAACTGCAACACCAGCAAGAATCAAAGCTCGAAGATTAGGACTAGTTGGCTCTGAAGGAATACCACCCGTAGGAATTCTATCTTGGACAGGTGGAGTACTTGTTGAATGAGACTTTCTATTTCTTGTTGAAGGAAAGGAAAACCTGCCGCTCCGTAAGAAAGTAAACCGAGAATCTTCAATACAAGGCCCTTCTCCCTCGAGTAAAAGCGGAGTTGCAGATCAAAAGATGATCAATAATTATAGAGCTGGAATATGATTTCCCAGTGAGTCACCAAAAAAGCGTTGGTCATCAAATAGGACTTTACGAAGAGCAACGATGTCAGGGGGACAAGAAGTCACTCCTATTTAATGGGAGAGGTTCCCTTATTCAGAAACGAACCTATTTACAAATATACAAAACATGATTTTCTTGTTGAACTTGGATATAATGAAAGTGTTTTCTATAAGGATCATCAATTACAAAAGGAGTGAGGAATGAGAATACGAGAATGAGCAGAAGGGCAACATTTAGAATTATAGATGACAGAGTAATTCTTTATGTATGCGAAGTTACAGTGAATTGAAACAAGATCATTTGTATCATACTTAGTAAGATGAAATTTGAAAGACACAAAGTTCTATAAATAACATCTACTGAGAATACAAAGCTTCTTATCATACTTGCTGAGACAAATGATCTTAACAAGATTAAATGAAAAGCTTAGGGATAAAAGAGATCGAGATAGATGAAGAATGAAAAGCCCTTATGTATTGATTTCTTTATGATTTATTTACACTTTTGAGAAAATAAGCCAAGTTCTTCCTCTTTAAAATGGCGAGGAGAGGCCATTATATAGTTTGATTGATTACTCAGTAACTACTTCTTTTAACTAAAGATTAGTTAAGGATTGCCAATCGCAATACCTCAACTTATTACAATAAATCCGAGAAAAAGAATCGGAAGAGAAGAGAGGAATAAGGAGAAGAAGACAGGTGCTTATGGTAGGAGAGGACCCACTGACTTCAAAATCATTGCTGAATCTCTTCATGCCTCGGCTATGTCCCGCCACGTGGGAATGATGTGTTGGCATTATCCATTTGGAATCCTCGGTGCAAAGGTTGAAATGGCGGTAGCGTCAAGTTTGGCAATGAGCTCCCCGTGTATATTGGTCAATTCACTCGAATCAGGGTTGAAATGAGCTCCGCATGAAAGCACTGTATCTGCACATTGCACAGAGATTGGGAAACCACCAGCGAAAGCCAAACCGCTGTCATGAATCATCTGTGCCATTGGTGTAGGGTTTGCGTCTGTCATCCTCGACCAAAAATCACTAAAGTCAAGATGGCGAACTTCACTGTCCCCGATATCGGGAACGGCAGACTCTAGTGGTGAGATTTGTTCTTGCCCCTGAAATTTGATCTTCATGTTGGTAGTAATCCAGAGAGTAGAGCTGCAAGCTATACTTGGGATGAAATGCAGAGGGAATGGATATGCGCACAGGAATTTAGATTGCAAAGGTTCGAGCAAAAGATAGTAGGAAAGCAGTGTGCAAAACGCATAGGGGGTTCGCTCGTTATATAGCCGTTTAGGAGAGAGAAAGGCAATGAATGCGCATTTAATACATACCTACTAATTTGAAAAGCAAGGTATTCGGGTAGAGCGGGAAAAATTAGCACAAATAGCACTTTGGTTCATTTGGGACATTTGGGGACTTTTGAAGCACGTGACTCGGCGATTCGGCGAAGCAGGAAAAGACGCACAAATGCTCTTGGAACACGCAGGACAAAAGTACGAAGTACACAGCTAGGCAATTGGATGAAATTGGAACAACTGGTCCGGGCGAACTTGGGACATTTGGGACCCGAAAGCGCAAAGTATGCGACTCGGCCGATTCGGGCGAAAGCGGAGAAAAACGACAAATGCTCTTGGAACACGTGGGACAAAAGTACGTGAAGTACGCGGCTTGGCCGAATCGGACGAAAATGGAACAATTGGTTCGGGTGAACTTGGGAAATTTGGGATAAAAAGTTCCGATGGGCTCGAAAAGAAAGGACTTGGGTGAACCTAGCCCGATCGGGGAGCAGAGGGCCCAATTGAACTTGGGACACGTGGGGACGAAAATGTACGGCATGTGCTCGAAAAACACACAAAATGACCCAAAAACGCAGATTTTCTCAATTTCTTGGCTTTTCACATAATTAGTACAACAGAGAAGACACTTAAACTCAAAATTTTATATTTTCACCTTCTTAAGAGCAGGGGAATTTTGAGTGGACAACAGACTAGAAACTACTATATCATGGGAGTAATTTAAAATTTACTTCCGTCAACGTTGGCAGCCCCAACTATACTTTGATAAAAAAATGTGAGTTCTAAAATTTAACTTAAGGGAAGCTTAGTGTATGGCTGAATATTGGGAGCGGTTACAAGAATGTTGAAGAATGTTCCCCAATATCAAAAGGATGAAAAGTTTAGAATCAGGAAGTTCATTATGGGACTCAACCCCATCATAGGGGGTGAGGTGGATGTGCACGATCCATATACTATGGAGGTAATATTTGAGAAGGCTATTAGGAAGAGCAAAAACTAAAATCTATCTTTGCTAATAAATAGAAAAACAAAAATAAATTTAACAACACTCCTTCATTGGTTTTGTCAAAAAAGGGTTAAAAGAGAGGGTAACAAGCCCAGGTTTGGCCAAAGAAATGAAACAAATAAACCTACTATAAACAAGAATTCTGGGTAGTTTAAGGCTGTAAATAACACACAGAAAACTGAAAATAAAGGGCCCATAGGTGGTTGTTTCAATTGTGGGGGTCCACACTATGCAAACTAGTGCCCACAAAAGAAATAAGGAGCTAGTTTCCAACAACAAAATAATGTTGATCAAAAAATTCATGCAGCTGTAGGTAATCATGAGGCTAAAAAGAAAGCTACACTGGTGGAAGTGTCGGGTAAGTTGTTTGGTCATTACAAAGTTTTAATTGAATCAAGCAATTGAATGTTTCATTTCTAAATTTTTAGCAACAAAATTGCATAGGAAAGCTAGTGTTATGGAAAACACATGGACAATACAGTTTGGAAACAATGCTAGGCACAAGGTAGAACAATGCTTACCTATGGAAACATTAGAACTACCCAATTTCACAACTAAAGTGAACCTTTATGTAGCTCCATTAGGGTCCTATGATGTGATAATAAGAGTTAATTGGTATCGAACATCGAAGTTTGTGGTGGAATGTGCAGAAAAAACATGTAAAATGCCTTGATGATGAGCTAAAACCAACCACCATTCAAGGAATAAAAAGGGAATTTTCAGTAAGGCATATTTCAGCCATGCAGTTGAAAAGGGTGAAGAGAAAGGGTTGCACACTCTTTGCTATTAAAATTGATGATTTAGAGGAAACTACTAAATCACCCTTGGCTGATTTGCCACTTTTGCAGTGCTTTAGTGATGTCTTTCCAGAAGAGTTACCTGGATTACCTCCAAAAAGGGAGTTTGACTTCACAATCGACATCAAACTAGGCATTGAACCTTTGTCAAAAGCACCTTATCGCATGACAACAACAAAGCTAATTGAGTTAAAGGCTCAAATGCATGAGCTCATCACAAAGGGTTTGATAAGACCCAATGTGTCACCATGGGGTGCACCGGTGATCTTCGTGAAGAAGAAGGACGAAACCCTTCGACTGTGCATAGACTATAGGATGTTGAACAAGGCAATAGTTAAGAACATGTACCCCTTTCTGCGGATAGTGACGATCTCTTGATCAAATGAGAGGTGTCATGATATTTTCTAAAATAGACCTAAGGTCGGGATATCACCAATTGAGAATCAAAGAGGAAGATATTCACAAAATGACGTTCAAAACACACTATGGGCATTACAAGTTCACGGTTTTTTAACATTCGGACTCACTAATTCTCCAACAACGTTTATGAATCTCAACAAAATATTTCAAAAGTATCTTGACAAGTTTGTACTTGTGTTCTGGATGATATACTCATCTACTCCAAGAATGAACAAGAGCACAATGCACATCTAGGAAATCGTGCTAATTTTTTGAGGAACAAGCGGATTTGGCAAGCTTTATAATCGTAGAAAGAGATACAATATCTGGGTCATGTAATCAATGAGAATGGGATCTCTGTGGACCCTACAAAGATAAAATCCATTGTAGAGTGGCCAGCACCGAAGGATGTGCATGAGGTAAGAAGATTCATGGGTTTGCGGGATACTACTGCAAGTTTGTGAAGGAATTTTCAAGATTGGCTAGTCCAATAATGTCACTTCAAAAGAAGGACAAGAAATTTGTGTGGATAGATAAATGCGAGCAAGCATTTAATCAATTGAAGGAGTGTTTGACTACTACTCTAGTGCTAACCATTCCTGATCCAAACGAAAATTTTACAGTTGTTACTGATGCATCCAGAGAAGGATTAGGAGGGGTTTTACTATAGGATGATCATGTTGTGGCATATGAGGGGAGAAAACTAAAAGTTCATGAGTATAATTATGCCCCTCATGATTTGGAATTGGCTGCAATAGTTCATTCATTACAGGTTTGGAGGCACTATTTGATGGGTAAACCATTTGAGCTAAAAACCAACCACTTGGGGCTGAAGTATATCTTCACACAACCCAATTTGAATGCACAAAAATAGATATGGTTGGATTTTTTGTCTCAATACAACTTTGATATCAGTTATATAAAAGGTAAGACAAATTGGGTAGTGGATTCCTTGAGCCATAGGAAGTACATTTGAGCTGTCCTAAACTTGCACACGAAATTCAAGGAAGAAGTAAGCAACTCTAGAAGTTGATCTGAAGGACAAAGGATATGTTGGTTTTAGTTTTGAATGTTATAAAATTCTATGTTTTGAAAATAGAATTTATGTTCAGAAGGGAATGGACTTAGAACTAAAGTTGCATGAATTCCATGATGCACCATACTCTGGCCACCTTGGAATAACCAAGATGATAACAAACATAAAATAACAATATTTCTGGAAAGGAATGAAGAAGGACATTACGTCTTATGTTTCCAGTTGTTTAGAATGTCAAAGGGTTAAGGCGAGCACCACACACCTGTTGGTCTGTTGTATCCGCATAGTATTCGCACCAAAAATGACAAATCATTAGCATGGACTTCATCCAAGGGTTGCCCATGACCAAAAACTGTTATGATATAAGTTTGGTTGTAGTTGACAAGTTAACAAAGGTAGCTCACTTCATCCCTAGGAATCTTATTAATGATTCCTAGTGCTTGCTAGAAGGTTTGTGAATGATATATTTCGATTGCACTGTGTTAGAAACAATCATTTCTGACCGAGATCCAAGGATGACATCTCGATTCTAGCAAACATTAAATTAAGGTTTTGGAACTAAATTAAATTTTAGTTCAACTTATCATCCGGAAACGGATAGCCAAACCCGAGTGTGTAAACGAAATGTTAGAAGACATGCTTTGCATGTAATGCGTGGATTAATAAAATACAGGTGAGAAGCGTACTTTCCTTTAGTTGAGTTTGCATACAATAACTCATATCACTCTTCGCTGAAAATGACACCATTTGAAGCTTTATATAGAAGAAAGTGTCGTACTCTTGTGAGTTGGGACAATGTAGAGGATAGGGAAGTGGTTGGGCGAAAATGCTAATAGAAATGGAAAAACAAGTTAAGAAAATCCAGAACACTTGAAAGAAGCAACAGATCGTCAAAAGAGTTATGCAAATTTGCATAGGAAGGAGAGATTGTTTGAGAAAGGAGACAAATTTTTTCTACGTGTTAAGCCTAAAAAGAGTTCAATAACGTTTGGGAAGGTTGTCAAGCTTTCCCCACGCTATGTTGGACCATTTGAAGTTCTTGAAGTTCTTAGTTTGGTTGCATAACTAGCATTGCCTCCCTCACTATCAAAGTTGCATGATGTTTTCCATGTTTCATTATTAAAGAAGTATGTAGTAGATTTGTCACATGTACTTAACTGGGACTCACTTGTAGGTTATGGAACCTAGAATCATCGCCGTGGAGCCCATTAGAGTCTGGAAACATGTAAGTTGCTACTAAGAAATAGAGAAATTATCCAATGCAAGGTCTAATGGGACCAATATTTTGAGGACAACGCAACTTGGGAGAATCTAGAAGAATTTAAAACTTCTTTTCCACATTTATTCATTTAGAAAATTTGTGATGAAACTATTTAATTATTGAAATACTGGTAATTATTTTTGACCATTGAATAAACCTGGTTTATCAACGATGAAAGTGGTGAAAATATGATATATTACAATTTATAAGACTTTTTAGCTATCTGCTTTACTTTTTAGTAAATGGGATTCTGAAATTTGGGATACTAAATTATGGTAGTGTTTGGTAAAATTTGATTGATTACTTTTCTGGTTATGTGAAAGTAGTACTTAATTCATCAGGGACGATGAATCATTTTATGAAGGAATGTAACATCCTGCTATTTTTAATCATTTCTTTTCAACAATTTAATTAATCCAATAAATATGAAGAATGGAAAAATGCATGTTTATTCGATTAATTAATTTTTTTTTGATTGATCAGTACTTAGTTGTTTAAGTACTTAATTAAAAATTAAGTACTCAAACAACTAAATACCACCAATTGGTATTATTCTACGTAAGCTTGTGTTATTACGGAACCTTGTTTACGGTTCCGATCATGTCGTTGTGTTTGTACTTTTCAACTACGGAAAGCATTTTAAGTGGATATGGTGGCAAATCCCTAAGGCTAATGATTAAGTAAATGTGGGGGTGTAACGCCACACCCGTATAGTTGCTAAGAAATGGTTGAATGTATACCTTTTGACTTCAAAAATAATAATAACAAATACCATGATGGTAAGCAAACTCAAAAAGGATAATTATTATTGTTGTTTAAGTCAATTTAAAAGGATTATTATTGTTGTTGTTGAAGTCAATTTAAAAAGAGTTAATGATTTTGTTTGTTTCAAATTTTAAAGTGGGTAGTGATAACAAAACTTGCAAGTATAAGTGATTAATTATTACAAAGACCACAATGTGGCATCCACGTATAAAGGGAAGGAAAGTATTTTTTTGTGTGAATATTCAATGTTTTAATTATTCCTTTATCCACCTTAGTGGACACTCACATAAATTTGGGGGAGACTTAGATTATTGTTGAATATGCAATTTTTATTAAAAAGAGTCCCCACCCATGAAGGCATGAGACTTCTCTCACCATCCAATTGGTAGATGGTGGGTAAGGAGATTAAATGCAAATTAGGTTTTCTTGGATTATGTGGAGAAAATAGAAAGGAAGGGGAGTATCAAGTTTTATTTGGCATTCAACTTCGAGAGAGCTCCCACTCTTGAGTCACTCTACTAAAATTTTTCCTTTATGTGAGGGTGGAGGCATTTTATTGAGACCCTTTTTTTAAATTAAAGAGTGCATTGTGGAAGTTTGATTGGGTTTGGAGAAGTTGGAGCTTAAGCACCTATAACAAATCAACTAGGGTTTTTAGCTAGTTTGGAGGTAAATTAAACAAAAAGGAAATGACTTGCAGACAAGGGTTTTCCTCCTTGCTCCCCTTTGTTCTGATTTCTAATTTTATGGGTCTCTCTTCTCTCTCAATTTTGTTTGTGGTTCTACAATGTGAAGAAAACTTCAGGAATGTAGTTACTTGTCTTATTTTGTTTGTTGCATACTTTTTTGTTGGTAGTGGGTATTTTGTGTGGCTTTATCAAGTCGATTTGGGTATTTTCTTAGTGTAATTTTTAGCAAAAAAATATATAGTGTTGGCTGGAAGTAAAAATTGATTTGGGTAATTTCTTTATGAAATTTTTATAAAAATATATAGTGTTGGTTGGAAGTAAAAATCGATTTGGGTAATTTCTCTGTGAAATTTTTATCAAAATATATAGTGCTGGCTGGAAGTAAAAATTGATTTGGGTGATTTCTCTATGAAATTTTTATTAAAAAAATACAGTGTTGGTGGTAGTAAAAGTCGATTTGAGTAATTTCTTTGTGAATTTTTTATCAAAAATAGTGTTGGCTAGTAGTAAAAGTTGATTGAGTAATTTCTTTGTGAAATTTTTATAAAAAAATAGTCTTTGGCTAGTAGTAAAAGTTAATTTGGGTATTTTCTCTGTGAAATTTTTAGCAAAAGAATATAAATATGGAAGTTAAATGTTTTGGGAATTTTCTCTATGAAATTTAATGTTAAACTACAACTAGGTTTTTTTTTGTAAAGGGAATATTATGTGATTCTAATGTTTGAAAAAATTTGAAAGGGTTGTGAATGAAATCTTTCATCTACAAAGGAATATTTTGTTTAAATTTGTTTTGGCTACCTTGTGATTATTATCTCTACTAATGTCTGGATTTTCTTTATTTAGTGATTGAAACATTTTAATTTGAGCAATGTGGTATCCTCAACCTGTTGTATTACTAACGTTTGAAAAATTTGAAAGGAGTTGGGTTTGAATGATTTACTTCACTTCTAAATGTTGCATGTAACTCAACTCGTTGTTGGTTGTGAAGTGAAAGAAAATGAAATTCTTGCTATAAGCCAGACCAGTGGTAACTCTCTTGCAGGAACAAATAATTATGAAATAGGAAAGCTTCTAAGGTAAAATAAATTATGTTGTTAAGTTCAGTTGGTTATGTAAATTTCCTTTGATTAGATAGATTTCATTTTCCTTTCATATCCCAAGATTTTCCATCTCAGAGGGTTGGATCACTTGATCCACAC
Organism: Taxus wallichiana var. yunnanensis; assembly: GCA_018340775.1. Taxonomy (NCBI): domain Eukaryota; kingdom Viridiplantae; phylum Streptophyta; class Pinopsida; order Cupressales; family Taxaceae; genus Taxus; species Taxus wallichiana. The sequence continues at coordinate 884,395,525 of CM031235.1, forward strand.
CTTTTATTTTTCAAGATAAGGAAACTTTCAATTAAATATTTTGTGCTTCTAATGATAATAGTTATGAACGAAAAATGGAGTTATTTATCAAGAAAGCTTTTGAAAAATTTATAGGGGTGGACCTTGAAATGATTAAACGAATCTCTTCTAAGAATCTAAGGTCATTTTAACCTACATTTTCACATGGATAAATTTGGTTGAGCTAGGATAATAAGATTGATCCATAGGGATCCGAAATGACTCTACTTCATCAGATCAGTTAGCATGAAGAAGGAAAAGAATACACAAAGTTTCTATCTTTATAGTAATATGACCGCCGCTCTTTCCAGAGTGGCGATTCTGTAATCCACTTGACCAGGGGCCGTATTCCTAAGACCGTTGGTCGCATTGACAAGCAAATGGGTCCTAGCTCTTTCGGAGAGAAAACAAAATTGTGAAACGAACAACCAAAAAATTGAAAGGTTGTTTATGTCTCTTCTCCTACATGACCTTTCCCATTCTCCAGTGCAGGAGGACATGCGAAAAGGCTATAAATGTATGTTTGTAGAAGAGAATAAGATCATTAAAGCATGAAAGCAAGTGAGTAAGAAGTTCTTAGTGTTGGAATTGTGTTTTGTAGAAGAAAGGAGTGTTGAGACAAAGCAAGAAAGTAATTGGGAGGAAATGTGAGATATTATCTACCGATCTTTCATAATTATTGTAAATTCTCAGTACTTATTGTTTTTAATTGGCCAATAAAAGTGGGAAGAAAGAGCAATTACCCTTCCGACTAGCTTTTTTCCTCCTCTCGGAGGTTTTCGAGATAAAACTTGTTGGTGTTTATGAGTTTATATTATTTCCTTTCATGCAATTGTGGGTTTTAAGCACAGAAAAATTCATTCACTAGCTATCTCTGTCATTTTCTAATAGAAATTAGAACATCAGCATTTAATTTGTGATTCTGTGGATAATTCCAAAGTTGAAGAGCATAAAGAAGAGATTTCAAACGTAAGAGAAAAGGTAAAATCGACAATACTCCTTTTAAAGTTGAGACAAAAGTTGAGATTAAAAGCTTTGAAGGACAAGTAGATGTAGAGTTGCTTGATAAATGGTTAAAACAATTAGAAGTCTAATTTAGCATCCATAATGTCACTGAGGCACAAAGGATCACCTTTGCATGTCTCAAAATGGAGGGACATGCTCTGGTTTGGTGGGAAACCCATCTAACCACTTATGAAAAGAAGAAGCGTCCTATTGTGAAATCTTGGAAAGAATTTAAAGAATTACTTAGAGCTAACTTCTATCCTATTGGCCACAAGATTAACCAAATGATTAAATGGTAGTATTTTAGACAAGGCAGTGGTCAAAGTGTACAGGACTATACTACAGAGTTTTGGAGGCAAGCCATGTTGCTAAACATGGAATTGGAGGATGAGGATATTTCGACTAAGTACTTGGGAGGACTTCACACTCACCTTCAAGAAAATTCATCTCCAAAATCCCAAAGATCTCAACAAGGCGTGTGTGTAGGCATACTACATAGATGATGAAAAGAAGCAAGGAGAAAGTAGATCCAAGGCAAAGCAATTGACAAATCAATAGAAAAAAGAGTATGGGAAAACAAGTAACAAGGGTAAGTGGAAAGGGAAAGGTAAACAAGCTGCCACTAATTTAAATACTTGTAAAGATCCCAAGAATTTTGCAAGAACTATGATATCAATGGTCATATTGACACTACATGTTGGAAGTTGCATCCGGAGTTACATCCAAAGAACCAAACCAAGGACTCAAAGAAGTCCATGACAAGCTGTAAAAATAGAAGGGGAGGTGGAAATCGAAGATGACTCTGATGTAGACGAAGAGGCTTGGATGCACGGCCACCAACATGGACAGCCAGGAAGAGGAGATGAGTAGACTATTCCAGATCAAAATCCAAATCAAGAGAACTAAGGTAAATGCTTTGGTTGATACCGGTTCTCAGTCTAACTTGATTTTTGAAGCAGTTGTAAAGAAGCTTGGTCTTGAGACTTACAAGCATCCACACCCTTATCCTTTGGGTTGGGTGAAGAAGGGTGTTGAAATTTAGGTAACAAGAAAATGTAAGGTCAAGTTTGGGATAGATTCTAGTATATTGATGTTTTGGAAGCTGACGTTATTCCACTTGATGTTTTTGATGTTGTATTCGAGAGTCCTTACTTGTATATTAGGGATGCTATATTTATGAGAAGAGAAAACCGTATAGATGGGTCAAGGATGGGATCAACTACAACATCGGGCACACCAACGTAAGTGCGTGTTACTATGATGAGTGTTAACCAAGCAAAACAACTTATTCAGGAAAATCATAATCAGTTTTGTTTAATTTTGTTAAAGGATAAACAAGATGGGGTAGAAGTTTCAGATATTTCTAACCAAGGAAAGCATGATTTGGATAGTATTATTCAGTTTTTAGAAGTATTTCAAGATCCCAAAGTGGGTTACCACCAAAACAGGGAGTAGAGCATGAGATTTAGCTATTGCGAGTCCCTCTACCGAACATTGGGTTATATAGGCAATCCTTGCTTGAGAGTACTGAAGTAAAGAAGCAATTCCAAGAACTACTAGACCAAGGGGTGATACGTACGAGCACCTCACAATGTGGTTTACCTATTGTGATGGTGCCAAAGAAGGATGGTTCTTGGAGAATGTGCATCGACTACCACATTTCGAACAAGATCACCATAAAGAACAAATATCCACTTCCCCACATAGATGATCTCTTAGACTAGCTTCATCATGCCAAATTCTTCACAAAGTTGGATCTCAAGTCAGGCTATCACTAAGTTAGGATGAAGGAGGAGGATATATGGAATACTTGCCTTTAAGACAAAACAAGGTTTGTATGAATGGTTAATACTTCCTTTTGGGTTATGCAATGCACCTACATTACATTTATGAGATTGATGAATGATGTATTCGGGATTTCATAGATTCATGTGTCATAGATATCTAGATGATATCTTGATTTTTAGTGCCACATGGGAAAAACATCTAACTCATTTACACAAGTCTTACAAGTTCTCAAGGAGAAACAAATGCTTTGTAATATGAAGAAATGTGAATTTTCCAAACAGTCACTTGTCTATCTTGGGCACGTGGTTGGAGGAGGAGAGCTACAAGTGGATCCAAAGAAGGTGGAAGCCATCACTAATTGGCCAACACCAACAAGATCCACAGAGACTAGGAGTTTTGTGGGAGTAGTATAGTACATGCGGAAGTTCATTTCGGGCTTCTCCGCGATTACAACACCTCTACACATAGTGGCCGCAAAGAGTAAGGGTTTTTACTGGGGTAGAGAACAAGACAAATCCTTTGAGTTATTGAGATACAAGATTAGTCATGCTCCAAAGACTTGCTCTTCCTAATTTGCAGCATCCTTTTGAAGTAAAGACAAATGCTAGTGATTACGCTATGGGTGCAGTGTTGCTTCAAGGAGGTAAACTCGTATGCTATCATTCTAAAACTTTCACTTCAGCAGTTAAAGGATATTCAAGTATATGATAAGTAAATGTATGCACTAGTTCAGGCAATTAAAAATGGAAGCATTATTTTTTTGGGTAAAGAAACTATTGTGCACACTCGACCACAAACCTCTCCAAGTATTTGCAAGCACGGTCTAAATTGCAGCATACAAGGAACTACAAATTGATGGGGTTCCTTTAGTAGTTCCATCGGTGATCAAATACAAGAAGGGTAGTACAAACTTAGTGGAAAACATGTTGTCTAGGTCATCTACATAGGAGAATTTTCTTGTTTGGCCACTATCTCTCAGATTGAGCCCTTCATGAAGGAAGCTTACGAGAGAAGCATATGCCTAGGACAAAGACTTTGGGGTAACATTTCAGCAGTTGCAGTCCCAAGGGATTGAAAGGACATGGATTGAAGATTGTTATCTCAAGGACGGGCTGCTCTACCGATGGGGGAAGCTTTACGTGCCTAAAGAAGAAAGAATTCTATTGATGAGGGAAGCACATACCTCGAAAGTAGCAGGACATTTTGGTGTTGGTAAGACCCTAGCCCACTTGCAAAGGTACGTGTATTGGCCCAATATGCAAGAAGAAGTATCAATATTTACACGTGGATGTAAACTTTGTTGTACCAGCAAGCCTAAGACTAGAAAGGATGGTTTTTATATGCCTTTTCCAGCACTCAACTCATATGTGGGAGGACATTTCTATGGATTTTGTAGGAGGATTACCTATGTCTAAACATGGTCATGACTATCTCTATGTTGTTGTTGATAGATTCAGTAAGATGTGTATTCTTATGGTATGTAAAAAGACAATAAAAGCACATGAGGCAACAAATCTTTTCTTTGCTAATGTATGGGTGCATTTTGGTTTGCCAAAGTCTATTTTTTCTAACAGGATTTTAGGTTCTTGGGGAAGTTTTGGACTACTTTGTGGGACAAAATGGATACCAAGTTACAGAGGAGCACAACTTTCCATCCACAGATAGATGGAAAGATAGAGGTAGTGAACAAGACTTTGGTACAGTTGATCAGAGGGTATAACAACAAATACCCAAGGACTTGGGATGAGTCCTTAGCCTACATTCAACATTCCTATAACCGGGAAGTACACACATCCACTATGAAGTCACCGTTTGAAGCATGCTTGGGATATCTACCTACAAACTGCTTAGACATAGCAGTTGGATAGCAAGATGAGGAGGAGACACGTGACACAGAGGTGACTAGAGAAAACAAATTCATTGAGAGGATTTGGAAAATCCATCTCAAAGTCAAAGAACAACTAGAGAAATCTCAAGCCAAGTATAAAGCTAGGCACGATCAACATAGGAGGGAACATAAGCTTCATGTTGGAGATAGAGTTTGGCTTTACTTGAGTAAGGAGAGACTACAAGGTCAAGCACGGAAGCTCAAGCCACTACGATATGGGCCCTTCACCATATTGGAGTAGGTTGGAGAAAATGCTTTCGACTTGATTTACCGTCATTTATGAGGATGTACTCTGTAGTAAATTGTGAGAAATTACACCTATATGAGCCATCCATGTTAGATGAATATGAAGGACTACAATTGCTACCTTCCATTGAGGATTTCATCTTAGACTCACGAGGTGAATTGGAGGAGGATGTAGTGCTGCAACAGAAGTTCAGAGAGACTAGGAGAGGTCCGCAGGAGTCTTGGCAGATTGGAATGAAAGGAAAGACACCAAGGCAGGCTGATGGTACTCAAAGGAGAAAGTGAGGGAATTATTTCCTCATCTACTCCCCCACTAAGCTTTAGTGGGACCAAAAGCCTCTTAAGAAGGGGATGTGTGATCCATAGGGATCCAAAATGACTTTACTTCATCAGATCAGTCAACACTAAGAAGGAAAATAATACATGGAGGTTTTGTCTTTATAGTAAGGAGATTGCTCTGCATGAGTGGCGGCGGTTATAGAACTACCTCCCAACTAGGGCGGAAGTCCTAAGACCACTAGTTTGCATGGGGGCGTGCGGCGGTCCCGGCTCTTTCAAATAGAAAATAAAATTATGAAATGAATCACCACAAAATTTAAAAGGTTGTTTGTGTCTCTTCTCCTCCATGACCTTTCCCATTCTCCAGTGCATGGGAGGACATGAGAAAGACTATAAATACATGTTTGTAGAAGAGAATAAGATCATCGAAGCATGAAAGCAAGTGAGAAAGAAGTTCTTAGTGTTGGAATTGTGTTTTGTAGAAGAAAGGAATGTTTAGACAGAGCAATCAAATAATTGGGAGGAAGTGTGAGATATTATCTACTTCTCTTTCATACTTATTTTAAATTCTGTACTTATTGTTTTGAATTGGCCAATAAAAGTGGGAAGAAAGAGCAATTGCCCTTCTCGACTGGTTTTTCCTCCTCTAGAGATTTCTAGGATAAAAATTGTTGGTGTTTATGAGTTATATTCTTTCCTTTCTCTGCAATTGTGGATTCTAAGCACAAGCAAAATTCATTCACTAGCTATCTCTGTCATTTTCTAATAGAACGTAGAACAACAACGTTTAATTTGTGATTTTGTGGATAATTCCAAAGTTGAAGAGTTTACTGAGATCAAATATATGCTATAAGAAATTGTATAAAACTACTACCATAACAAGATAATTGCGGACACAATGGTTGGTTCATACATGAGTTTAAAGGCTAGTTTCTTTAATGGTCTATCTTGTAAAAGTATCATTCTTATCTCATAAGTATGAAGGCTTAATATGAGTAGTTGTTGTGGTATTTTCCATTAATCACATTACAAGAAGTAAACTTGAATGTAATATAATCAAGGTATGAACTAAAATAATGTAGCCCATATCTGCAAATTCATTGGGTCTATAATATAAGCTTAGGATATGAAGGTCTAACCTAACTTTGGGGATTAAGCTCATGCAAGAAGTGTTATTAAGCTATTCTACACTTAGGAATGGACAAAATATTAAGTAATGTTAAACAAGCTAAGATATAAATCTACCTCGATTGACCTTTGGGAATAATGAATAAGAGGCAATCCTTGAGGTATCAATAATACCTTAATTAGGAGGGTAAAAAGAAAGAATAAGCTTGGGTGGTCATCAATTAAGCCTTTTTGACCTAATGGGAACCCATTTAAGGGTATAATACCACCTTCCCTAACCAAATGTTTAATAATGCATTTAGGGGTAGCAAGGTAAAATAAACTCATCATGACTCAAGTCTCCAAAACATGGTACCTAAATACTTACATTAATATCTTATAGGCAAGGAAGTACACATGAATGAGTACGATGAAATCATGCATTGCAGAACTTATGTACCAATGCACGGTGTATCAATCTCTGCCTACTAGAGCCCTTTGGTTTCCTAATATGGAACGTATGAAGCAACGGATAGGCCTCTCCTGTAGGTAACCAACAACGGGCATTGGGGGTTCCTTGGGCTTACGTAAATGAACTTGTTATCAATTAATTGAGTCATAACATGCTCATCTACTTAAGCTTATAAGATCTGGATATTTCTGTGATGAGAAAATAGTGAGGTGATGGGAAGACAAGTTTAGAGAGTTGTGAAAACTCCTAATCTAAGTGTACATAGTACAACTAGAAAACTTAGGCCAAAGTATTGTACTTGCACGGTACATTGTCTAATCACCACAATTCCTCAACCCCGAAGTGTACAGGATGGAGTTACTAAGTGACTCTAGGTAGACACTAGAGGATCAATCATGAAATCTCAATACCACAATGCGGTAAAACCAGCGAAGCTAATTCTGAACATTCAATTGAATGTTAAGGGTGATCGTGGAGATCATGGATATGAGACCCTTACAGTTGCACATGTTTACCACTAAGTTATAAGATGGATTAAATTGTTAAGACTTGCGAACATATAATCTAGTTTATCTAGTTTCCAAAATTATTTATGTAGAGGAATGTCTACTCATTTCTAAGATAATCAATTATTGCATTAACTAGCTGAAGCTAGTAATCTGATTTGTAATGTAGAGGAATGTCTATATGTTGTTATATACTCAAAAAAATCTATTGAATTGGGTTTGAAATTCAAGTTTGTTACATTTGGTATCAAAGTTGTAGGTTTTCATCTCTTGGACCTTATTGGTCTAACTTCACTAATCTAAAATTTTTTTACCATTATCGGGTGGATAGATGGTACATAAGGAAAAAGAATTTTGCAAGGGAAGCCTCAAGCAATGTTGAAGGCCGTTAAACTCGCTAAACAGCTTATAAGAAATTCTTGAACTCCTCAGAGACACTCGGGACCTGCATGGTTGTTTTAGAACAATAGGTTACCGGTGATCACGAGCCTCCTGAAGAGGAGTTGATTGTGGAGTTTGAACCCCATGAGGAACATCTTGTCGAAGAGGTGCAATGTGAGAACAAAAGGCACGGTTGACAAATAGAGTTGTCCGTTATATTAAGAGGATAACTCCACCAAAGTTTGACGGAACAACCTTGGGAGATGGGGCTGAATCATGGTTGAGTGAAATGGAGAAGTATTTTGAAATAAGAGACTTCTCTAAGGAGACTAAAACAATTTAGGGAGATTTTCATCTTTCCCGAGAAGCATTGTCATGGTGGGATAATAAGAAAGTTGAGCTGGGACTAGACACTACTTCTATATCATGGGAGCAATTTAAAATTTACTTTTGTCAATGTTGGCTGCCCCAACTATACTTTGATAAAAAAATGACTGAGTTCCAAAATTTAACTCAAGGGAAGCTCAAAGTGTAATTGAATATTGGGAGCAATTTACAAGATTGCTGAAGTATGTTCCCAATATCAAAAGGATGAAAAGTTCAGGATCAGGAAGTTCATTATGGGACTCAACCCCATCATAGGGGGTGAGGTGGATGTGCATGGTCCATCTACTATGGAGGCAGTCTTTGAGAAGGCTATTAGGAAAGAAAAAAATGAAATCTATCTCTGCTAATAGAGAGGAAAATAGAAAGAAATTTAACAACACTCCTTCAAATTGGTTTTGTCAAAAAACCATGGGTTAAAAGAGAGGGAAACAAGCCCATGTTTGGCCAAAGAAATGCAACAAATAAAACTGTTGTAAAAGGAATTATGGGTAGTTTAAGGCTGTAAATAACACGTAGAAAAATGAAAATAAATGGCTTAGAGGTGGTTGTTTTGACTATGGGGGTCTCAGATTTTATATAAACTGGTTCCCACAAAAGAAACAAGGAGCTGGTTTCAAAATATGAAGAAAAGAATAATAGTTAGAAAATTCATGTAGTTGTAGGTAATCGTGAGGATGAAAAGCAAGCTACACCGGTGGAAGTGTCAGGTAAGTTGTTTGGTCATTCCGTCAAAGTTTTAATTGATACCAAAACAATGATTGTTTCATTTCTAAAGTTTTAGTAGAAAAATTACATAGGAAATCTAGTTTTATGGAAAACTCATGGACAATAGTTTGGAAACAATGTTAGGCACAAGGTAGAATAATGCTTGCCTATGACAACATTAGAATTACCCAATTTCACAACTAAAGTGAACATTTATGTAGCTCCATTAGGGTCCTATGACATGATAATAGGAGTCAATTGGTTGTCAAACATAAGGTTGTGGTGGATTCGCATGAAAAAACATGTAATATGCCTAGATGATGAGTTGAAACCAGCCACCATTCAAGAAATAAAAAGGAATTTTTAGCAAGGTAGATTTCATCCATGTCTTTAAAAGGGCGAAGAGGAAGGGTTGCACACTCTTTGCAGTTAAAATTGATGATTTAGAGGAAACTACTAAATCACCCCATGGCTGATTGCGACTTTTACAATGCTATAGTGATGTCTTTCCAGAAGAGTTACTTGGATTACCTCCAAAAAGGGAGTTTGACTTGATAATCAACATCAAACCAGAACCGAAGCCTTTATCAAAAGCACCTTATCACATTAAAACAACATAGCTAATTGAATTGAAGGCTCAAATGCTTGAGCTCATCATAAAGGGTTTGATAATACCCATAAATGTGTCACCATGGGTGCATATCAACGGTGATCTTCGTGAAGAAGAAGGAAAAAACCCTTCAACTATGTTTAGACTATGGGATGTTGAACAAGGAAACAGCTTAAGAAGAGGTACCCCTTGTCATAGATTGACGATATTTTCGATCAAATGAGAGGTGCCGCGATATTTTCTAAAATAGACCTAAGGTCAATATATCATCAATTGAGAATCAAAGAGGAATATATTCAGAAAATGAAAATGGACATTATGAGTTCACGGTTTTCATTTGGACTCACTATCACTTCGGCATCATTTATGAATCTTATGAACAAGTAATTGGTAAATTGTAAATTATGTCCGCTTTACTTCTTTTAAAATTTAAAAATTAAAGTTTTTCAGAAAAGCCACATAGAAGAAAGAACTGACGTGGCAATTATATGGTCAACATTTAATGATGTGGAAAATATAAAAACTTTGAGTAATTCCACCTAGGATCCATGCATTCACTTGTGAAGAAGAGAGAAGTTGTCGACCTTCCAGACCCCGAGCGACTTCCAGTGATCGATTGAAAGAATTTACACAAATTGACTCCAACCCATTTGTGGGAAAGGTTAGTAGATTGTTTTTCTCCTTTCTTTTCTTATTTTTCTTTCCTTTGTGTTGTGTTTTAGGTTTAGTTTGTGTTTCTTCCTTCTGTGTTGGTGTTCTTCTATTTTCTAGGGTTAATGGTTCAAATTTGAGGCATTTTAATTAATTGGGATTAGGGTTTAGATACAATGTTGAATTTATTGTTACCACCGAGGAAATGCCATTGAATTTTTGCTATTTTTATCCCTAGCTTTGTCCTAGGTATGTCTCCTCTTCTCTCTATTAGTTTCTTTCTTCGTTGTTCGGTGTTTGGGTTATTTTTGCTTCTCTTGCGTTCGAAAAAGTAAAGTAATGTGTGAAACCACGTAACTTCCTTTTCTTCTTTGTTTTACGTTGATCCAAACATTCTTTGCTTCCCATCCACAGCGTCGATTTTCCTTTTCTTCTCTTAGTCTTTCGATCACTTTGCGGTGAAAGAAAATCCATTTACTCACTATGCATTGAACCGAAAGACTTTTACTTGCTTTACATTGTGAGTAAAGTAGAAGGAAAAGAATGCAAATTACATTCCCTATATTTTGCATCATTTTTGTTTGCTTTTACTTGCACCAATTCATACTTCTAGTTCTCGGTCAGTTTGGATGTACTTTACTTTTTTTTATAAAAGAAGTAAATTAATATGAAATCACTACAAAACATCCCTTCCCATTCATTATGTCGATTCAATTATCTCTTACTTTCCTTGGTAAAAAGAGTAAAGTATTATGAAAAGACCGCCAACCATATTCCTAGTTCCGTGTCGATTTGGATGTGCTTTACTTATTTTTGTAATAATAGTAAAGTAATATGAGATCACCACACAACATTACCCTTTGTTCATTACGTCGATTTGATTGTATATTACTGGTCTTGTTTACATAAGTAAAGTAATATTGGATCACCGCAAAGTATACTATCTATTCATTGCATTGATTTGTGTTGACATTACTTCCTCCATTCATTGCGTCAAATTGATTAATTGTTACTTCTTTATAGTGGTGAATGAGATTGTTATTACCTCTCTTACTATACTTGTGCTAAACCAAGTACTTATTGCTTGCTCATTCCTGTGTTGATTTGTGTCGTTATTACTTCCTTTCGCATTGTGTTACAATGAATAACTTTTGCTACTTCAATGATTTGAAGTTAACCGATGGGTGTTACTTCTTATTCATTGTAGTAAATCAAATGATTATTTCTTCTCATTCATTGCGTTGATTTGAGTTGCTTATGCTTACCAACTGCTAGTCTTAAACAATTATACCAGAAAGCCACAATGAACCGTAGAATGAACTATTACTTCCAGACAACCTAGAACTTGACTTCTAGATGATTTTAACATATCTGCACAAAGAAATTAAGTCTAAATCTTTACATGCAACTAAAATAAGTGTGTATTGATTTGATGATCATTATTTAAAGAGAAAAAATGGTTGCTAGTTTTCAGCTTTTGGAGCATGCTGGTCACAAAGAAAAGAGTAGATGTCTGAAACAAGAGAAGAGCCAATTGAAGTAAGTGATAGATTTGGGGAAGAAGAAGGAAGGCTGCATGATTACAGGTAAGACCCAAATTTGGATATTGAAGAGACTTCTAGAGAAAGGAAAGGCAAGGGAAAATCCAAAGCTAAGGAAGACAAGATGAAATATGAGTATAAGGGATACCCTATGGAGTCATGTATCTCATCTAAGCTATCTAAAATTGGAGATACTGACATGGGTCATGTATCAGTACTTGAATTAGTAGAGAGGTCCAAGGCCAAGGATCAAACACCTTTGATGAGAGCATTAATCAAGTGGTTTAATTTAGGAAGTTTTTTTCCATGTACTTTCCAATTGTTAGAGTTTGTGTTGGAGTGTGCAAAACATTATGATCTATAATCGAGAACAGCTTAAGAATGATGTAGGTGACCTGGTGGCAAGGCTAGATACTCATTTCTTCAATTTCTTCTTGAAGATTCCTACTATGCCAAATACATTAAGTATTAGCATGGAAAAAGTAGTGGGTATTGGAAGAGTAAAACAAAATATGCCATGAAGATTATGAATTTGCAGTACTTAAAGGAATCAAAACAAGCTTCTAGGTTTCCTAAATTTATTTGAGTTCGATTTGATTCGGGAGGCCGATGACATCACTCAATTGCTTTGCAAAATTAATGGTGAAAGGAATGCTAAATAATTTTATACATGGATGTATTATTTCTTAAGGGTGATGAAACTAGAAAGCCATATACTTTAATCAATTGGGTTGAAATCATCAGTAAAAATATTGATTTCCAATTAAGTAATGTCATTCAAACTCTAAACTTTTATCCCTACCAAGATACTTCAAATAATATAAACAAGTTAATGACTTCTTCTTCTATGAGGTCATTTGTAGGCTTAATCCTGATTTGAGAGCCAGGAGAGTGACAGATGAAGCATGGAATGTAGTTCAAGCATATGGATGCATTTTTATCCAATTATCTCATTTCACATACTTAAGAGTTTGTGGTTTCTCAAATGCTCCACTTAAGTTGCCAAGATACCCCAGTGATAGATGGATTTTGAGTTATGAAAATAGTTGGCGGTGCTCCATGACTTACAGCAGGGTCTTCATAGATCAGTGGTTCATTTTCTTGTTGTGATTGGGTAGTACCATTGTACAAACATTCATAAGGTAAGAAATGTTGAGAAAGAAATATATCTTTGTTATACTCAGATCTCTTTTAAGGAGAGGGTGAATTTTGACTATAGAAATATTGCCAAGAGATCAGTCTCATTAAGTTATTCACACTTGCTAGCATTGGAAGATTTCTAGGTTGATTAGGGATGAATTTGAAGTAAGGAGAAGATATTACGGTTGACCGACCGCACAACAATTTTTTAAATTTGGATAGACAACATTCCAAAATAACACACTGATGATGGACATGTAATTTTTGGTGCTTACTATGATGAAGGAGGTGATAGCGCTCCTCTACTTCCAGTTACTCACATTTCTAAATCAATCATGGAAAATACATCAAAAGTATTGCTCTATACTTCTAAATGGTTGATTAGTCAAGGTTATTGCCTTGAGGAATCAATAATGAAGGATATTACTCAGACAAGCACTAAGAAGAAGGAAGGTGTCAGTGAAAGCAAGAAGATAAAGGAAGCTCCAAGGGAGAGTAGTGGGATGGCTACAAAGTTGAAGCCAATCAGGAAAGCATAGATAAAGAATCCATTAATTTCAAGAGCTATTCCAGAGGATACTTCCAATTTATTGACATCATCATTTGTCACTCCTATTCGTGCTCGAATTAGTCTCACCCCATTTTCATTGAAATTATTCGGGCCATGCGGGATCTGTCGTGTTTTCTATCTCCTCGTATTGATGCATGAAAACTATGTCCTCCATTTTGGTTACCATGATTAGTCCCTTCCTTGGTCGAGGATCACTTAAAAGTCCGAATTTGTTTTTCGTTCCTTTGTCCATACGAAAGAGTTTGTAACTTGGGCGTAAAACGGTTTTTCCTTTTATTCCGTTTTCCATAGTCACATTTTGTTGTCCCTATCATTTTTGTCCCAAATATTTGTGAAAATGTGATTGGATGCGGCTCGGTGGATTGTATTTGGGCCTTATAACATTTCCAAATTCTCTGTCCTTGAAGAAAGATTCATTTTCGGGCTCAAATGATGATTTTCCTACTTTTTACGGTTTGACGTGTGGTTTTTCTTGTCAAAATTACATCTCAACATCTGTGGAAACGTGGCAGGCTAGTGCTTGTTTGGGGCCTCCACTTTTGGGGACCATCTCAAAATGCACCATTAAGACACGTGGAGGGACCGCGCATGTTTGGGGACTGGCCCCTAAGTTTTATTTTGAAGAAGCACCAAGAGGACACTTGGAGGCTTCCGCTCACTCTACCCTTTGCTTGGAATTTTCAATGCTAAGGAAAATTGTCGTAGACCCTAGACACATGGCACCTTTCATTGATCCTTCAACTTTCTTAACAATTATTCCAGACTGAGACATGTGGTGAACCCGCGCTTGTTTGGGTTCTCTATTTTTGGGGACTATCTCAAAATGTGCCATTGAGACACATGGAGGCTTCCGCTGGCTCCTTTTTACTGAGACTTTTTCAAAGGCAAAAAGGCATTTTCTTGGGCCTAGGGCACGTGGAAGGCCGCGCTTGTTTGGAAACCTACCTCGTACCTTTCATTTGTTGTTGCTTTAAAGGAACAAGTGGACGACTATGATATAAAGTAGAAAAGGGGCAGAATCAATGGTTGTTGTGTATTGCATTTGTTTTTCTGCCATTTTTGCTCCAAGACTCCTGGAGATGTGAATACGCACTTGGTTTTCATCATTTTTGATGAAATTCCTTATCGTCTCTATCTATAAAGTGCCATTGAATGGATTCAAAACTTAATTTGTGAGTCCAAGAATTGTTAAGATTGATATTTTGAAGTTGGAATTGCTTGGGTACTTGCAAAAACGGGAATTACCAGAGAAGCTGGATGCGGGACAGAGTTGTAGAGGGAAGAGTGGGAAAAGATAAAATGATGTAGGTTATAGGCGCAAAAGGTGAAAAAGGTGTTGCCTCGAGAACGAAAAATATTACCTGTCAGATCCAACTGTACAGAGCCTCCAAAAAATGATTAAAAGGGGATTTATCGCATGACATAATCAAAATGATTAAAAGGAGTGTCAAAACGGTTGTGGCATGGAATCCTAGTCATTAGTCGAGGGTCTGAGAAATGTGATCAACTCATGATTTGTCCACCTGATAGATGCGGGTGTGAATTTGTTAAACATCACTTTCTGTAACAAATTAGTAGCAAGCAAAGGTCCCTCGAATATTCTTCTTTTTGGGGGCAAAATTTGGGATGAATGAAATGTATAAATGCAATGAGAATACTCTTACAAATGGTCGGGGGTTGAATTCTTGAGAGAAAAATTGAGAAAAGTCGTCTTCCTGAGAGACCAATCCGAGATAACCTGTTAATTTCTTCGTGTTAGATTTTCTATCATGTCAAGTTGGTTGCGAGTGTACAACCATTGACAAGCTCTGAGACTATTCTGTGTAACTTTCCCTTGCTGATGAATCTAAGCAATTTTGAAATCAATTTGTGTTCATCTTGGAGAAATTAGTGTCTGCTTTGTTTCAGAATGTCTGCAAGTAGTTTTACTCATTCCTATTGCAATCTTTCATTGAAATATTTGTGAAATCACACAAGATCTCATCCCTATGACAGTTTAGTGGCATTTGCAATTTCATTTCAAGAAGAGCCTTCATCCTGTGATGAGATAAACAAATTTAAATTCACTGCACTGTCATTTGTTGATAAAGATTGTTTGTAAGTCTTTGGGTGTACCTTAGGCATGATTGATCAAAGATTTTGGTGTTTAATTGAGTCTTTTAACTCAAGCCTTCGTGTTAGATTCTCAAAGGTTGTGTGAAAACGTGTTAACTGGGCCTCCATTGAAGCACACCTTCTGGTTGAAGGAACATCTTAACTATCATAAAGCTTTCTGTTGTTGAGTTGTCCATTGTTGTGAATTTTCTCAAAGGTCTGGTATAATCAACTTTATCCTACTCAATCTCCCACCAAAATCATTCAAAAAACCATGAATCCATCCTGAACTACCCTTGTTTGCCTGTATATCAACAAAGGAACAACATCTATTTACTAAAATATGCATAACAATCAGGATTCCATAATGTCTTTAGTAACCTTAGCCTTGTGTTGAAAATATCTCCATATTCTGGAAGTGACAACTCGTGAGAGTCAGATTTGGTGTGTTGATCATATTTTCCCAAGGTTTTCTTTATAAAATTTGTGCAAAAGAAAGGTATCTCGTGTCTCCTTCAATAACAAAGGTTACAAAATAGGTTCTCTTACCTTGGTTGAAAGGCACAACCTAAAATAGTTAGGATAAGGTCAAATCCTTTTAAGGTGCTACCCACTTCTTTAAGGCCCGAGTGCTAAAAAGTTAGATAAATTGCTTCCTCAGGCTACAAAATGACATACATAATCATTTATCTGCTTTTGAGTGTCCTATCAAATCCATGATGTTGCTCGGTTTGTGAAGAAGAGTAAATCTGGGTACCAACAACTCCTACTATCCAAGACCTTCCTTCTAAAGAAGAAATTGTGATGCCATCCCTTAAGCTAGCTTCATTCATATTTCCTTCAAGTTGCTACAAAAGTTGCATCCCCTAGACCTCCTCCATGCTCTCCACCATTTACTCCTCCCCTCCTCCGTCTCTAGAGGAATCATCAGTTGTACCACAACAGGGGACACATGATGTTGCTTCTCTTCAAGAAGTATCTCAAGCATTAGAGAAAAGTGAAGCCCAGATAAAAGATGCAGAGGTTGAATAAGGGGAGATTACAAAGGAAGTTCGGGGTGATGTGTGTGATCAAACAATTGGAAATTATTCGGTCCCAATGCAAAAGGATATTGAAGATATTGATGTAGGAACTGAAGAAGAGATAAAAGAGGAATTGATAAAGAAAAATATGGTTGAATTGGGAGGGGTTTTACAACAAGAATATACTACTGAAGAGCCTGAGAAGTAGTTGGAAATAGTGACACTTCCTCCTACAAAGGAAAGTGGTAAAGAAATGATTGTTCATCCCAATGCCCAAGCTCTTTCAGGAAATATTTCACAAATTGGTTGGCAAGAAGTCTCTTCCCACTTCTAAGGAAGTAGTCAATTTGGAGGAAATGGATCTTCAGTTGTTAAGGAGTATTGAAAAGAAAAGGAAAAGATCAAAAGTTGCTAAGGTGACTTCAAAATTAATCATTGATTCTTCAAGAAGGAATTTTGTTGAGATATCTACTCAGCGGCAACCGGGAAAAGCAAAGGAGAATTGGCCGAAGAAGATTTGGTGATCACAAAGGTACCCTTGGGAGAGGTCACAACTGAAGGTTTAAAGCATGACACACAAACATTAATCAATAGCCTTTTTCAGAATCTAGATGAAGAAAAAAATGAAGAATGCTAAGCTAAAAGAGCAAACATCTAAGCTTTGTAACATTATCATGAAGGTTGCTGGAACCTCAACACATCTAATGCTTATGGGGAACATGTGAATCTGTAGGTGATTACCATTATGGAAGAGATAGGTGATATGTCAAAGGTCAGTAGAGGAAGATGCTTAATATACTCATCGATGGAAAAGGGTATTCCCATTATTTCAATAATCATGATGCTAAATTTTATCAACAATTGAGAGCTTGGTGTCTCGTAAACAATAATGGGAATACCTCAAGGTGTGGGACACTTGGATCATTGAGCTAGACCTCCATATAAATATGAATCTTATCCTAACCACTCTATACTCTCACTAATATGCTCTAATCTAGCACTTGTAAAAGAAAAGGGATGATAAAACACAAAATAAAAATATAGTGATGCACCAAGAAGAAAGGGGATCACCCTCCTATATGAGTTATAAAGAAAGAGGAAAAAACATAGGTATAAAGGGTGGAAATGTGCTACAATAGACCGAATCTAAATCTAACTCCCACTCTTTATAAGACTCATTGACTAAAAACCTTGCAAATGCTACACATAATAAGCCTTAAAGATAATAGAGGGGTAAGGGATTTTTTTAATTGGTAAAATTTGGTTGGAGGGTCCCTCACGCTTATATTGATAAACAACAAGGTTAAAAAATATAATTGTAGTAAAGATTAGCCACCTTCATAGGGTCAAGCTAAAAATTGAAAAAAAAATACGAAACACTATGTCATGGTACCATGTAAACAAAAAATACCTTTCCTAAGGCTTCTAGATAAAATAACATCTGTATGCATCAAAATTTATAACTATAGTAAGAAATGTTTAGCCTTTTCTGAGCCAAAATTTTTACACAAGAAATGGGTGTATGATCCGTCCGTAGCTTGAGTAACCACATGTGATATTTCAAACCCCATAAGCTTGCTTCAACCAAGAAAAGAAAAAAGAAGCTGTCATGTTATAGCTAAATTCATAATAGGGTAAATTTTAGTGGCAAATATTCATCAATTCACGAATATTCTGGTTTTCAAAATTTACATTTGGAAATTTTTTAGGTAGGAATTGAGACCGAATCGTCTATTTTTTCTAGGTACAAGTTAATTTTATGGGTCAGTTCTCCTACCATTTACACCAATAGTCGACTATTTTAATTCAAATCACATTTAGTGTGAAATTGAAATTTTCCATATTCGCCTTCATATATATACTAATTACATATTTACAATTCCGTATGTAAATTTTGACTATCAAATTTTTCTCAAAATTCTTTTTTCTTTAAAGATCGAGATCAAATGGATATTACAATCCTGAATTAAGGTATTTTTAATTGTTATGGTATTGTATTGCATTTGTTTAAAAAAGGTGCAAATCAAAAAGGCACCAGCCGATAACACTATATATACTCATGGATGGTAGCATTGTTTATACCATCTGAATGATAGTATTAACAAGGTTTCTTTGTCTGGTAACATACATAATGCTACCAATTGGTACCATTATGTATGCTACCAACCACAATTATTCACTTGGGTAGCATGTAAAATGTTATCGGACGGTAGCATTGTGTATTCTATTGAATGGTAGTATTGTGTATACTACCAACCGTAGCATGCACAATGCTACCGACCTATAACATACACTATGCTACCAAATTGTAGCATTGTGCATGCTACCGTCTAGTAGCACTATGTACTCTACCGAAAAGTGGTGCAAAGTGCTAAGATTCAAACACTTATGTTTCACTTGTCGTTTATAAATTAAGTAGTCTTATTAAAAATGACCTATTTGAAAATTACACTTGGATAGGTACAATGGACTCTGTGAATAATGAAAACAAGGTAGATCAATTCAAAATAAAAAGTAGCATATTAAATTATTTCAACCAAAAAAAAATGAGGACCCAACTTGCATCCACTGCAAACATTAACATAGGTAACAGATTATCATTAACTTTTTCTTTATTTTTTGTCAGTTTAGTTTAAAATTTTAATATATTTGTCATAGTTAAACCTTTTTTATGTTTGAATACAGAAACCCCTATTATTAATTGTATTCCACATGAAATAATTAACCAAAACATATCCCCTAAAGAAACAATTAACATTTCAGTAGATGAAGATATAATTGATGATGACATGCCAGAGTTAGAAGACAATCCTCACTACAAAATGCCTCAATAGATGAATGTTATAATGAAAATATTCAAGTAGAAGATGATATTCACAGTACTCTTCAAAAAAATAAATTTGTGCGAAGGAATAAAACTACCTGGACAATTGGAAGGTCTTTTAAGGTAGACTAGGCAAAAATATCCATTCATTGAACATGTAGAGCCAAAAATGGTAATGATACTCTAAAATAATTTAGATGTACAATTTGTGGTTGGAAATTAGGAAAATAACATAAAATGCAACTAAAATTAGACACAATTGAGAAACATTGTGGAAAAGTATATGTGATAATTAAGGAAAATGATGTAAAAATAACAAAGACACATAGATGGAAAATTGTGAAAGAGTGCATGCATGTAAGAGGAGTATGAAAATGAGTAGAAACATTGTTGAAATATTATGGAGAAAGGAGGAACAATTAATGTAAAATTTGGAAAAGCTCTAAATGACAATATTAAGGAAAAACACATAATTTTCAATTGTATTCTTCAATCTTAAAATGGGCGACCTATTTCAGTGTTTTTAGAATTTAAGAAATTGTTTAAGTTTAATGGGTTTCATAACCTTCCACAATCACATTGGTCAAATAGCAATGCTTGGGAAATGGAAAAATGTCTTGCAATGATTGAAAAAGGGGATTTGAAAGAGAAAGTCAAGAATGCAATTTTTATCTCCTTTCCATGATGAGGGAAAGGAAGAAGATGGTCAGATGCATGAGTATATGTAGGCACGTCAATAGGTCAATGGTCATAAAACCACTCATTTAATAACATAGGTAAAACTACTTATCATGTCCTGGAAAATACATAAAGGGGTTCCAATTATACATGTAAACTCTAACCGAGTGTAATGTAAATCGTGAAAAATATACAATACATTTCTAACAAATTAAATATTTACTTGATAAATTAAAATTAGTTTTATGTTCTCCTTACGATTCTTGATCTCCTTGTCTCAAAATAAATTATAAATATAAACTTCTTAAATTCAAATTATAAATATATCTCGGCTTTTAGGGTTTCTGGCTACGAAACTAGGGTCTCGCATGCCGAGAACAACGATGCTTTAAATATGACTTCACACGACTCTAGTCTAGTTATTTCAACTGCGATGGGAGAGTGGTGATTTTGTAAACAATGGCTCGGGAAACACCCTCGCAAGTTCGTGCGAAAGTATTCCATGAGGTAATGACACTTCCCCTGATATTGTTTTACCGCTTTCAAAATTTGATTCCACCTGTAAATGGCTAGAACAATTATGTTTAATAGGGTATTTTGTTGGAAGGACTCCCTCTGAAAGTATGCTTAAATCATGGGTCCAAACTGCTTGGATGACGCATGGTATTAAACTGGATTCCATCAGAACCTAACCTGTGGTTTTTTTGCCTTTGATTTTTGATCCTAGTCATGCTTCCCTTATCTTGCATAAGCAGCAAACCTGGTATGTAAGAAGCTCCCTGTTGGTTTTGTCACCCTGGACTAGAGACTTTGTTGTCTCTGGACAGACGACTCTTAAGGTCCCCGTTTGGGTTGAGTTCCCAGGGCTTCCTATGCCTTGCTGTTGGCATTTTTAGAGTGTATTGCTTTGCCACTCTCGGCCATGTTATATACAGAGCCTACTAGGTTCTTTGCAGCTCATCCGCAAAAGAGGGTTTACATAGAACTGGATCTTTCGAAGGACCTGAAAGAGTCTATTGCCATTCAGGTTGGTGATGTGTCTTTTGCTCAGAAGGTGGTATACATCAATCTTCTGAATACTTGCTTTCATTGTCAATCTTCTGAGCATAAAATTCAGGACTGTCCCTTGTTGGCCACTCGCCACGCCGCTTCAAAGCCTATGGGTGATCCTCCCTCAACCTGAAGAGGAGGGTTGACACACAGTGGGTGGCCGTAAAACCAACAAGAACAAGGCCACTCATGTCGGGCCTTTGCAACATGGTTCAACTATTCAAGCCGGAAAGGTTCCTCCAAATGCTTCCAGCTCAGCTGCAAAGCAACCTTCGGATACCAAGTTGCCTCTAGCTCATATGAAGGTATTGGCTAGTAGTATGGTTGGTTCTTCAAGCAAATTGGCACCTTTGGCCTCAAACACTCAGCCTGCTCTTTTGCAGCATGAGGGTGGTCTTCAACCATTACTCGTTTCTAACAAAGTGGTTTCTCCATGAAAGTAGGCGAGTTCGGCGCATTCTCGCAGCCCTCCTCGAGCGTGAGGAAGGGGAGTATAGCCCTAACAACAGTCGGCGGGCTACTCAACTGTCTGATTTTTTTAGTTAACCAGCAATGGTTTTTACAGAACAATTTTGGGGCCCTTGATGGTTTGAGTGAGCTAGACTCAGAAATGCATCTTGACAATGTTTCCTCATGAATTTCTACTCATGGAATGTTGGGGTCTCACAGACTCCACTCGCAAATACATAGTGTGAGATTTTAGGAAAAGCTTCCGGATATGGATATTTTGTGTTTATAGGAAATCAAAGTTTAGGTTTTTACTTGATTCTGTCGCCAAGACTATTTGGCCTGACAGTTTAGCTATCTCTAGCAACCATGCTGCTGGCAGAGGTGGAATGATCACATTTATTTCTCCGAAATGGTGGCCGCATTACGTCAATCATGGATGTGACCCTAACAACCATATTCTCTGGGTGTTATTCAATATTGAAAATCTCTCCTTTGGGATTATCAATGTTTATGCGCCTAATGACGCGTCGAAAAGGACGGTGCTTTGGCGGTGGGTGGCTGACATGACCTTCCAAATGTGCATTGGCTAATCAATGGGGATTTTAATATGGTGGAGCAGCCCAATGATAAATTGGGCCTTTTACCCATGAGGTGGCCAGCTGGCGAAAGGGAGGCTTGGTTTTACATGCGTAATAAATTTGGGTTTTATGACCCTAATTATTTGTGCCACACCAACATGTTGCCATGGTACACTTGGTCTAATCTTAGAAATGGCCAAGATCGGGTTTTAAAAGGCTGGATCGTGCCATGATCTCCTTACAACCTTTCTTTAAATTTTGTTAGTTGTTATTCTCTTCGGTGGAAGCATTGCCAACCATTGTCCTTTCGACCACATTCCGATCCGGTTCGTATTGAATGGACTTTTCAACTACCAAAGATTAAAAAGACGCAGTTTTATTTAAATACTTGCTTTATTGCATCATGACCCCACTTTGGCGCACATCCACCAAATTTGGAACCTTGCACCTCGCCCTCTTGGTAAGGTTGGATGGATAAGTTGGTGGAAGGATGCTATAATTCGGCTCACTAAATTCCTCCGGATGTACGGTGTCCAACTCGCTAAATTTCGGTGGTGGGCTTATTCCACCACCTCCACCGAGCTGAGCCGCTCGATGGTGGTGCTCGAACAGGCTCCTTTCAATGTGGCTCTATAACTCCAAGTTGCTAAATTGCGGAAAAAAATCTGCATTGCTGATGATTACATAGCTCGGGGTGCCCAGATCAAAGCTTCAGTTGCACTGGCTTAAAATTGGAGACCGTAACACCAAAGAGTTTTACCAATGGCTCAAAGCCAAGCACATGAACCAAGAAAATTTCTACTATTGTTGATGTTGGTGTTCGGATTACAGACACTCCTCAGATGGTCCAAGCCTTTGTTAGGCACTATGTTCAGGTTTTCAAAGCGCAGGAGGAGTCTCCTGAGTGAAAAGCCGCGCTCGTTGAATGCCTCTCGGTAGTTCCTTGCAAACTTTCACCGGCACACAGAGTTGTCTGTGACAGATTGCTTACTCTAGAGGACTTATATGAAGTTGTTTCCCTCATGGCCAATGATAAAGCTCCTGGAATGGATGGTTTTCCTTGTGAGTTTTACAAAGCCCTTTGGGACATGGTTGGTCGGGATTTGCTGCAAGTCTACCTCGAGGCTCTCCACTCAGGGTCCCTCGGTGCCCTTATTAATCGGGTCACATAAAGTTCATCCCTAAAGCAGGAGACCCAGAGCTCATCTACAATTGGTGGCCGATTACCTTGCTCAATGTCTCATACAAGATCATAGCTAAGGCTTTAGCTCTTCGGCTTCGGCCCATCTTGCCATTATCGTTAGTCCTGAGCAGACTGGTTTCATACAGAGTAGGTACATTCTGGATAATATTTTGGTTGCTATTTGGGAAGGTATGGAGTGGGCAAGAACCTCTAAACAACCAACCATGTTTGTCAAAATTGACTTTGAAAAAGCTTATGATAGGATTGAATGGCATTTCATTTTGGCGATGCTTGAAGCGTTGGGCTTCGGTTCGGTTTTCATCACCTCTATCAAAATGCTTTTTGCAGATGCCACTACCTCTCTATCTGTAAATGGTCATACTTCGAGTAGTTTGGGCTTTTCCGCTCTATTAGGCAAGGTTGTCCTTTAGCACCTGCTCTTTATGTGCTAGCCAGTTGAAGGTTTTGGGTTTCTCCTTGCCCATGCTCGGGATCAAGGGCTTGTGAGAGGAATTCAACTCCCTTCCCGACTCCCCTTCACTTGTCAATGGGCATTTTGCAGATGACTCCTTCCTCATGCTCCTGGAGGAAGAAGCAAATATCAACAATGCCATGCAATGTTTGGACACGTATTGTTTAGCTTCAGGTTCCAGTATCCAATGGAGAAAGACCCAGTGCTTCAGGAAATCTTTTCTCCCCAAGCCTGGTTGGCTTAATCGTTATGACTGGAAATACATCCAGCATGGAGAAATTTTTAAATTTTGGGTATCCCCTTTGCTTTTGATGTTGCTCCCAGTCAACTTTGGCAGTATGTTATTGACAGGGTCTCTCATGCAAGTTGGAGTACTAGATTACTAAACCCCTTTCGCTGGCAGGAAAATTTCAGATTTGCTCCAAGATATTGGCTGCCACGCATGTTTATTATTCTTCGTGTTGGGTGCCGGCCAAAGCCTCTTACAAGAAATTGGAAAAACTTCTCAGAGATTTCCTTTGGGCTAGCTCGGAGCTTGGCAAAGGCTTTCACAGAGTTGCTGGGAATATTGTTGCCTCCCTAGGGATTATAGTGGTCTTGGTCTGACCGACATTGGCCGCAGGGGACTGCGTTGGTAGCCAAGTGGATCATTCGGGCTGCATTGGCAACGAAGCTTGGAAAGTGTTGATTCAGCAATTGTATTTGTCAAGGCTCCCCTCAAGGGCGCAAAACTTGGCAAGGGATGGATTTTCACAGTTTGCTCATTCTCAAAGCCCGGTTAAGATTGTGGGCACCTTTGTTGTCAAAAGCATATGGAAAGCTTGGGAATTGCTCAAACCCTTTTTAATCTGGGAAGGGGATGGTTTCCGAAATGGGCTTTCCATTAATGACCACAACATCTGGTGGTCTCCTCTCATCAATTTTCATGATGTGCCGCTTGCCCAAGTGCCCTGGGTTCATGCTCTTAAGTTATATCGTCGAGGCTTGTGCACTCTTAAAGACATCTTTTGTAGGCAGTCAGATTGCTTCTCACTTGGCCTCAAGCTAAAGCCAAGTTTTGGCTTGCTTTGGCTGACAGAGAGTCTTATCAGGAAGTTCTTGATTCCATTCTGTTGAGATGCTTCACAAAGTTGGTGTTGTCTCTCTCAGGCCTTGGTGGAAGGATTGGAAATGGTTTCCAGATACCCCTTTCTTAAATTACTCCCAGGAAAAGGTTATGCTCTGCTCACCCCCAGGCTGCCAATGGTGGCCTTGCTTAACTCCAGATGGTCCATCAATTCTGGATGGTCCTCCTGGGAAGCTAGATTTCATATAGTTTGGAAAGCCATCCTTCAGCCCAAGCTAGCCTATTTTGCTTGGTGTCTGCTTTTCAAGGCCTCCCTCTTGGGTGCAGATTAGCTCATTACGGGATTGCTCCTCGGCTTTGCCCTTTTTGTGGGCATATTGAGACGCTCATACATCTGTTCTGGTACTGCCCAAAAGCTCAAGCTATTTGGGCTTGGATCCACGATTTCTTTCGGCCGTTTAGACCAGCTCCATTTCTTTGGCAACATGCTTTGCTGGGGGATTCTATTTCCATTCCCCATGCTTTTGCACAAGTGTGGCATACTTTCAGAGTGGAGATCCTTTTTTTATATGGAAAGAATGCAATTATGTTGTTTTTGCTAATTCACAGTTTCTTGCATTCTTTCGCATTATGATAAGGCCATGCTTATCTCGAATGTGTTCTTATAGATCTAGGACCAAGGCCCTGAGGTGGAGCTGGAAGTGCGGCACCTTCAGACCCTTCTAGATCATTGGGCCAACGCTCCTTGCACTGTGGCACGGGAACCCCCTACCTCCCCTTCTGGGAGTGTTCGTTCGAGAGGACGTCGTGGCCGAGGCCGGTCGGTTGACCGTGCTCATCGTCATCGCTCTCCCAGGCGCAACCCGAGCATCGGAGAAGCCCTGTCAACCGCGGTGGTTGGGGGTCCCCGCATCGTCCACGCAGCACAGTGGTTAGGGCTCCCGCCACCACTCCCGCCTCCTGTGCAGTGGGATGGGTGGGATTTTGGCAAAGTCCCCGGTTGGCTCTTGCCATTTCTCCTAATCAACAAGGAAAAAAAAGATGAAGAAGTTGCTTTAGGCTGGCCGCCCCTTCCAGATGGCAATGATCTTCCTGGTAGTAACTTGGAGGATAAAGGGCCTCCACCGCCGCCCCTGCCTCTATGTTTGTTGCGGCGACCTAGTTTGTTTTCCTTTTGTTTTCTGGCATTGTTGTTATGTTTTTGGTTGCCCCTTGGGCCTGATACTTTAGTCTCCTAGCCGTCGGCTAGTTTGATCGTGGGGTGTGCCCTTTACCACCCATATTTTTTGTGGATAGAGTGTAATATTTTATTAAGTAATATAGACTATTTCTTTTTTCACTGTTAATCAACCGTTGAACCAGCCGCATACTTAGTGTGTTCAAATTGAGCACCCTATGGAGGGAGGGCACTCTTCTTCCTCGAATCTAAAGCGCGGAAGTAGAATGAATATTTCCGTCACTTGCCATGTCCCTGCCAGAACTTTCCGAAATACCTTCTGGATAAGGCCGCCATGTAAGCAGACACGTCAGGTTTCCACGCAATCTCTTTTCCAGGGGTGTCTGAAAGAAGCAAGTCGTATGCGACGTCCGCCTGCCAACCTTATAAATATCCTCCCCAAACCCCAACAAATTAGAAATAGAGTTGCGTGTATACACGACCAGTTTACTTCGTCACTGCAATTTCCTTTTTTATCTGCGAGTGCGATCATGACGATTGGATCGCCCATTGCAATCAGCGACGGAAATCTGGTTATACGAGGGAAGGTGGTGCTGACGGAGGTTCCCCACAATGTCATTCTGTCAAATGACGGGACGTCCAATTCCGCATTCTTGGGAGCCAGATCCTCTCAGACCAGAAGCCGCCATGTGTTCAAGCTTGGACAACTCCAGTACTTTCAAATCCTCTCCCTTTTTTTTTCATTTAAATTTATCAAGTTCTGGCAAAATTTTTTCGGGCATATATTGTTTCCAAACCTATGGAATTCTTCTGAAGCAAAACAAAGTTCCTTTTAAGAACCACTTTTCTGTTTGCCTGAATATTTTCCATGTCGTTTGTTATGTGCTCCAGAATATATTTCGTAACCATTTTAACAAAACTTGCCTTACGAACCTTTATCATAAAATACAGTCCATGTTTTAGGAATCTCCCAAATGAATGGTTCACTAGCCGTAATCTTTCTAAGGGTTTTACAAATGGAATTGCAAACTAAGCTGGTCCAGTATTTTTTTTAGAGTTTTGTTAGTAAGCATATATGGTTCTGAATAATATTGGTATTGTGTAAGTCCCAGTGCTTCCTCCATGTAAGCCTACATCAATGAATACCTAGTGAACCCTTCAAGCTCGTGTGATATTGGTTCTCATGAGCCGGATCTAGATCAGAAATCTACTGGATATTGTAGAAACTTAAATGTGTTCCCGTCATTGAAATTATTCTATAGAAATTGGAATTCGTGGAGGGTTGAGAAGATTGTGCCGTTTATTGGAAACCAAAAATCTTGGGTCTCATCTCTTCTTCAAGTGGTTTTCAAATTCCTTGACTGTCTTTGCTTAGGAGATCCTGGGTAGCATATACATTTTTTTCAATACCTTGCAACCAATTTCGTTGGTGTGTTTTTCAACTGCCATATAAATGTGGGGAATGATCAGGTTGTGAGGAACTGGAATCTGATTCCTTCTTTTTCTTTGTCTGTGTATGCATCCTTGACATGATGGTTCTTCACCTTCATCTCTTTAAAGTCAGTAGTATGGCCAAGTTCTATCGAAGTTTTTCACCAAATTCCTTGTTTTCAGCCAATTCTTGTTGTAGCTTGTGCCTAACTTGGTTGGATCTTTCCTTTTCTCGGTGTAATCCTTCAAAAACAAGGTTCTTGAGCCGGGAATAATTCTTCTGCATATCTATGATACGCTTCATGATTAGGCTAACATTGTTCTGCAACCATCGGATTGTAATCTCTTAACTGTTGATTTTCTTCAAAGGGTGACTCATGCTTGTTTTGGTGTGCTGAAAATAGATCCATGTCTCAGACTTGTTCATCTTGGTGCTTCTTCCTGCTTGCCTTCCCCATGACTGTTGCAGGATGTTTGCAAAACCTATTATATCCCTGCTCTGATACCACTGATCCAGATTTGGAAAGGAAATCCTGTGGAAAACAAACTAAATTGTTGGAACTTAGGTGTGATATAGGCAGAATCAATTAATTACAATAACTGTAGCATAGAGATAGTTATAGAATTATAATTAAATGGAGACAAAAATATATACAAAGAGAATAAATGTTGATCTGAAGAATTAACACTTCATTGATATGAGAGGTTATGTACAGGCCACGGCTATCTCTGAGAAAAATGTAAGCTATTTTTCTCTGATTCTTACAAGGTGGCAATCTTCTAAGAAGAGATGTGAAGCTACGATACCACAACAATTCCTCTGTCTGACTTATACTCAGATGACAATTCCTTTATACATTCAGATGACAATTCCTTTATAGCTATTTTAGTAGGAAATTAACAGTCTAACAATAAAAATGAAGTGATTCACCTTGAAAATTTGAAATGTGAAAAGGTATGTGACAAACATTCCCCAAAAAGCAGAGGTTTTTTCGTGACTTGAAATTCATTAAAATACAGGATTACAGTTTTCCTAGTTTTTGCAATTCGCTAGATTTTTGTAATTTGAATTTTCCTATTTCAAGCCTCTTAGTGTGGTTTATGGGGTCATTTTTTTGGATCTTTGTACCCTTTCAGCATGTTGTAAATGTTCTAGCCTTTCGACGCTTATTGATCTGGGTCATTTCCAGCAACAGTTGCAAAGTTATGCTCCCGATAATGTGACCTTCCAGTTTTCATATACGTAGTCAGAAAGTTGGTCTGAACTGCCACCTGGATCATCTCATGAATCACTGTACATAAGATGGGTCATGAAGATTGACTCGGTACTAACTTGAGACTGACTGCAGCAAATGATATTGCATAATAATGCACTGGTAAAGCACCAAATGCATAAAAAACAATATTCTATTTCAGCTAATTGAATTGTGTAAATTTTTAATGGTTTGCAGGGGCTATAGACTGATGTGCTTATTCCGCTACAAGATATGGTGGATGTTGCCTCATGTGGGAAGCCGTGGCAAGGACATACCTGTGGAGTCACAGATGTTGCTGTTAGAGGCCAGACAAAAGTGTGCCGTGGATCAGAGCGATGGGGACTATACCTCTAACCATGTATTTTATATCCTGTTTTTGCCTGTCTTGGAGGGCCCTTTCAGAAGCAGTCTGCAGGGTAACCAGTCAAATGAGCTAGAGTTATGTGTAGAAAGTGGTGAGTGCTTAGTTTGAAGTAGTGAGCTCAATCATCCACAGTTTTAAAACTGCTGTCTTAATGGAAAATGATTCCTATTATTTATACTGGGTTGTTACTTTTAGGATATGTATGGCAAATAACACATGGCCCATACACATGTATTTCTTATTTATAGTTTTTCCATCCATATATCGGTAAAATAGGGGCAGTAGTCTACACAAGGGTCTTAAAATAAGGAGCAATATTTGAAATTCTATGGAGGCATGTGTTTTGGATATATATTACCCTGCAATTTTGTGATTATTTTGTCTCTGTCCAGGCGACCCTACTGTGCAGACCACACAGGTATTGCAGGCTGTGTTCGTGAATGCAGGAGAGAATCCATTTGAGCTTATAACTGAATCTGTCAAGTAAGCCCATGAGATCAAATCTTATGCTTTGTGATATTTGAATCAGGAATCTGCTTGAGAATTGTTCTCTCAGAACGAGACCCACCCTCTCCCACTTATCAATCTCAATTTAATGACAGGGCTCTGGAAAAGCAAAAAGGCACATTTGTTCACCGTGAAAGGAAGAAGGTATGCTCAATTTACTGAACTTGCGGAGTGTCATTTAATGGAAGAGAAAGATTGAAGGGTATTGAAAAAAAAAATTGTGACCATGGAACCATATTTCTACTGTAAATCTATGGAAAGGATTTAGAATGACAACTGTGGAAGCTTTCATAATCTGAATACTCCATAGACACATCTTTGATAAATTTGGGTCTAGTTTGGTAATTTTTCCACTTACATTGAATTCATATTGGTTCCATTCAACAGATGCCAGGAATCATAGATTGGTTTGGGTGGTGTACTTGGGATGCATTCTACACCAAAGTCGATCCAAAGGGAATCGGTCAAGGTTTGAAAAGGTAATCCTTAATCATTGACTATTATGGCTATAACCGATACCACAGTCCTGCTTTTGCTTTTCATAGCTATGAAGTTTTTACCATTTTTTGCCTTTTGGTTTTAGTCTGGATTTAAATAAAGTTCATCAGTTCACCATTGGCTGTTATGAACAGCTTGGCAGAAGGAGGTACTCCAGCAAAGTTTCTCATAATTGATGATGGCTGGCAAGAAACAATCGATGAATTCAAAACAAGAGGAGAACCATTTATTGAAGGCATGCAGTAAGTTTCCTACACTGCTTACCAAGGAAATATTTAAGGTCTAACTTAAAGCAGAGTTGTCTGGCATATGAATACATCCTATCAAGCAGACAATATCGAAAGAATGTTCATTTTAAATCTAATTAATATATAATACATGGTAGAAATATTACCATCAACACTTGTAAAAATAGACAATAATTTTTGAAGAATTGGTCACTGTTGTGATTGCTTATCTGAATCAGTGAAATGATAGTCAATAAAAAAAGCAATCAAATTTCAGCACTCTCTTCTCTAGCCTTGTGCTTTAAAAGAGCAGATAATTATAAATACTATCCCGGAGTCAAATTTTGTAAATTGTGTATTCGCAGGATTAGTCTATCCTTGCTTTATTTGGCAGAGCTTCTATTTTAAATCCCAACGCGTTTGAAGCAGTGCTTTTGAATGACTAATTGTTTGCTGTTTTTGGCTTCCCAGGTTTGCAGTTAGGCTAGCTGACATCAAGGAAAATAAAAGTTCCGTAAACATGGTCAAGAGGGTTCTGATGAGTTGGTTGATGGTTTGCATGATATTGTTAAGCATTTCAGAGAAACCTATGACCTTAAGTAAGTTATGCTTTTTTTGAATCCCGTTATATTAAAAAATCTGGTGTAGAAAACAACTTTCAAGTATTACCAAAATTGCAATTTTTTTTTGGATCAATATTGAGCTGCTTATATATAAAGTTTGCAGGTATGTATATGTATGGCATGCCCTAGCAGGTTACTGGGGCGGTCTTCTGCCATATGCTCCAAATTTGAAAAAGTATGAAGCAACCTTAATGTACCCAGTACAATCTCCAGGAAATGTAGGGAACCTTCGTGATATAGCCATGGACAGTATCGAAAAGTATGGAGTTGGTATGATAAACCCCGACAAGATTGGAGAGTTTTACAATGACTTACACAGCTATCTTGCTTCAGCAGGGATAGACGGTGTCAAGGTAGATGTGCAAAATTTAATTGAAACTCTTGGTGCTGGATTTGGAGGCCGAGTATGTTTAACTCAAAAATACCAACATGCTCTGGAAGATTCTGTAGCCAGGAACTTCCATGAGAATGCCTGCATCTCTTGTATGAGTCACAACACTGATTTAATTTACAGGTATCTATTCTTGTTTAGTCATTGCATAGACAACTATAGTACCCTTCTCTTTATGGCCGGAAAATTTATTGTTGAACATTGTGGATGGGAAGTTTCTATGGAATGAATTTCTATTGACCAAAGGTCCTCGGGTTCATGTGCCCTTTGTGAGTTATTTCTTTTCCACATCTGTTTGGGATGAAAAATTCTTTACTATTATAGAAACAAACTCTTTTAAACAAAGGAAACAGCCTAAATTGTGGAGAGGATTTGCTTCCTACTTATTTCTTTTCCATGTCTATTTGGGATGAACAATTCAAAAATTCATTACTATTACAGAAACAAACTCTTTTAAACAAAGGGAAACAGCCTAAATTTTGCAGAGGATTTGCTTCTTACTTGATTTAATAACCTGGAAAATTATAACATAAAGGAGGTAGCTTTTTTCTCCTTACCTTCCTAAGTTCTACATTTTTAGAATCTGAAATCTCTGCTTCAGATACATGGTGGAGGATAAGATTTGTTGTTTATCTGTCCTTTAGTTTGTTGAACCATTGTATTTCTACAAGCGTCTAAACTCAAAATCAGATTTAAAATTTGTCCTTAATTTTTACAGCTGCTGGAGGAGAGACTCAATCCCTGCTATCTTTGCAAGAGCATAATGAAACTATTTTTTTGGGGCCAGTTCTACTTTTTGTTGGGGGCAGTGAATGAGGCTTGTTTAGTCTCTAATTATTTGTTGCTCGTGTGCTGCTGCTGCCTTCAATGCCAAGCCCTACCTAATAGCTGCAAACACTTTACAGTCTCCCTTCTTCCAAACAAACATATATTTTTGATAATGAAGGGATTAACACGGATTAACTATTTTCCTGCCCAGAAGTACACTTAATACTATAGAGAAGCTGTAAAACTTTCTGTAATATTCGTCATAATCTCTTCAGTAGCAGCTTCCAGATTTACACTACTACAAAAGAAAGCTGTTCTATTATAAATTTTAGATAATGCTGGGATAATTGTTGACTAATTAAGCACAATTTCAAATGTGTTTTTTTAGTTCAATTGGAGATTAACTTTTAAGAAAGTTTAATTCATCTCAAATTTCTCCGGCACAGTTGTCATTCCTTTCAAATCATTCCCTTTCATCATATGATATTTGTGTTGCTTGTGACTCTACTAGGAATGAAGTTTAAAGGGCATATCGTCATGTCTATGAAAGCTTCCATGAAGTATAACCAAATTTGAAATCCTTAATTTTGAAAACTCCAAATACTATATACATAAATGAAATATATAAGTTGTGTTTCTAAATGAGTAAAACTCAGTTGCCATCTTCCATTTGAATGGTGGGACAAAATAATCTGTGACAGAAAAACAACACATTTTGAGGCTGTTAGTCATGAATGTAATCCTTAGAAACAATTTTTCTGCAGTGTTCATCATTTTATGATTTTTCTTGTCACAACTTTTTTACTTCTAATAATCCAACCTCATTAAAGATATAAATTGTTAAAGGAATTAAGATTGTTTAACACATGTAATTAGAAATCTCTGACTCTGACGAGGTGCCTGAGCAGTTCCAAGCAGACTGCTATTGTAAGAGCATCAGAGGATTTCATGCCACATAATCCAACATCACAAACTCTCCACATTTCCTCTGTGGCCTTCAACAGCCTACTCTTGGGAGAGGTTATGTTGCCTGATTGGGATATGTTTCATGTAAGTATGGATTTTAGATGGCATTGCCCTGTAATTTAATAGCATTCAATCTAAACTAATTCCTGGCCTGATTATTCTGTCATCTGTATTGTAGAGTAAACATGTTTCAGCAGAATATCATGCTGCAGCACGGGCTGTGGGAGGCTGTGGAGTCTATGTCAGGTATGAAGTTATTACTTTCTGCCCACTTGTCACTTTAGATTATGAGCTGGTAGGGTTCACTGTTCAGGGCTTAAACTACAACCTACACTTATTATGATGCTTGAATTCAGACTTGTCAGTGCCCTGTTGATACATGTGTGTACTTGGGAAGACTTACACACTAGGTTATTTTAGATGGGTTTTCAGAGAATGGATGAAAGTTCATGTAACCAGCAAATCTTTTGAATTTTACAGCGACAGACCTGGTGACCATGACTTCAAGATCCTGAAAAAGCTAGTTCTCCCTGATGGATCAGTACTCCGAGCAAGATTTCCTGGAAGACCCACCCGTGATTGTCTCTTTGTTGATACTACAGGGGACAAGAAAAGGTGAATTTGATATCACATACGAGCCATGGGCATTGTCTCTAGTTTATGCATTATACTGCTTATATTTCAATAATTGTCTCTCATTTGTTTGAAATGTTGTTATGGGTTGGTTTTACAGCTTGCTCAAGATATGGAACATGAATAAATGCACAGGAGTTGTAGGAGTGTTCAATTGCCAAGGAGCAGGATGGTCGGATGAGGACAAATGCATTAAGGCCTATGATGATTCTCCTGAATATGTTACAGGGTGTGTTCGTCCAATAGATGTGGAATTTTTAGGAGATGTTGCAGATGCAGGATGGAATGGGGATTGTGCAATATATGCCCATAATACAGGTCTGTCATTACAAAATATTGTCTTTCTTTTACTCCATTTTATGGTCAATATAGGTACTGGCATATTTCTCGACTGAAAGATACTTTTCGACATTGTCAAAGGATACCAACTTCTGACTTATTGCCAAAAAAGAGAACTGTTTTTTAAAATGGAAACATATACAAATTAAATAGCTTAAATCGATTTGTGATTAATATGTAGAAGCACAGTCGGTCAAAACCCAAAACCAAAAACAAACACCAACCATTCATTTTCAACGATTTTAGAGAAATCAATGCATTAAAAGGGTTGTTAACTCGTTCTTTCTTTTCTGTTTCCTTTACAGGGAGCCTCACCAGACTTTCAAGAACAGGATCTTTGACATTATCACTTAAAGTTCTAGAATATGAGGTTTACACAGTTAGCCCCGTAACGGTTAGTTGTCTCTAGTTTTCCTCCTGATTTTATTTCATTTATGCAGTGCTCAACTTTAAATTTAATATTACATGATGTAATGAGAAACTAATTTTGTTGTTTTAATTGCAGGATTATAACCATATTGTTTGCTTTGCTCCTTTGGGACTCATTGATATGTACAATGCTGGAGGTGCTGTTGAGAGTTCAGATTATTTTGATGAGGACAACAAATGTTTAATTAAGATAACGGTGCGAGGATGTGGGAGATTTGGAGCATATACAAGCAAGAAACCAACACGGTGCCTTCTGAATATGAAACAAATAGAGCATTCTTATGAAAGCGCGAAGTGTTTACTAATTCTCATTATTCCAACGTACGTTGGTTCAAACAAAGTGGCCAATCAAGAAATTAGAGTTGAGTTTTGAATTGTACCGATTAATTAGTGATTAATATCCTCAACAAATCCGGAGTATGTGTTGAGGGTTTCGTGTGTGTTGTTCTAAGTGAAATTTATCAGTAGCATTTGTATTGTGTTAGAGTTGCGCTCATTGCAATTCGAGAGCATTGGATATTCACTGTTCCTTCCAAATTATTTTAAAAAAAATTGACCAAGAGTAAGGAATTTTAATATGCTGCAAAAGGTACCGCATTAGGGAGGCAGGCATGACTGACCTCAAAAGGGCTTTGCTTTTTAATTTTTCGTTGCAGAACAATTTTAAGAATATTTGTAGTGAAAATGGTTTTAAAGTGTTAAAAACCATTTATTAAGAAATAATATTTGAAATTGTCATATTTTTCGCTGATAGGTCTTTTAATGTTAAAATTCTTGGTAACCATTTTTTCATTGTCTTAATCGTTATTTCTAAAATTTTCAATTATTATTTTTTAGGGATGAATTCAAGATAATGTTTTTGTTGCATGTCAATTGAATCATATCTTTAACTCCCAATTCAAAACAATATTAAAACAAAAGTAATAGACGGTGACATTGTGGGTTGGCCAATGGGGGCAAAAAGAACATCAAGGAATTAGAAATGATTTTGTCTTCCATATTCTCTTTGGGGAGAGGGGTTAGTAGTGGTACACCCTAAATTAAGGGTTCACAAAATCAATTGTTTATCATATGGGATTGTGATTTTTTTCACTAATATGTAGTTCAGATTTGTGCTAACTTATATTTGTTTTTTGGAATGTTCAATTGGAGGGAACACCGTATTTTTTAATTGATTTAAAATAATAAATTTGAGTTACACTACAATCATGGTGGAAACCAATACTTGAATATAGGTGAAAATGCTTGAACATTGAATTTTTTATAGTTGTACATGGGTGAGAGGTCTTATATGTCATGATGTGATTGGCTATTCTACATAATTATTATGTCAAACATAAATAACTACTATAGGGTACTATGACAACTATTGGGTATTGTGTGATCAATAGTCATGTCAACTATTGGACCATGTTCACCTATTGGCCCCTCTCCTCTAGTTGGAAGGGTAGTCACAATGTTAATTTATAGTTGCATGCCATCTAATGGGAAAATACATTCAATTTAATTTGTATTTATATATTACGATTTGCAATCGGGACACCCAAATCCAAATTTGTTATAGTTTTGATTAATATTTCAAGCCGCAATTGTATCCATTACAATTTAGTTTTTAAAATTGATTTTTCTTTGGTATTTGAAAGTTTGGTTGTTCTCAAAACTTTTTAGGCCGATAGTCTTTCAAGTCTTAAAAATTTTGGTTGTATTATTTTCATCTTGTTAATTGTCATTTTTTAATTTTAATTTTCATTTCATGTATACGAATAAAAATAAATTCACAATTTTATTTCTATTTTAATTGTATTTTATTTACTTATATAATTTCATTTTTGTTGGTGATTGGATTTTATTGGTAGTTATAGTTATAAAGAGAAGATGAATGGATTTTGGGAACATGATCGATTTTGTTTCATCATATCTTAAAAATGTTAGAATATCTTTCATTATTTTTATTATGAGTTCTATCTATTTTGTTGTGCAATATATATTATCTTGATGAGGTCATCCAATACCACCTCACATATCATTGTAAATATATTTCTTCTTCTTTTTTATTACAACTATTTAATTTTCACCTATCTCCACATTCATTATTCTCTATATAATTTCGGAATAAAATAAGAGACATAATGACCTTAAATCCTTAAGGCTTATGTCATATTCTACTATGTATATATCCTCCAATAAATCATGATTAATTTTTTTATCTATTCATATCAATCTTATTCTAAATTCTAGAGTGTTTATCATAATGTATCCGGCCTTGTCCAAAATTGTGATCCTAAGGATAAGGATAGGGGCTAAGGCAGGACCAAAACATTTCTCACAACCAATGACCAAATCATCCACTTATTAAAAGATATAGACTTTCTTCCCAAGAGTACAATGTCAATGAGGTGGTTAGGGAAATTATAGGAAATATGGGGAAAATTGGAGTAACATCTTATTATCACCCCTCAACGTTGGAATAATTCCATAGCCTATGATATGATCAACAAATATATAATGATAAGGCTAGGCTAATATTAGTTACCGGTTAGGAAAATCACATCCGAAGCATTAGATGTTGAGTAGCTTAGTTTTCGATTTAGATGGCCACTCTTCTTCTTCATGCAATTAGGAACCCTTTTCTTATGTTGTTTCAAAAATTGGGAGCAATGCATGAATGAATTTTGTTACTCCTATGGGATATGCAATAGCAAAACAATTACATGGTGTGCCCTAAGCTTGATAGGATGAATTGGTGGATCAACATATGCGTCGTTTCTCACCTACCCAAAGTAGAAGAGTAAAACTCTATATCAATATAAATGTTTCTCCAAAAATAAGTGAATTCATAAAGAAGGTGTTTAGGCTATTATTAGTGCATCACCTACCTCTATAGTGAGGGACCATCCATATTCTTCCACCCACTAAAGATAGATACAACATAACAACTTGGAAATACAAACATTATAGTTTTTATTGACTACACAAAGAGGATTTTTGATTGTGACCCCGTGGAGGAGGGATGCCTAATTTATTGTAGCACGTGTTGCTTAGAGTGGTGAGCACACTAAAGAAAATATAGTTGATAAATTATAAGAATTCATGGTAAATGCCAACAAAAAAATAGAGCCTATATGGGACAAGAGTCTATAAGATGACCTTATCGATCACACATAAAAGATGTCAATGAGAGGTTTCTATCTACATACCTCAATTTTCAAGTAATGTGTCTCATTAAATTTTAGTGTTGGGGTAAGTAGTGTTCTACTTTATCATCACTTGGGAATGCATGATAGGATTGTGTTAGATCCTTTCATGCATGCTAGTAGGTTTAGGTTGATCCTTACATACATGTAATGGTACCTCGTCATCGCGAAAAAGATCCTAAAATTAAAGTATATTTCAAGCAACACCTCTTGAAAGTCTTCGAA
This sequence comes from Taxus wallichiana var. yunnanensis, assembly GCA_018340775.1. NCBI lineage: Eukaryota > Viridiplantae > Streptophyta > Pinopsida > Cupressales > Taxaceae > Taxus > Taxus wallichiana. The sequence continues at coordinate 884,433,265 of CM031235.1, forward strand.
ACATTAGTTTGGAAAAAATTGGGCTTAGGTATTTTATAGGCAAATATTGATTTTCTTTTTATAGAGTGTTGAAAAAGAAATTCATTACACATGTCACTATATAGTTTTTAGGATGAAAATTCTCTATAACACGTCGCCTTTAATTTATCTTCATATCATTGACCCTAAAAAAGTGTCCAACATCGTGAACCTTAGAATGAATTTTCCTTCACTTTCATCATTATTAGATGTCAACTTCATAATGTATTAAGTTCCAAATTCTTTACTACGGTTTAACAAATAATTGTCTTTTTCGACATAAAATTAGGTAATTATTTAAATTTTCCAATGCTCTTTTTCCATAAAGTTAAACATACATGTATCATCTAAATTTAATTACAAATTATCTACCTTCATGTTTAATCTATTTTTTTCTATTGTCAAATCCTAATATATAAATATCAAAAAAAGTTATGATCTTGGAAAAAAAAATTATTATTGTAAAATTATATATCTTTAACAATTTCTATATGATTTTGTTTTTAATAATTTCAAGATTTATATTTCTAAGAAGTGGTTATCCAAAATTCTATATGCATAATCAAATAGTCTAGATGCACTATGATACGATTAGGGTGCATCTACACCATTTTATAGTTACATTCCTACATGGCAGAGGTGAGTGAAAAATGTTAAATTCAATTAACTTATCCACATCATTATTTCTAGATCCCTTACATGTCAAGTCTAATAAAAGAAGATGTGATTTAAATAGTATATTTGATTGTAGAAATACATTTTATACTAAGGTTTTGGATACTTTTAAGTGAATGCAAATAAATGAAAACAAATTGATATTAATATTAATGTAATTAAGAATATATATCCAATAAAGAGCAACTAATTGAAATCAAGAAACAAGTACTATTAAAGTATTTTAGTATGGTTGTGATGTAGAGTACTTCATGCTTCTTATGAGTTTTTACATTTTATTCTAACAATGTTACAAATAAATGTATATTTTCATTTGTGTATTGTAAGTTGAAACTACTTATACTTTCTCAATTTTATAGAATGCATGTACTAATTTTTCTCAAGTTTAATACTAGATAAAAAGAATATGCATGCTTCATTTTTTTCATGCTTTGAAAAGTAGATTTCATACCTATTGTTGGTGAAATAATTTGTCACATGGCAAATTATTTGATTTCCACCGACACTCACTGGGGCTACACCCTCCTTCTTGTGTATGGGAGGCTCCCATTATTGAATGTAAACTAATATAATCCTATCTATTGTTGTGGGGTGGCAAAATAGGTCGGGATCACACATGAACACTTCACTAAACCTACAAAAAAGTGCTTGTATGGGGTACAAGGGAGGAAATTGCAGTGGTGAGGGGTGAAGGAGAGAAATTAGACAAAGGAAGGTTATTGTTGTGAGTAGGCACAAGCAAAATTCACACCTAATAACCGGAGTAGTTCAACATTCAATTAGAGGAAAACAACAATGAATCCATTTAGTGAGACTAACAAATCTAAACACACAATTCCTTAGATTCATTCATCAAGGAAACCAAGTTCCTTCTTGATCACCATACTTGCAAAGTTACAAAAGAGAGAATAGAGGAAACATGAGCAAAGGAAAAGGAAGAATGTAGCTTTCATTTCTTGTGTAGTGATGAATACAAAACATCAATCAATCTACAACAATTCATAATTGCTACCAAGAACTAAAAATTTAGGATCCTTTGGAATGGAGAAGCCATCCCAATTTATAGCCTTGTGAATTGACCTTTCATCTCCCCCACATGACTCTTCATGTTCCTATTCCACTTGTGACCTTTCAATTTCCCCTAGAAGAGAAAAATTTAGTATCTCTCTTATAATTTTGAGAGAATAATTTTACAAATTACAAATATTGTCACTTAAGTGAATATGAAAAATACAATAATTGTGTAAAACGAATAATTAGAATAAAGGGAGAGAGAAGAAGGAAAGGGGATTGCTTGAACTTGTTGAAGAAGATCCTTCGATGGAGAACTTGCTGATTATAATCATAATCTCCTCCTTTTGCATGATGCACAGATACCTCGAGCTATTAAATGAGTGTTTAGAAACATTGTTCAAAGATTCCTTGATGTGAGCTCAAGATGACCACGAGACATTGCTCATGATAATCCTCTTGATGATTGATTGATCAAATCCCTAGCTCACTGATCTCACTCCAACTAACTCATTTGAAACCACCTAGATTACCGGCTCACCCATCTCATCGGCTCACCCCAATTGAGATCAAGAAGATGTTTCCAAGACCCTGATGGAGGTTTAATTTCTCTGTTTGAACTATGGGATTATCTTACAACGATGCTTTCATTCCTTGATGTTTATTTCATGTCTGGAGGAAAATGAATGTCATGAATTCACATTATTCAACCACTTACTATTTTTAGTCATGCCTCACCATGGGCACATGCTATTTTTAGCAAGTACATCGCATGTGTTGGATTGCAATAAAAAGGTCTTGAAATTTTGGGTTTCATTCCAAGATTCCCTGTTCTAATTTTTGGATGATTTATTCATCTGAACAAGCGAGAAAATGTATTTTTATCAAAGAGGGCAGAATATTGAGAAAAAATTAGTCCTCAATATCTTGAAAAATCAACAACTTCATTGCATAAAAACTAGTTTAAATGAAACTAGATTTTTGAAGACCCTTCTCTTGAATCTTGGATGACTTCAGCTCACTGTTGGATATTTGAGAATTTGAATATTTCTTCAAGGAGGGAATAATTGATGATCTTGAAAAAATAGTTCTCCATATCCTTAAAAATAGGGACTTCATGGCACAAAAACTAGTTCACGTGAAACTAGATTTTTCAGGGATTGTTTCCTCCAATTTTCGCGTGATTCGACACATCGGATCTGGGAAGTGAAGAGGTGACTCGCTGCCATTTTTTTGATACATCATGGAAGCCATTAATGTAGGCTTGAAGCTTTGATAGTGAGAAAATCATCCATGTGCCCTCACCCTTAGATTGACAAGTGGCGTTGTTGCATTGGTCAACGGGAAGGGTTGAAATGAGGTGAAAAGGAGCTTAAAATGCATCACGGAGCTTCACCAAGGTCATATGATGGATAAGAGGGAATAATTGGGGATGGGTGAATTTTTGTGTCCCAATAGTCCCAAAGGGATGGGAACAGAAAAATGTGCCATGCACCAGAAGTGAAAATTTCTAATTGTGAAAGCATACCTTGAGAGAGACCTTAAAGATGACATTTCCGGAGCTCTATGAGGTCATTTTTTGATGAACCCATATATTATTTTGACTCCCAAGAGCCTTATGAAGACAATGGGATGGGTTACATGATCTAATTCAGCTTGAAACTCCCTCAAAAATAGTTGTTTTTCTCAAGACCGTATGGTGTGTCTCTGCTAAAAATGGGTTGTGGGAAGAAGTTCCTAAATATTTTGAAAGATATGAAAGAACCGTAATTTCTATCATTGAATTATATTTACAATTATATCTTGTTTGACATATAAATATTTGTGGATCTCTTGAAATCATCTTCCAAAGCTCACCATTATTTTGAAAAAGCAAGCTCATTCACCTTCAAATATTACCTAAAATTTCCTAAATCACTTGCACTATGTTCTTAGATCCTCTACCACTTCTCGGTGATTTTTTTCCTTCAAATCAATCCTGGAAGGTGCACACCTATCCCAGAAAGGCTAGAATAGCTGTCATAGGTCTACTAAAGAATTTTCCTTGATAAACACCATTTGCATTGGAAGAACTTTATGAACTTGTTTTCATATTTGAAACACTTGGGAAAGGTTATTAAAACATATATGAGCAATTTTAGGATGGAGATAGGCATGACAATAGAGGGAGAACTGATCCAGGAGAATTTCTTAAGAGGGTTTACATGTAAATTTTTTGACACTAGGGTATAGTTGTCATGTTTCAACATTGAATTTTTCCTTTGCAAAATCACATGAAAACAAATAGCTCTAGCTTGGGGACATGTTTTGGATCGAGTGCAGCGAGGAGAGGGTAATTAGGAATCCTAGAATCTCAAAAACACCATGTGGACCAATGCTTTATCCATTGGGCTATACAAAGTCACCACAAAGATACATGACATAACTTCCTTTATTAAACACACACATACAAAAAAGAAACACACACATGATGAAGGAAACACACAACACGAGGGAAACACAAAAAAAAAAATGGAAACATCCTAAATCACCTATGTATATGTGGGGACAACCCACTTTCATCAAAGCACTTATTTGAACTGAGTGCTTACCCAAATGGGTATCACCAGATGCCTTTCTTCCACAAATCCATTGACAAGTTCATTGAAGTATGAACCTCTCCTCAACTTCTTGAGAAATATAACATGATCACTAGTGCAATTGATGATCAACTCATTCATTTCATGGCCTCTGTGTCACTTTGACTTGTACTTTACATTTCTTCATTGATTTCCAAGTTCATTCTACTTGCTTTGACTTTTTACATTACTACCATGAAGATGATTATTGATTATACTTGACTTATCATTTTCATACTAAGACATTTGATCTTTGTTTTCCATCTCGCTTCATGACCACTTCTTTTGCGAGGTTGATTCTCTCGAAGATGCTTCAAAAAATTTATCATTATTCCACCTCTTGATTTTCTTTGTTTCTTGATTGTATCAAGAAATCATCTTTCTTCATACTCGACTCTTTCTCCATATGTTCCTTATACGATGTGGTATGTCAATTGCATCATCTTCTTGGAAAGAGAATGAGCTTAGGATTGGGCATGCAACATGGAAACTGTCATCTTCTTCACCTCGTCCATTTTGGGCTTTGTCATCCATTTTTATGTTGAGAGCATCCTTTTTGGCGAGTGAGCACTGAAAGGTTGAAGTCTATTGAGAATGTTTCCATTTTGAACAAAATCAACCTTAAGACCAAGAAACATTCCATCTCTCCATTTTTTGTCAAGAATGTTTCCATCCTCATGAAAAGGGAATGAGCACAACATTGGAGCTGAAATGTTTTCATTATCATTTTCCCATTCTTGATCACCGAGAACCAAGAAATCCATTTCGTGATGAAATCATCATCTCCTTTAATAGATTCATGTTTAAGAGGAAGAAAACATGTTGTCATTCTCATATTTCTTGTCATTTTCTTCCAATGAGAATGAGAAAGTCTTTGTATTCACAATCATATTTATCACATGGAACCTCATATTGAAGCATTGAGAAACATGATTGGAAACATTGAAGTTACCTGTCAAGAAGTTTTGAGCATCATTCCTTCTTCTTGATCCTCATTTCTCATGACTTCAATATTGCTTTGTTCCAAGTTGAGACTCTCATTACCATCATCAACATCTAGTGGAACAACTTCATTTATGCTCTCATCCCATGAGAAGTACACACTCTCAAACTCTGATTTCATCAAATCATCATGATCTTTTGATCGGCTCTGTGATGCTTGGACATTCTTCCACCAACATGGGAAGCTCAAGATCATCTCAAAAGTCATGAAAAAGTTTACAAGATTTGGAATTTTGACACGGGATGATATGTCTGTCGTTGGGTCATATGGCCTTTGAACAATATACTTCTTCCTAATGGGAATAAGTTTTTTTGTTTTACCATTGATCGAGATGGTGGCGTGTGACCAATCCAACTGCATATCTCCACCAATATCTGACAAAAACTTTGACCCAACAACATACCATATGAGGTGGGCATGTCTGCTACAAGGATTCTCATTGTGATTTTCTTGTCAGGGAAATTTTCCAATGCTACCTCAACATCCTTGATCTGACCCATAAGGGGAACTTCTTTCATTTCCATGGAAAGGCAATTTATAGAGGTAGGGGAAAGGGAGAGGCTAAGAACTTTAGTAACAACTTTTTAGGCATGACGTTGTTTGAAGCACCAAGTCAATGATGTAATTATTTAGCTTATACCCATTGACTAACAAGGCTATGTAGAAAGGTTCTACCTTCCTAGAGGTGGAGGGTGTGGAAGCGAGACAATTTAGAGATGGAGTGGGTTGAGATGCATGAGGTGGTTCTTTGGTGGTGGCATATTTAGAATGTGAAACATAGCTACTTCCTTTGATATGTTGAAAAAGTTTCTATCAAGTTGCTTGGGATGAGTTCTCAAGTACTCAAATTTGGAAATTTAGACTTTTGATTTTTGAAATGGTCAATGATATCAAAGGATGAAGAGGTGGTAGGAACATCAGGGGTTGTAGAATATTTGACATGGATGTTCTTAGAATTTGCAAAAAATTGATTTTTCAAGGAAATTGAAGGAGACTTACTTGAAGAGCGGAAGGATTTTTGGCACGAGTGATCTCATGCTTCTTCTCAGACTGACCCTGCTGAAGTGGACTTTGATGATCCTCATTTCATTGTTTTTTTCTTAGAGTTGCCATTTGAGGATTCAATTTCTTAATCTTGGGTAGAAAAAAAAGATCCTTATTTCTCCTTTTGTGATCGAGTGAACACCATATATGAGTAACTATCTGTGGGTTCTTCATCATCAAGTGTGTATTCACAAAAAACCGAGCACATTCTTCTTCTCCTTCATTTTCAACTTTTGATTCAAAAAATTTTCTTCTTCATCATCTTCATTGATCTCGCATATTGCATTGACGATGGAGCCTCCAAGGAAATCCTTTGGGGTGCTCCTGCAACCTAGTTCTTATTTCGGTTTGGATGAGGTGTTCATTGAGAAACTTCCTTTTTCAACATTGTCAATTCATTTTCCAACTTTTGCAACATTGGATCATTTCTCTCACCTTTGGAACTTTGGATCTTTCATTGAAGGATTCTTGATCTTTCCCGACAAGATGAGGTCATCTTCCACCTCAATCGAAATTTCTTGAGCATTATCCAAATCTCTTGGTTGAACTCTCTATAGAAAGAAACTTACTTTGGGAAATTGAGCATTCACAAAGAACATCTTTAGGTTATCTGCAATGGGAAGAGAAAACGGTGGAATTTTTTGATCAACTTGTTGAATTTTTCCATGAAGTATCTCATGGAATCTTGTGGCTCTTTCTTCATTTGAGTAAGTTGAGTAAGGAGGGCATGAGCATCTTTGGCGGTCTTGAACCTCTCTTCAAACTTCTTTTTGATATCACCCAATTGGAGATTGAGCATGATGGAAATAGTAGAACCAATCTACCTCCACATCTTGTAATGTTTCCATGAACAACCACATAGCAACATATTCATGTTGCACTCCAAGGATGTCACATGATGTGATGTGATTGTTAGGACGTTGCTTGCCATCTCCATAGAACTTCATAAAGTTATTTCTTGATCCTTTTGGAAGCTCATGAAGTGGTGGAGTCAAAGCCAATGGACCAGTGTTTTTTCCCCATGGTACAAGTGCTTGTATTGTCATTTCCTCTTCTCTCTTTCTTCCTCTAGTTCTTCCTCTCTCTTTTCTTCTTCTTCCTTGGGAATTTAAAATTCAAATTTGGGTGGAAAACATGAGAATTTTTTAGGATGGATGATAGGAGTTTGAATAGGGTAATCGGGGGTACCACTCGATGAATCAAATAGGGATGAAGCTTGAGAGAATTAGTATGAATTATCTCCAACTCGCTCTCGTTGATTTTGTAAAGCTTTGAAAGTAGGGTCAATGATTCCTCTCAACCTATTCAGTTTGGTATATCTTCTTTAAGCCAAGTTTTCTCAAGAGGTTTGCAAAAAAATTTTAATCATTTAAGTATTTTTTATTTTTATTTTTATTTTTTTGTATTTTGCAAAGATCTTTATGGGTGCACGAGGGAAGATCTCCCCTAGTAGAGTCACCAAAAATGTTGGTGAAATAATTTTTCATATGGTAAATTATTTGATTTCCACCAATGCTCATGGGGTTATGCCTCTCCTTCTTGTGTATGGGGAGGCTCCCATTATTGAATGTAAAGTAATCTAATCTTATCTATTGTTACGGGGTGGACAAATAGGCCAAGGATCACATAGGAACACTTCAATGAACTTGTGGAAAAGTTATTTATATAGGGTACAAGGGAGGAAATTTCAAGTGGTGAGGGGTGAAGGAGAGAAATTAGGCAAATTAAGGTTATTGTTGTGAGTAGGCATAAGCAGAATTCACACCCAATAACTGGAGTAGTTCAACATTCAATTAGAGGAAAGCAATAGTGAAGCCATTTAATGAGACTAACAAATATGAGACACGGTTCTTTAGGTTCATTCATCAAGGAAACCAAGTTCCTTCTTGATCACCATACTTGTAATGTTACAAAAGAGAGAATAGAGGAAACATGATCAAAGGAAAAGGAAGAATGTAGCTTTCATTTCTTATGTAGTGATGAATACAAAACATCAATCAATCTTCAAAATTCATGATTGCTACCAAGTAAATAATGAAAAATTTAGGATCCTCTAGAATGGAGAAGTCATCCCAATTTACATCCTTGTGAATTGACCTTTTATCTCCCCACATGACTCTTCATGTTCCTATTCCACTTATGACCTTTCAATTTCCCTAGAAGAGACAAATTTTGTATCCCTCTTATAATTTTGAGAGAATACTTTTACAAATTATAAATATTGTCACTTAAGTGAATATGACAAAATACAATGGTTGTGTGCAACGAAGAATTAGAAGAAATGGAGGGAAGAGAAGAAGGGAAGGGGATTAATTGATCTTGTTGAAGAATCTCATTCTGATGTAGAAATTTCTAATGACGATCACAATCTCATCATTTTACATGATGCAGATACATCAAAGTTGTCGAATGAGTGTTTAGAAACACTATTGAAAGATTCCCATGATGTGAGCTCAAGATGACCGCATGCATTGCTCATGATGATCCTCTTAATGATTGATTGATCAAATCCCCTAGCTCACTGAGCTCAATCGAACTAACTCATTTCAAACCACCCAGCTTATCGGCTCACCCAACTCACCAATTCACCCCAAATGAGATCAAGAAGATGTCTCCAAGACCCTAATGGAGGTTTAATTTCTTTGTTTGAGTTATGGGATCATCCTGAAACCATGTTTTCATTCATGGCTAGAGGACCATAGATGTCATGAATTCAAATTATTCAACCACTTACTATTTTTATCCATGCCTCACCATGGACACATGCTATTTTTAACAACTATGTTGCGGGTGTCGATTGTAATGAAAAAGGTCTTGAAATTCTAGGTTTCATTCCAAGATTCCATGTTCCAATTTTTGGATGATTTCTTCATTTAAAAAAGTGAGAAAATGTATTTTTATCAAAGAGGGCATAATCTGAAAAAACATTATTCCTCAATATCTTGAAAATCAACAACTTCATCATGTAAAAACTAGTTTAAATGAAATCTGGATTTTTGAAGACCCTTCCTCTAAATTTTAGATGATTTTGCAGTCGGATATTCGAGAATTTGAATATTTATTCAAGGAGGGAAGAATTCTAATGAAAAAATAGTCCTCCATATCCCTAAAAATAGGAACTTCATGGCACGAAAACTAGTTCACGTGAAACTAGATTTTTCAGGATCGTTTCCTCCAATTTCACATGATTCCGACTATCGAATATTTTGGAAGTGAAGAGGTGCCTCACTTCCCTTTCATTTATTTGTCATGAAAGCAATTAATGTAGGCTTGAAGCTTTGAAAATGAGAAAAATCATCCATGTGCCCTCACCCTTGGATTGATAAGTGACGTTGTTGCATTGGTCAACGAGAAGGGTTGGAATGAGGTGAAAAGGAGCTTAAAATGCATCACAAAGCTTCACCAAGGTCATATGATAGAATAAATGACATAAATGGGGCTAGGTAAATTTTTGTGTCCCAACTGTCCCAAAGGGATGTGACATAATAATGCGCCATGCACTAGGAAGTAAAAATTTCTAACGACGAAAGGATACCTTGAGAGAGTGTAGTCATTTTTACACCCATCGCAAAGGAAAGAAATCCCATGCGTGCCGACCTATCACCCAATGGACGTTGGGCGCTCACCCGAGGCACATGCGGGCACCGAGTCTCTCCTTTATGTGAGTTTAGTGGGAAACATCATCTATGATCCAATTTTAAGAGATTTGAGAGGAAATAAGACATATAAGCACCATAGAGCTCATAATGGATTCTAGATCCTTGTAGTCATTCCAGACAGAAAAGTGCTTAACAGATTATAGAACTTACACCAAAACAGAAAGGAAGTTGTATAAGCATTCATACTTAGTTCATAAACATAAATGAAAAAGAGCTATGAAGAAGGATGTATGCATCAGAACCATTAATGTTCATATTCACATAAACTAGTAACCTCATTACATTCATTAGGCCCATTACAAAATGTCATGAAGGGTAGACTGCAGTCATGCATTATAACTAGATTCATATAGCTAGGCTCTTAAAAGAAAATTTATAACCCCCAAACCCTTGATACATCCTTTCCTATGCTTATTTACCCAAGCTAACAGAGTCCTTGCAATATTTCTATAGAGCTCTGCCCTCTATCCATTTCTTCCTCTTTTCTATTTGATCTATCTCTACTCTCCTATCTCTCTCTCTTTCTTCTACAGGCACTTGTATTTATAGGCATCCTGGAGTGCCAACTCATCCTTCTCGTGGCCTTAGATCCATCGCAAGTGTCTGAATGTGGTCCTCCATGGGCGCATGCTCCTCCAGGCCTGAGCTCACCACTCCTTGCCATGATGTCCTTCTAGAAGCTTCTATCGCAGGGATATTCCTTCCAGGCCACCCTGTCACTAGGCTGGCACCTTATCCACTCGGGTCACATTTTTCTCGCGTCCTACCCGATAGGTCAAAATAGCTAAGTCCCGGATTCTGCTCCGTGGTGTGCATCCCGGGTTCTACCAAAACCCTACTTGAACCCTTCCTTGCATGTGCCTTATCTTGTGCACTTTTTCAACCTCGCATGCCTATGCGCCCTTTTTGGACTTAGTTGATATTTTAGGGGCCCAACATCACCCCACACTTTACCTATTCTCCACCCTCAGAAACTTCCTCAAAGAATAAAGAATACACAAATACTTAACGTCTTGGAAAAAGAATAAAGGGGACAAAGAATGGGAAAAGAAGGAAGAATGGGGAATGATGCTACTTAAAGCAATAAGAGAGGAAAGTTCTTCTGCAAGTCGGCCTCCAGATTGTTCCAGGCATCGACCTCATTCTGTGCTCTCTAGAAAAGATTTCCTACTAAGGCGCTCACCTGATCAAAACCCAGCCCATCCCCTTATGCATTCATGGTGTCAACAATTTTCTTTAACTCCTTGCCTATATCCTCCAGTGCATCCATCCTTCGTGTAATCTGTGGGTATAGTTCCTTTAGCTAGTTTTTAACTGAGCCCGTAAGGCCTTAATAAATTCTAATTTATTTTCTACCTCGGCTAGGATCTTTTCTTGCTCTGGTCTGTTCCCCTTGTTCTTCTCTGGAACTCTTTAAGTTCTCGCTTCATCATCATTGGTTACCAACATGCTTGCCACTTTGTCTCTATCCGCACAGTTTTCGTATGCGGCCTTAGTAGTCCGGGAAGAAATCTTTACATCAGCAAGGACCTTGTTGTATTCAGCTATGAGTGCCACAAATTTCAATTTATCCTCCTTTTCTAAATGCATGGCCACTTCTTCTGCAGATTCCAAGGCTAGCGGCTACCTCTCCATGGTGAGGATTCTTGTTAAGTCCTCCAGCATTCCAAGGCAGATCCATACTGTGTGGGAGGTGCTAGGTCTAGATGCTTCAACACTATTACATCTATAATGGACTCCACCTTTTTGTATACTTCGCGCACTCTAGCCTTCTCATCCTTTAACTCACGCTGTAATTGGCACTGATCAACTCTTCTTGTTTCAAGCCCTTAGTTTTCTCAGCCAACTCCTCTTCCTTCTTTTCTAGCTTTTCCTCTAGAAATCTTACTCTATCATTTTTTCAAAGAGCCTAGCCTCTCCTGTCTCACTGTGACCTTGTTCAACGCATTACATAACTTGCTCATCGAGAGCTCGTTGGGCTTTTACCAAGGGGTTGGTTCCCTTAGACTCAGATCGACATGATTTCCCCTTGGTATACTTCAAACTTTGGCTCGTCAATATGGGACTCGAATGCCCAAGAGAGCATCTTTCTTGTCCTAGGGTATGCGCCCTCTTCGTCAAATGACTCCATAGCTAGAAGTTCTTCCATGGGTATAGTGCTCTAGAAGCACGTGTGTAACACCTTCCTTTGGTCATCAACATAACCCATCCTTGGTCTCTCCTCCTCCACATGCTTTCCTCCCGTGCACATGCCCTTAGGAATATTTATAGTTTAAGTGGGGCCTTCAGTGCTAACATGGTCCTTTTCTGTGCTCACTTCCTTATTCTCATTCATCACCAGCTCAGAGCTGCGTTCCAACTCCTCTTCCACCAAGGTCTCAATGATCTTCTCAGCCTCTCTTTCCACCACCTTGTTTACCTCTTCCCTGGTGAGGCTTGGGGCCCTCATATTTTCCGTGTTTACCTCTTCACTCCCTTCCTTGTCCCAGGCGCCTTCCTCCTCTTGGCTGCCCTTTCTCCGTGTGAAGATGTACTCATTCTTCTCTCCTTCTCCCTCCTCTAATTCATGTACACTTAACACAGGTTGTTCTTGGCTTACCTCAGGCTCATCTTCCTCATCATCATCCCTTTCACCCCGGTAGGCCCTAAAACTCTCAGTGTACTCATAATCTGACTCCTTTGTCATCTTCTACTTCTTCCTAACTGGGGATTCCGATGTAGGTGACTCTGTCTCTTCTTCTTCTTCGATGACTCCTTTCTAACGGATTCTCGGCTTCGGAGTATCTTCTCTTTGACTATGGAATTTTTTTGCTGAATACATACTTGTTCTGGTGCTTGTCCTAGGGGTACCTATTGCTGTGTATCCACTACACTTGGTACTTTATTATTTGGTTCTTTTTCCTCCTGTTTGGGTGTGGGTCTCTTCCTACTAGTTGGGTCCTTAGGTATGGACACCTTGTTCTCCAGATATGCGCCCTTCTCAAATTTGGGTCTTATGCGGAGGTATACTTACGTCGTGGACCCTCTTGCAATGGGAAAAGTCACGGGTCTTCACCATTTGGACCTCATGCGACACGTACTTCTCCACGTACACACGCTTATTGGGGTAGACCAACCCTTTGCACATTTCTCTATGGTCCGGTCTAGATTACCAAGGTCCAACTTCAAATTCTTGGACTCTTTGAACCTATTCACTCCGCTTGGAAGTGTTGAGCTATGAAGGAAAAAGGGAGCTTGCACCATGGGCTCCATGTCTCATCTATCGCTTAAATTTTTCAAGGTAGAAATTTTGGTACACAAGAAACTGGTTTCTCCTTGGTGGTCACTAGTAGTTATTCAGGGATCCTCCATTTCACCCGAACACGTTTCTCGGTGCGTATACCACTGCTCAGGTGCACGCCTTGTGCACGCCCATCATACTATCACAGTGTACTTCTCAAACCTTTTCGCGGGTGAAGGGTCTTGATGAGGGTACTCCCACACGAATTTTTCTCGCATCGATCCGACACTCCAATCTCTCGAGAGCACAATGGTTAACAGGACATTACCAAAAAGGATTTTATCACCTTCCTGTGTGCTATTGAAAATCTTATCCACGATGAATGCAGACAAGTTGTAGATGGTGCCCTCCTAAATCCTCTGCAAACATTCATCCAGGACTTGTTTACCGGGTCCATCTCTCGGCCATTTAACTTTGTCACAAGGTGCATGCACCATCTTCATCACCGGTCCTTGATGTCCGATATTAAAGTACCTTGACCCTTTTTTATACGCATAAGTTGCGACGGTTTCCTTAATTGCCTCCTTGTTGCATAGTTCGTCCTCCAAAATTTCTCCTTCATAGATGAGGCCTATGAAATGTGAAACAAGCTGAGGGGTAATGCGCATCTTGTGCCTTGCGAAGTGAAAGTAATCTTCATGCACGCGCGACATCAACCATTGATATAGGCACTCAGGCTTTCTGAAGTAGGGAAACTCAAAGAGTTGGAATAATCCTGCCTTCTCCAACTTTACTTTTACCTCATCATTATAGATGGGCAAACCCTCTAGTGTCCTATTATTCATCAGGCGCACTAATTCCATCATTATTTCCTTCTCGATCATGCTCAAGCAATGATTGTAATCATCTACTGACATATTTCTTAAATGGGACTCCCATTCCCGCCAAGCAATACTTCATCCGGGTACCGCATTTTTGTATACCACTCTTCATTTTACAGACATGCGGCAGTTTCTTGTCTCTTACCTTTTCCCTTTCCCTTCTTAGGTGTGCCAACTGGTTTCTTGGGTGTCATTGTTTATGTTAACACTTCAACTTCTTTCACTTTCTTTGTTTTACTACCCCTTTCCAAGTTTAGATCTCAAACTGGCGAAGAAACTCTTTTCGACCCGTGCCCTAGATACCAAACCCTAACTAGAATCTCTTTTCACCAGACGACGCTTCTCCACAACTCTTCCCACGCCCGTGAATCACTTCCTTTCTGGTTTGTAAATCCAAATTGGTCACTCATGCTCAAATTCTTGCAATTTTTCTTCGCATGGATCAACTCTGGAAACCCTAGTTCGCAAAAGCTCTTCTCTTCGTATTCGCAAAGTGAATAATGAAATGTTCAAACCTCTATTTATAGTTTTTCCCATTTTTAAGCATTAAATGCTACTTCACCTACCACCATAATTTTAACGTTTAATGTGGATTTTTCAAACAAAGCCCGACTTTTGCACCCTAACTCATGCCCAACCCTACGTAGACAATCTTCCAACCTTCTGGCGCGTAACCAATCCATCTTGATAGGAGACTCTTGCGTGCGCGTCACCAGGCACCGAAGGCACTTCTCCTATCATGATTTTTTCTTTTGCCTACCTTGTGTTTCTTATGCAATTCTTCCTCCTTTGTACGTGGGATCTAAAAATAGCCTTATGTTGACACCAACCATCCTTTTCCACCTTTTCTTTCATGCACCTCTTTCAAAAGGGCCATTCAAATAGGATTTCCAACACAATCCTCCTTGGCACTTTATGCACGCTTTCCTTCACATTACTCCACCACACACTAAATGATGCATGGTCCTCTGTGTATTGAAAACCCTGAAAAAGTAACAAGGTTACCGACACCCAAGGTGCAAAACAAAACAACAACCCGAAAGGGAAACACGAGAAAGGAAATGTATAAAGGAAATTCTAAACTATCTGGAAAAAATGCCTTATTTACAAACACCAAGAAGACTTATTTATAGTAGGGCTTCAACCTACTCCCATTGAAGTGTCCTGGCAATCTCGTCCCATCCAGCGTTTGTAACTGGCATGCGTCCGAATCAAGGATGTACGAGATGGTGTAGGGACCAACCAATGCACCTTTAACTTCCCAAGGTGGCACAAAAACTTTGAATCATACAGCAACACCATCTTCCCAACCTCAAACTTCTTGTTCTTAATGTGGTAATCATGCCATGCCTTCTGTTTTTATTTTTCAGTTGTTTGGCTCCACCTGGCTAGTGATCATCTTTCATCTAGCTTCATTAATTCATCAATCCTTTCTTCCAGTGCTTGCTCATCATCCTACCCTCGCACGCGCACTATACACAGCGAAGGTAACATAAACTCAACTAGTAAGACAACCTCCGCGCCAAACACCAACTAAAATGGTGTGGCCTTATTCAACCTTTTGTAGGTTGTTCTATATGCCCAAAGAATGGTGACACTTTATCATCCCAATCCTACCTACCAACATCACAGATCTTAGTCAACATGTGACTAAGTATTTTGTTAAACGCCTCAGTAGTTCCATTTGCTTGAGGGTTATAGGGAGTAGTTTTGTGATGAGCCACCATGAACTCTACTAACAGATCCTCACGGTCTCATTCAAGAAATGTGTACCCTATCATTGGTTAAACTTAAAGGGCATGCATACCTACTGATTATGTTCTCTAATAAAAATCTAGCATTGAACCATGGTACAATCCTTAGTGGGCACCCTCTACCCACCTCGTCAAATAATCAATGCAAGTAATGATATACCGTGAACTAGTCCTTCGTGCTACTAGCGAGATTGGTCCGACAAAGTCAATAGCCCATTTCTCAAACGGTTCCATGCTTGGTATTGGTCGCAAGGGCATTTCATCCCTCTTTCCGGTTTTCCAAGGCATTGGCAATGGTCATAGGCCTTACAAAACTCTATGCAATCTTGATAAATGGTCTCCCACCAAAGCCCTCGTGAGTAGAATCTTCCGCGCGGTTGCATTTCCCACATAGTGTCCTCCTGCAATCCCACCATGCACTTCTTCTATTATAGCAATGCGCTCATGCTCTAGCACACATTGGCATAGAACCTCATCACGGCCCATTTTGTACAGGTCTCCATTAATTAACATGTAGGCGCAACGCATATAGCTAACTTATTTTTCTCCAAGGCCTTCATCCCTTCCCAGGTACCACACCTTCCTTTAGAAATACTGCAATTTCCTCCAAATATGAGGGTGTGCGCCACAACCTAAACAATTGCACGTCTAGCATAGTCTCTTTAATGCTCTAAGGATCCTCCCCTGAATTGATTCTTGACAAATGATCAGGTCCTCAATTACTCTTTCCAGGCTTCACAACTACCGTGAACTCAAATATTGAAATAATAGCACCCATCGACATATGTGCCCTTGTAGAACGAACTTGTTCACCAAGTACTTTAACGCCATGTGGTCGGTGTAAAATACAAAGGAGTTGCCAGAGATATGTCTCGAACTTTGAAGCACATGGATCATTGACAATGCTTTGCGCTCAATTGTAGTATAATTTTACTCTACTTGGTGTTAACTTCGCTTGCAGAAACACAAAGGATGATCAATAATTCCCTCACCAGGTTTGTGCAAGCATTGTCCCAATGGTCATTCTGGAGGCATCCACGTGAACATGGAAGGGCTTGTCCCAAGAGGGGAAACGTAGTATAGGCGCGGTGACAAGCCTATCCTTCAATGTGTCAAACACCTTCTGCTGCGTCTTTCCCCAATGGAAGGCACTTTTATGTCTGAGCAATTCTTCTAAAGGTGTGGCGATCTTGGCATACCCCTTAATGAACTTTTGATAGTAGCCCGCATGTCCAAGAAACCCACACACTACACTTTGACTTGTTGGCTCTGCCAATCCCACAATTACTACAATATTGGCAGGATCCACCAACAAGCCTTCTTTGCATATGATGTGTCCCAAAAGGGTCCCAAATAGGGTAGCAAAGAAATACACACTTCTTGATATTGAGGGATATCCTCAACTGTCGACACCTCTCAAACATCAACCTCAAATTATCACAATGGTCTTTTACTAGCCCATACACCATCCAATCATCTAGATAGACCTAAAGAAATTTATGGATGAAGTCTGTAATGCCCGTACTACCACTATGCGTGAGAAAATAGTAGGCACATTCTTCAACCCAAAGGGCATGACCGTATATAGGAAAAAATTCCCCACTCGGTGGCGAAGGTTGTCTTTCTTTGGTCTTCCTTTCGCAACTGGACTTGGTGGTACCCCAAAAATCCATCCGTAAAGGAATAGATTTGCGCGCAACGACTCCCTCCAAAATTTCTTTAGTGAAGGGGTTGGAAAAGGATCGATGACAAAAATGCATTCAACTCCCTATAATCCATGTGGATCCTTATCCACCCATCCTTCTTGATGTTGATTACCATTAGACTTATCCACTATGTTTCTTCAACAACTTCAATGATCCCATCTGCTATCATTTTGTCTATCTCTTCCTTTACCTTCACGCACAAATTGGGATTCATCCAAAGAGGGTCTCTTCGACCAAGCGTGTACCCTCCTTCAACTTTATCCTCATCTCCCCCAAGGAATGGTGGATGCCTTTGAGCTCATGGTACCCACGAGAATAAATCCTCAAATTCATGCAAAAGATCAATGATCTTAGAGACTTCCTTCTCCGACCAATAATCTCCAATGATAGCTTCCTTGGGTTCCACCTCCGACCCAATATTAACCTTTTTTGTCTTTAAAGGCTCATGATAGGCACGCGTTCTTTCATCAAAGCACTATCCATCACTTCACGCGAGCCTAGAGAATGGTTAACCTCCAAATTTTCCATCTCTTCACCGTCTATGACATAGACCATCTTGCCTTTTTCTTTCTCTGTGCACGCGCGCTCAAACTACACCTCATTAGACTCATCTTCACCAAATTTTCCCTCTAAGCATGGCTCTCCTAGAAATTCTACAAGCCTATCCTCTTCCTTTGCACTATCCCCCATCGTAAGGCGCTTGATCTCCTGCAATGCCTTATCCACCGATGGTTTGGTGCTTCGATACTCAAATGCTTGGACAAGATCAGCCGTTAGTTCTTGCCAATTCCTTATTTTGGCAGCGTGTCTCAGAGTGGATGTACCATGCACGCGTGTAACCCTACAATGTAGAATATAATTTTTGTACCCAGAGGGATGGTGGTAAAGCTTCCACGCCTTCCCTCCAGGCTCTCTCACAAGCTTGGATGTGGAAAGAGGTGGGCTCCTTACCATGGTAGTCCTTGATGGTGGTGGGCGTGTTGCTTCTAGAGAAATGAATAGAGAAGGTAATTCTCACTTCGCACCATTCCAAGAGATTATCTTGATGCGTTGCCCACCCCGCGCATGAGCTTTCCGAGTAGGACGTAACTTAACATCCCCCTTATTTTATTTTCCTTCTTCCACTGAGCTTCCATCTTCTACAAAAATACCTCAGGGGAGGCTCCTCCTGAGTACTTAGGTAGCTCTTTTCCTCTAGGTACCAGAATGTGCACGCCTTTGTTACCTTTATCACAGATCCTCTTAAATGTCATCCGATCAACTCATAGGTTCCATGTGCCCAATTATCACATGCTAGACTAGTGGTGTCACTTACCGAATGAGCATCCTCAAACTGGATAATTTCATCGGTAGGATGGATTATCTCTTGGATCCTTGATTGAGCGCACATATATTCTATCCAGGACCTCTTCTCCCAAAGGTTCAATATACGTGTTGACTTCCCATTAGCTAGGGGTATGATGACCCGTTCCTCCTAATTTTTAAAGCTAATGTACCCCTTGTTGAAGAAAAGATCTACATTGTTTTTATAACACCATGGGCACCCAAGTAGTAGGCTTTGGGAAATTTTTGCCTCGATGAGTGCCAAGAACTTCGAAGTCCCCAATAAACTTAGCTCCCTGAATGGTGATAGTTGCATCCTTTAAGACACCGATGGGCATTGCCTTTATTTTTTTGCCATATACAACACATTCGAAGACGACTGTAATGCAGGCCTTCCCATCTGATGCCATGCATCCAATATGAGAACATTGACCTCCGCGCCTTTGTCAATGAGGATATTACTAAGGAGCCATCCATTCACAACTGCATTTAACATGATCTCCCTATCATAGTCAAGGCTGTCAGGGGGGAAGGTTTGCAAGCAAGAATTGCCTCTCGCACTCTTCTCCGGTGTGTGGTACCTTCTCTCTCAACCATGCTCCTAGCAAGGGAATAATATTCTCTTGCCTTATCATTTTATATACTTCCTTGACCTCATCCAGGTCATCTCTTGGTGCCTCAACCTTCCTTCTTTGCTTCTCCCTCCCGGATCTGATCCTTTAGACACTGGATTTCTCCTTGTAAACTCGAATGACATCCATGGTATCTTGATATACCTCCTTTTGATGCGCAGGGTCTAGGTACTTCCCATGTACCACTTCTTCCCTTGAAACTAGGTTCTTCTACCTTGGTATTTCCTTTGTGCGCGTGACTTCGCTCTTGTTACCATAACGGGTTCAAAGTTCCATCATCCAAAGTGCATCACATGTTACCTATGGCATCCATTATGTGTCTGTCTTCTTAATGCTTACCATTGCAGTGCCTTTGTCTTTCTGGTGCTACTGATTCATGTGCTCAAACAACTTGTTTCAGGGCACTCCTCATACTTGTGTTTCTTCCCGCACCATCATCAACCTTTGCAATAGGTTTGGGCACTCTCGTTTGTAATGCTCTATAGACCCACAATTAAAACAAGTTCCACATGGGAACTCACTTCTTCCTCCTTCATGGTTACCATGATAACATAATCCTCTACAAAATCCCCTTCTGCATGCCTCCATCTCGCATGCTCCTCATAATGGTGATCATCACCTTTAGAACTACTGAGCGCGGGCAAATCTTGTGGTCTAGCGCACCCCATGATCAATGGCCTCATGGATCTGTAAAAATTGGGTCAATAAGCTTATAATCCTTAGTATCATGGGTTCAGAGGTGTAGATCTTACTAGTAGCAAGACACATTCTTTTGAATTGCACATTGTAACAAGGGGCATCTACTTGCATCATGGTCCCCATGACAAATTTCACACAATCCACTTGGGCAGTTAATGTCACGGTGGCATTTATCCTCCTCAGGGAAACTATCCTTGAAATGCCCCTCTACTTCACAATCAGTACACCATATACCACTGCGCGAGTCTCATAGGGAAGGTGAGTTCACGCATAAATTCTCCAAGCCAGATCATTTGTCATAATGATCCTTAGCCATAACAAAAATTTGAGCCTCTAAAAATGGGCTAACACCAAGATCAACACTTCCAATAGCCTCGGCACGCAGAGCAGCTTCTAAATGCCTTGCTTTGTATGTGAAATTTTTATGAGATAAAGCTCTCCTAAAAGGAGTTATCAACCCTCTAAAAACCACCGAGAATCTTTGTGAAGGGTGAATATCATATGAGAACTTAGACATAAGAGAGTTTTAAGCATGC
Organism: Taxus wallichiana var. yunnanensis; assembly: GCA_018340775.1. NCBI lineage: Eukaryota > Viridiplantae > Streptophyta > Pinopsida > Cupressales > Taxaceae > Taxus > Taxus wallichiana. The sequence goes on from CM031235.1 coordinate 884,454,044, forward strand.
ATCATATTCCCTGCACACTCTATGCCATTCCTGTTGAATCTCCTTTAGGGCGCTTACTAGGTCCTCAGTAGTGGTTGTACAAGGGTAGCTACAGGTCTGGGACAAAGTAAGGCGTTTTGAATCCGGAGGTCCCAGCCAAAAGTTCCACCGAACCGCGGGCCGACCATCGTGATAATGCCCCACTACCACTAGTGTACCCCGCGCCACTCCCAGATGACGCGAGATTGAAGGCTTGTGTACTTGCTCCTTATCCAAAAATTCCTCTGAATATTGGAATATGTGTAGCCATAGAAGTGGGAAATGAAAAATTGTATCTCCTGGGTGAATATCTGTCACTTCCACTGATACCAACTGGGTCAACGATACTCCTTCCTTGATCTGGAAAACCAAGTGCCAGGGTTTGGTCACTAGGTGGGTTCAAATACGTGCCAACGACTCTTCTCTCTCCACGCGACGAACTCTCATTAGAAGCCGAAGGGGTCTCTCTTATGCGCTTGCTAAGATGGGGTAGCCAGTTAGATTGCTCAAGTTCCACCTCCTCCACGTGAACCTCAACTCCTTCCCGCAACATCTCGCCTCCATAGATCCATCAAACTTGCAACCTTGTGTTGTCTCCCGCAAAGCAATCTCCCTTTCACGTTCACTATACTTAAGTCGTCTCTCCTCCTTTCTTTCTCTCTGTCGTAATATCTCGCCATCTTCCTCCACCGTAGATTCCTGCGCTTGAGGCTTAGAATGGTTTAGCCGGCCATTGGAAATGCCTCTAAACTCAATGTAACAATCAAGATCTTCATTGCCAAAGGAATAACATGCGAAATGATCCTATGGGCTCCCTCAGAACTCAAACTCAAAGAACTTCAGACAAGAATACATAGAAATAGTGTATTCCAGAGTGTAGCTAACAAAGACTCCCTCCACCAATCATCCACAACATGAGTCCATGTCGATCTCGCATCTTATAACCTCGGTATTCCTCTTGGGTCCACGCGCGTGATCTATAATACCGGCCTGATCTAGACGCATATGCCGAGAGCCATTCATACAGTTCAACTGGGAAGCAAGTAAAAAATTTTTTTAATACAAATCATGGCAGGGTTCTCTTCTACCCATCTACGTGCATCAAACTCGAGATCCAGTGTTGAATCTCTCGAGCAAATTCATCCTCCGTGCTCTTGAACCATGATTCAACACTTTCCAAAGTTAACGCTGTCATCACTCATTACAGATCATAATGTATGCCATGTCCCACTACAACTTTGAAAAGAGGTCCTGATAACGGAACCAAGATGTAGTCATTTTTACACCCATCATAAAGGAAAGAAATCCCATGCACTTTGCCTATTACCAATGGCACGGGCTACTGGCACTCACCCAAGGCACATGCGGGTGTCGAGTCTCTCCTTTATGTGAGTTTAGTGGGAAACATCATCTATGATCTGATTTTAAGAGATTTGAGAGGAAATAAGACATACAAGCACCATATAGCTTAGAACGGATTCTAGATCCTTGCAGTCATTCTAGAAAGAAAAGTGCTTAACAAATTATAGAACTTACACCAAAACAAAAAGGAAGTTGTACAAGCATTCATACTTAGTTCGTAAACATAAATGAAAAAGAGCTATGAAGAAGGAAGTATGCATTAGAACCATTAATGTTCATATTCACATAAAATGGTAACCTCATTACATTATTAGGTCCATTAAAAATGTCACGGAAGGGCAAACCATAGTCATGCATTATAATCGCATCCATATAGCTAGCTCTCAAAAGAAAATTTATAACCCCAAACCCTTCGTACATCCTTTCCTACGCTTATTTACCCAAGCTATATCGAGTCCTTGCAGTATTTACAGCAGCTCCCCTCTATCCATTTCTTCCTCTTTTCTATCTGATCTATCTCTACTCTCCTATCTCTCTCTCTCTTTCTTCTATGACGCTTGTATTTATAGGCATCCTGGAGTGCCAACTCATCCTTTTGTGGCCTCAGATCTATCACCAAGTGTCTGAATGTGGTCCTCCATGGGTGCATGCTCCTCCAGGCCTGAGCTCACCACTCCTTACCATGATTTCCTTCTAGAAGCTTCTATCACAAGGCATATTCCTTCCAGGCCACCCTGTCGCCAGGTTAGCACCTTATCCACTCGGGTCACATTTTTCTCGCGTCTTGCCCGATAGGTCAAAATCGGATAAGTCCTGGATTTTTCTCTGCGGGTGCACATCCCGGATTCTACCAAAACCCTACTTGAACCCTTCCATGCGCACCTTATCTTGCGCACTTTTTTCAACCTTGCGCGCCTATTTGCCCTTTTTGGACTTAGTTGATATTTGGGGCACAACATGTAGACCTTGAAGATGACATTTCGAAGCTCCGGAGGTCATTATTGATCAAACCATATATGATTTTGACTCCCAATATAATTTGGAAGAAAATGGGATGGCTACCATGATATAATTTGTTTTGAAACCCCTCAAAAGTATCAGATTTTTCTCGAGACCGCAAGGTGTGTTTGTTGAAAATGGGTTGTGGAAAGAAGCACTTGGATCTTGTAAAAAATATGAAAGCACCATAATTTAGATCATTGAATCATCTTTTCATTGATATATTTTTTGACCTCTAACTCTTTACAGAGCTCCCAAAATCATCTTCTAAAGCTCGGGGGACCTGTTTTGAACTACAAGCTCCTTCACCTTCAAAAACCCACTTTGACTGAACTTGTTCCTAAACCTTAAAATCATTCCTAAACTTTGTAAATCACTTACACTATGTTATTAGCTCCTCAATACTAATTCCCGATGAAGTTTGTCCTTTAACTCCATCCCAGAGGGTACACACCTATCCTAGAAAGGCTAGAAATAGCCTTCATAGGTTTATTGAATAATCGCCTTAAGAAACAATGCATCGAAGAACTTCATGAACTTGTTTTCATATTTCAAACACTTGGGAAATGTTATTACAACATATATGAGCACTTGTAGGATGCGGATAGACATGATACAAAGAGAGAAAATATCCGAGAGAAGTGTTGAGGAGGGTTTACATGTAAATTTTTGACACTAGGGTATAGTTGTCATGTTTCAACATTTAATTTTGCCTTTGCAGAAACACAACACCTATACATTCTTTAAAAAAATGCTAGAAAATACTCACTATTTAAACTCAAACAATTGTTATTAAAATGTTATAAATATAAATTGCATGATACGTGCTTAACAATATGCTTGATAATTCCTTGGAAAGTTTTAATCGATTCAATTGTAAAGTGTAAGATAAGTCTCATAACCTTTACCAACATCCTCTATCATGTGCCCCGATAAATTTGTGCCTATTGGCCTTCCATAAACACTTATGGATGTTTTTTGTAGTTATTTATCCAATTTAAATAAAATTTAATTTTATGAATTGATCATTCATAAATTAACATTTCCCAAACTATCTTCTTGTCAAGAGATGCTCTTACTTTGGAATTCCCAAGGTGATTAGACGTATTAAATTATTTTAGAAATTAAAAATGGCCATTTTTAATCGTGACAAACAACGCGAAAATATTAATTAAAAATTAATAATGACTCGTCTATTCACTTCTAAATAGAGATTTAACTTGTAAATAAAATTCTAATTAATTTTATAAATAAATTAAAAAGTAAATAAATTATGTTACATATTATTAAAATATAAATAAAATAAAAATTACGTTTTTTCTCTATAAAATAAAAATATTTTTAAAATCAAGTAAATTATATTTTTATTTTATCTAAAAAAAACTTACTTTTTTTTTTTTAACAAAAAGTTGTATTTTTGGAATTGAATTTAAATTGGAAATAATTTTTCTAAGGTCCCATGGAGTGTGATTTTTATTGATTGTTGAAGCAATTTTTTATTTTTCTTTAGTTTTTATTGCCTTTATTTCAAAATTATTTCTATTTTTCCATTTTTTATTATTTTAAAATAGGAAAGAATATGTATTATATTTTAGATTAATTGATCAATAATTTCAAATTCTCACTATTAGTTTGTGAAAAAAATTCACTATTGAAAAATGTTGTGGGCTTTTTAATTTTACTAGCTCATAAAATATGCTTCATGAGTCAGTTGTGTGATATGTAATAATCAATATTTCTCTAGGGTGTAAATAATAAGAAAAAATCCAAACATAAATAAATAAAATGGTACTTATTTATTCGAAAAAAATTATTTTCATGTAAATACATCTCTAGTATTTTAGTTTATTGTGATATTTTTCTCTTTTAATTTTTAGGTAACATCCATTGTAGATTCAATTTGAAGATATTATAACAAATTTAGTTCTATGTAGGAACACTCCACCTCTTCCACATGCGAGAGTGAGATCCCCACCTTGTATCATAAAGTTCAATAGAATTATTTGGAAAGAACACTCCTTGTAATGGAGTGGATTTTCATTTTTCTTTACACATTTTTCACCAATACAAAGTGTTTGAAAATTCTCTACGCTTTTCAAAATGGTCCATTAACAATTTGATCCAAAAAGTTTATAATTTGAATTTTAATTGATTTTTTTAAAATTGTAATTTATTTTTTATCAATCTTAGAAAGTTGGAGGGTCCCCAATCCTTTTCATTAATATCATAAAAGTTTATGGAAAAGTGTTCCTTGGGCTCTAACATCAAAAACCCTTCTAGAGAGAAACCAAGAGAAACGACTCCTTTACAAGGATATATTTTCCTTAAAATAAAAATATTCTATAGAAGCTACACAAGTTAATAAGTAAATGTTTTAATAGAATAATAAAATCCTTTTAAAAAGCTATCTAGAAGTAATGAAACTGTAATTGTTCATTAGTGGAAACTTTTCTTTGACAAAACCCACAATTTAGAAGGCCATACAAAATTTAATATCTTTCATAGCTAGGAAACAAAGAACAACTATAATAGTCATCAACCTAATGTTATCTCAAAAAGTGACCATTTGCTACCCATCCCAAATGTATAAAACTAGCTTAAGTGAATTTATGCATCACCTAAAGACTTATTGTATCATGCCCGCTCCCAACCCATCTTTGGAAAGTAAGAGAAGTTCCCATGACTATGTTAGTAGGTACCAAGAAAAATTGGTAGAAGAATAACTCATGAAAATAAGGACACAAACCACGTTGTTACCACCCTTCAAAAGGAAACCATATGATCTCGAGACGAAGGTTAATAACCATTACTACAACTTAATCCAATCTATAGTGAAAGCAACAATACCATATAAATGTTAAGGCGAGGTTTGGATAGGTGTAATATAGTCTATCAATTGTTGCTCACAAACATTGCTAATGCCATAGGAGGATATTTGTGTATTATCTTAAGTAGAAAGGTGCTACAAATATCCTTGTATCAATGCTCACATGGTTACTTGTGTGGGTTAATAATATTTGTAATATGTATGAGTAAGATATGTTATAGTGTGAGGAAATATATTATCTAGAATAATATATTATTGTGTACATTGAGTTGTAATAACAAATCAACATTAAAATAAGTGAGTGAGATATTCTAGGAGATATATTGAGGATGTGTGAGGGAGATTTGTAGGAGATATATTAGCGATTTGTAATTGGAATTTGATAAGGATAAATTTCCTTAAATCAAGGAAATATCTTTCCTATATGTTGTAATCTTTATTACTGAATAAATTGTGGAGTGTTTCATTAATTTGTTAAGTGTTATTTTATGCAAATCTTGGCAAAATATATCATCTAATATCATAATGAAATATTAAGAGAAAATTTGATGGAAAATTTGAAGTTTTAATTTATTCCTGTGGTCAGTCATATTATTTCCTAATAGCCCCGTCTTATGTATATATTCTTATGATGCATTTATGTTTAGTTTAGTATAGTCTTAGTTTTGTGTTTTTGGTGATACATATGTGTGAACATCATTTGAGAATTTTAATTTGGTATAGCACCTACCTAGAAGTGAAATCCATATTGTTACAATGGTTTACCTATATTCTATAGTTAATCAGATCTTAATCTTCCAAGATAAAATCCTCTCATTTGCATTGGACCTAGTTGTACGAATATGTATTCTAATAACCGTTGTTTTTTGGATCGAGCTTCATTAATAATTCATGGTTGGAAGGTATGTAGCAATTGTTCTTTACAAATCTAAAAGTGTTGAAGAATTCGCAGGACTATGATTTCTACGTTCATCAATAGCTCTTACTCACCATTTGTATGGGCTTCATAATCAAAATCTGCTAGTTCTCAGATTCATGTGGCTCTTTCTCTTCAAGATCGATTTGTACATACCTATGCATGTAGCCACATCCAACATTCATCTACCACTAATGACATTAGAAATCTTGGTGTATTCTTGCATTTTTCCATTGATCCATTCAAATCTCCCTACCTCACTCATGTCATGTGTTTTTTTACATTCCATCCATAAGTGTATTTTTTATCGATAGGCCTTTCTAAAGTCAATTTTATTTGTAACTCCCATTTTCATGGTCATCGTCGTCCTAAAATATTACAAAAATAGGATGCCCCTAAGATAGTCATTAAAGGGACCAAGCTAGCTCCTATTAAAGTGTAATTATATGTGTGTCCTACATCAAGTTCAATATACCTCGTGAATTTATGTGTGTACAGAGTATATAGAAAATATCTGCTATCTATAAAACCATAGTGACAAACAACATATATAATATAAAATGTTAACAACCTAGGCTACGTGTATAGGTCTTGGTTTTGCATTTTTGCAAATATGTGATAGATTTTTGTATTTTTGAGTTAATCTATATACATGGAGAGGGGTAGTACAAGAACCGCTGATGAGAACCTCGTCGGGAGGAAAATAAGATCGGTAATAATTATGCTTAAATAATTATGCTTGTGTGTGATTGGTACAAAATATGTAATGTGTGCCATGTAGAAGTCCTAAGAGGAGAACTAGGTGGAATAAATCTAAAAGAACTAGTGTATGATGGAGTAGACCTAGCATGAGGACTAGAAAAGTGAGAGGCACTAAAGATAACATGTGCACTAGAAGACCTATGAGGAATCCTAGAAGATTGAGAGCCACTAGAGATATCATTCGTCTTAGAAGATCTATGAGGAATCCTAGGAGGGTGAGAGCCACTGTAGACATCATGTGTAATATAAGACCTATAAGGAATCCTAGGAGGGTGAGAACCACTAGAGATAACATGTGAAGTAAAAGGCATATCTAGAGACATAGGAGTAGAAACTATAGGAGGGTGACAAGGAAAAATAGGAAGAGGAGCCTCAAAAGGAATACCCCAAATTGTGATAACTTGTTGTTAGTGAATAAACTTGACACTTTGATGTGAGATAGATGAAACAAACCTAACGACACGTAATCATAGAATATCAAGATGCATGTCACCCGAGCTAATACTAGAGGCCACTAGAAATGGAACATGTGCGTAATAGAGCCGATAATAATACGTAGAATAATATGCTCTAACTCGGGATTAGAATTGTGTGTAATTTTCCTAGTATATACGAGAGAATGAAGTAGCTCGAGAGTACCTAGATTATGTTTTTTTATGTGGATCAACCAAAACACCGTGTATATGTGCTTGATTAATAGATGCAAAAATATACAAAGTATTTAAGACAAGAGTGTTATCCACACTAGAGTCAGTAAAGACAATAAATGGTGGAGAAAGTGGCATAAAAACAATAATGCCAATCATTTCATCTAATGGGTCATCATAAGAAGGTGAAGGTGGTACCACATGATGAAAATTATGCACTTTTGAAGTAAATTTTAGTGTTCGATTAGAAAAATAATCATTGAAAATTTGAGCTCCGCATTATCATTAATGGGCTTAGAGGATTTAGTGGGCTCATCCCATTCAATTGCATTTATATCAATAAGATATTGTATAACATGTTTAAGATTGATACATTGATTAGTGAGGTGACCAATGCATCTATGATAGTTGTAATAAGCATTAGCATCAAAACTCTTACCACGAGGCTTGCTCACATTAACCTCAAGTGATGGAAGGAGAGACATGAGATTGCACTCAAGTAATTGTTTAAGCATGATATGTGGAGCACAAGGTAAATGTGTAAATATCCTTCGTGTAGGTTGTAATTGCAGCTTAATAGGTTGAGCTATGACATTAATAATGTCTTTAGTAGTAGCCTTATTGTCATTAGTCTTGTCTTTGAATATATATTTGTTTAGGAACTTAGTATTAAATGTAGTAACAAAGATGGAAACATACTTAAGCTTATTTGTATGTGGCAACTTGGTTTCAAACTCTTTTAGTGTATGACATAGATGATCAAATGAGGGGAACTTATCAAACATAATTGAATCTTGTAAAGGAAAAAGCAAAATTTTTGTGAAAAGATCTTGAAGTTCGATATTAGCCAATATATTAAATTCATTTTAGTAAGTATAGTTTTGTAGCGTGAAACACAATAATTGATGTGCTCATTCGACCCACGGTGTACTTTAGATATTTGAGCATTAGAAACTTTTAATTAATACCGATGAAAAAAATGTGCAAGAAACTAATTTTCCAAAGTATTAAAAGATTGCACAAAATGTGTGGGGAGATCATAGGACCATTGTACGACAAAGTCCTTGAGACTTTAGGCGGGGAGCTTTGTAAGTAAGATATTGTTAATCAAGCAATGTGGAACAATAAAAGGTCTATGTGGGGTCATTCCTACCATCATAAATAGGAATTTTAGGAGAAACGAAACCAAGAGGTAAGGGATAAAAACCACTTCGGGTGTAAGTGGATTATGAAGCAATTGAGTAGAATCCATAGTATGAGAAGAAGTATATGCACCTTGTTATAATTGTAAGATTTGAGCTTGTAAAGTGTGAACAATGGTTTCAAGAGTATATGTTGTACAAGAAGAAACACGTGAACCACTATGATTACATGTAGGAATAATGGTAGTAGTAGGAATATACATAAAGACTTTAGGGGTTGGAATATTAGGTGCCCCTACTAATGTGGGCTCCATAGAGGCGGGAATAATATATGTGTGAATATGAGAAGAAGGTGGAAAATTCCTAAAAGATGGATCCTTTATTCGATTTTTGGTCATGAGTGAGTTTGGAAGTGAGAAGAAAACTAATAATAGACTCTATGTGATGAGGATTTTCATGAAGTTGTGCACGAAAGTGAGATACAAGTTCAACTTGTTCTTAGTCCACAATTTTTCCTCTTCATGGTCATAATCATAAGAATGTTCATTATTTTTTTCCATGCATGCAATGGTACCTCATTAGTAGGATCAAGTATAAATGGAATGCTAGAGATGGGTAGTGAAGAAGAAGCCACAACGATATGATGTTTGCAAGTAGGAGGATAAATCTCAATATGTTCGATGGATTGATTATTAAGCCGATTGTCACACCTATAGGAAGGAAACATGTGAAAATAGAAATATGAAAAGAATCATACACCAAATGAGTAGAAAAAACACTAGGGCCCAAGGAAACAAAGGTTTGAGATAAAATTTTTGATTTAAGATTCGAGTTCATCAAATGTTTACACTAATTTTATATGTTTATATGATGTTATGTTAATGCATAACAATAATAAAGAATGTAATGTTTATTTACAAGGGTTATTCTAATTAATTAACTTCCAATATTAATCATGCAATATCATAACAATGCATTAATAATTGCAACTAGTGATAAAAAAATATTCTATAATCTCAAATACACAAGAGGAGAGATGCACTTATCTATAAAAATTGATACATGTGAGAGATATGGGTAGATAGAATGGAGAATATGGGAGTATTAAACTTGAAGATGCTTCGTTCTTGATACCGCATCTAGAAATTTATAATTCAAAACCATAAATCTCTACTAGGATCGGTTGTATGGCCCTATACCTTTTTAGAGTGGGGTTTTATAACTTTGTGTCATTTGGTGGTCTAGAAACGTGTTTCATTATCAAATCCTAAGTGTCGCATTGTTCTAAAACCATATGAAATCAACCGAATCGAAATCAAATCCTAACCTTAGGTGGAAGGCTATGCAAGAAGGTTAGTGTTTGGGTTGAAGTGTAATCCATGCCCTGCCTATGTTGAAATTAATTCGAAGAGGCCTCAAACCACATGTAATTCTCCACATAACATTTAATATTTATATGAATGCAACTAGGTGGCAACTTGAACCACAACGACTATGCTTGAGATGGTTTTTCTCTTGTTAAGACATTTAGTTGGAATCTTTAGGTGCTTGGAAATGAGGGAATTTAAATTCATTCACATGGTTGAGTGCTTTATAACTGTAGTAGTGACTACCCTAATATATGTGCATCAACTTTGGGAAGGTTTATGGATCCATGTGTACATTTAGTATTAGTATTTGAAAAGAGAACTCATAAGAGTATCGTGTGATTACTAAGTGAGTAAATGAAATGATATAAACTTTCTTATATAGGGTTCCAAAGGTAATTTATAATGTAAAGGCTAACTCAATAGGTAAAAATGAACCAAAAAAGATAATCAAATTGAAAGAAAAGTTGGAGGATGTGTCGGTCCAAGACCATACAAGTCGGTCAAAATGAAAAGTACATCCTACCCTATTGTATGGATTTGGACATGATGATAGTGAGTGCAATATGAAAGTTGTATCATGATAAGAAGATGTTAAGTACTGATTTTATGCATTTATATTCAAAATGTGATGACACATTAGTGTGTAGGAATAAGTAAGTTGGGAGAGATGAAATAAGATGAATTGATCAAGGGTATGACGTAGATGTTTATTTTAGTGAAGGAGCACAATCACAACCAACAATGTTAAAAGGATAAATTGCCAAATTTGAGTGTCTACACTTTGGTTCCACTCATCCATTTCCAACTAGGTGTCCATAACCCCTATAGAGGTTACTTAAATCACCCCTTTTTGGAAAAAAATATTTTTTTCTTTATTTTTAATTTTCAAGAGAAGCTTCACTTTAGTTTTATTTTTAGTTCATTTTCTTATTTTCCTCTATTTTAAAACAATTTGAGAGGTTGGGAGCTATTTTGTACATTTATAATAATGATTCTACAAGATATAAGAAGTTGAGACCACTCTTTTAACCATTTTTCATAAGTTTTTAAGTTAAATAAGGGCTTTGTGACTCTTTTGGGTATAACAACTTTACTAGAATAAACAAAAATTAGAGTAATAGTTCTGAAATTTTCAACATAAGAAACATTTATCCAAGCTATTTCAAAATCCAAGGAACACACAATAAATTTCAATTACTTATTCTATTCACTCATTTGAAAGATTCCCTTTAATTGTTTCCATTTTTTGTAATCTTTGATATGAGAAACTAAAACTCATAACAGTTTTTCCAATTTATTGAAATTAATCTAAAAAAACATGAAACTAAAACATGAAACTAATCTATTGAAAGAATGCAACTAATCTATGAAATCATGAAATTTAATCTAAGGCTAATCTACTCCTAAAACTAACAACTATGAATCAACGGAGGATGAACTTGGAAATTTTGAATCATGCACTTTCTATTGCTAGGTAGCATCGATATTTCATTGTTAATAGTTCTCAATAGTGTAGACACATCTTTGTATTCCTTCCAAAATTCCACCAACACAAACATCCACACTAACTTAATTGCTAATTTCCTTTTGTTGTCACGATTTAAAAAAATGCAAATCAACAAACACATTGGGTTCATGATACCTCAAAATCAAACCATTGAGATGTATGGAATTTTTTTACCTCAACCTTGGTGATATATGGGAATGTGGGCTTGATTGGAATGAACTAATTTGGACACTCTTTTTGATTAATCTCTATATCAGTGGGTACTAAAATGTGTACTTCCTCTATCTTCCGATTGTCATGGAATGTCTCCATCTTTTCTACTACTATAATGAGGTACGCCTCTTCTTTTTAATGGGAACCTCATGCTCATTCACAAAAATATATTTTGAATTTGTAAAAGCAGATGTATTTGACAATCTACATCATTATCAACATCTTCTTCTATGAAATCAAAAATTTCACAATGAATGGGCTTCCATAACAAAATCATATTTCAATTCTAGGTAAGGCATCATCTCTTTGTTATTAGGTTGCTCCTTGTTATCCTCATGTGGTTCATGTTGACATTTTTGGCACTCATGCAAAAATGGCAACTCAAAGGAAAGGATTGATGGATGGACCTAACACGTAAAAGAAGAGAGAAGTAAAACATCACTTTATCGGTTTCAAAATGCCTATCTTCTACTTATCATGTCTTTCCATCACATATATGTCATGATCATGCACCAGATCCCTCAAGAAATAGTGAAAAACCTTGAAATAAATGGAAAGGACACGATAAGAAGAAGATGAACAACCCAAAGCTTGCGGAGAGGGACAATTCACTTTAGGGATGAAGTAGGTTTCAACTTATCTTTGTTCACTTTTTAGTTGTTATTAGTTATCTTAAGTTCATTAATTATGATTAAATGAAAGGTTCCTAGTGTGTATGAGTTGTACATTTTTCATTTTACATCATGTAAATGAAAGAATAATGCAAAAAGATAAAGATACAACTCATCACATGAAGAAATTTTCATTTATTTCATAATTATAAAGTATAGTGAACCCACACAAGTTGTGGGAATAACTCGAAAAACAAGAATAGAAATAAAAGTGCATATATGTAAAACTGTGAGTAGAAAAATAATGAAATCCATCATTGCCTATTAGATGGATTTCTTTTAGTTCAGGTTATATGTTGTCTTCACTGCTCCCTCTTCACCATCTTCTCTATGCTGCATTGTTGTTGTACTTTAAAAGGGAAAAATAAATGAATGTTAAGCTCTGGATTTCATGCTTGTTGTATTCACAACTTTAAAAAGATGGACTTTCAAAATGAACTTGAAATCAAAGCATAATGTCATCCACAAAATCATGGCATAAAGAAATCAGCAACAAAAGATAGGTTGTAAGCCTTTATTTTTCTAACTATTTTTCCGAAGTGTGCGGTATAGAAAAAGCAGTATATCTTGAACAAAATTAAAAAATTGCAACAATCAAATGAAAGAAATGAACAAAGTAGTTTTGCAGTAGATGATGCAGGTACAGGTTACCATCAATTTCACAAAGACATAAACATATATGAATGAGTTAGGATCATAACATTCAAGTACAATATCAGTACCAATTGATCAAGTTGCATTGAGGAAGAAAAATCTCATTCAAAGAGCTGAAAATGGAAAGAATCAAGTACAGGAAATGCTGATATTATTTTCAGATCTAAAAGAGTAAGGAAAATATTTTCATTGTAGTACCAGGACTCATAAAAGGTTTTCAATGCATATTGAAGTACAATGCATGAAACAAGTCAGATGAGATGATGTTACACAACTGCTCAGGTTTCCAAGGAATTGAAGAGGTTTATTTGCCATATCAAGGTTTCATTCAAGTATACAACCAATTTGCATATTTGTATTCAAAACTTCATACAAAAGATGCAAATTTCAGAAGTAAAGGTCCTCATCAAGAATCAAGGTAGGTGAAGGATTTCATACATCTATCAATAAGTATGATTTTTCAAGAGAATAATAAAGCAACCATGCAACTTGCTGAGTAACCAAGAGTTATTTTATACATTGAATCGATGATACATTTTTCCAACAACCTTTGGCTATCTTGAGAAGCAACATAAACAACTGAAAGGGGAAAGTAATTTCCCAAGAAAGCATGAATCAGAATACAAATCAACATACCAAGTCAAAGAAATATTTCAAATATTTTAGAAATTTGTGATTTCCATTGAATTCAAATTCAAGTTGCAGTATCAGAGTAAAAGAAGATACAAGTTGCAAATTTACAAGGGAAGGATTTACAATCTACAATGGATTTGAATCATAGCCACCAAAGGCCCATATAGAATGAAATCCAAGTAATTTTACTAAAGTCTTTAGCCACAAGTAAATATGGTAACTGGGTTTTCAAAAGAGCTAGCTCAAATAATCACAACAAGTACGATGCATATCTTACTATATACATGGGTAAAATTTACATGTTGTGAGTCACACCAATATGTTGGTAAAAATGGCTATAATCAAATAGTATCAACATAGAAGAAAAACCTTAATCGAACCAACCAAGTCAAATAGAGCCATAAATGGTGAGTTTATAATCGAAGGGTATTGAATAAATTAGAGCTATTTACCTTATGATAGGAAAGATGGGGTAGATTTTTTATTCACCCGGTTGAAATCCTAAATGGAGGCCATTTGCAAATATATAGAACTCAATATCAAAAACCATGACATCTAAACTAGTAGAGTTTTGAACAAATCTATACAAGTAACAATCTGGGGTTCAGGTTAGCCAAACTAGAAGCTTTTTACAGAGATAGACCAGGGTTGGGCCATAAAAAGAAGAAAGAAATCATAGCTATTGATGAATAATATAATCTCGAGCTACATAACTAATTATAGATCGTGAAATGAAATGACCAAGTTTAATGGACAGAAATACAACTTGCTCATAATGTCAAAAATAAATTCGAACACCCACAAAAGTTAGAGTGCAACAATGAGTTATATTATGTGAAATCATCAAGTCTAAGTCAAATGGCAGAGCAAACTTCAGGTCAGAACCCATCAAAATGGAGCTCCATAACACATAAATGTCAAACATAAACCTCTAGAATAGATCCTTACAAGAAAAATAGCAACCATTAAGGAGAAAAGGAACTCAAAACCCTCATGACGGCCCAAATCAGGTGCACAGAGAAAATGTTATGTTAGATCTGGTGATAAAAACCCTCCATCATGAAACAACAATTTCAGAGCATATGTAAACCAAAGGAAATACAAAGTTCAACCATTCACAACAATGGAAATGATGAAAGGAAGATATTCAAACCAGTTCCACGATGGCCAATAATGCGAACAAAGTTCAAGCTAGTAGAGAATGACTAACCTCGAAATGAAATCCTTAGCTTAAGAGTAGAATATAGGTTTCAGAATGAGGTAGAAAATCCATGACACGGGGTTTCGAGCTTCAAAACCCTTATCATGGCAACCCATCTATGTCAATGTTTCAATGCAAAATCTAGAAGATTGCACATATACAAAGCTCAAAGAAACATTCATGGCGGCCCATTTTTTTAGTAAAAACCGTCATGTTACCTTCATAAAAGGAAAATAGAGCAAGATCTTACCATATTTTCGAATCGGAGATAACCTCAAAGAGTGTTAACAATGGTCGAAGGAATAAAGTTAAAATGCATTCATAGGAAGCCATCAAGGAGAGATGTCAAACCATAGAATACGAGTAGCCCGGGATGGCAAAAATGTGAAAATTTCATGCTCAGAACTTTACAGAGACAAGAAAATTGAGCTCAAAATGAATTTTCATGTCCGCCGAAGAAAAAATTTCGCATAGCTTCGCTAGCTCAAAGTTGAGCTCATGAAAATGTGGAATGATTAGGGTTGAAGCCTTGCTTTGTTACCTAACTCAACACGAGTTAGCAAACCCAACCATTGGAGTCAAAATGTACATGTGGCAAACACATGAAAACCCTAATTGTAACCATGGGTTTACAGTATCACCGACAATGCATAAGGGTCAAGTCTCGTGAAAAAGGGACCAAAATATCTAATTAATGATTAATATTTTAACCATAGTCTATGCATGTATTAACCAAGGATGGCCGAGCCTAATTATTTAGGTCTATGACCTTATAGTTAGCACAAGGATCAATGAATAATGTATGATGATGAAAGGGGGCCAAGCCATCATTTAGGCCAAAGTGTATGATTGTAATGATTAAGGTGGTGTCAATAATTATCAAAACCTTTGCATGTATCAAGGTCCCCTTCTACATGAAGATGGGTCATGTGTCTCCTCATCATTATCAACTTTTTCCGGAGGAGATGACTTTATTTTTGCATGTACAAGCAAGTGGTCCCCACAGTGGAGATGGAATTTCTTTTTGCTAAGTGAAGAATCAAAAACATCATTTTTGTAAGAGTGTATTTTGCATGTGATCGCAAGAGGGCAAAATAGACAAGAAGACAAAAATATCCTTGTAAGGGAATGAAATCGATCGAGCTATAGGAAAAAAGTTGCATGCAATTGGAGAAGACTTGCATATCAAGCAAGGGATATTATTAGCCAAAATATTCACCCAAATTTATTCATTATTTCAGAATTAAAGTAGTCAATTGCACTTTGACTAAAGTGTATTTTTGGAATTAAAGGCTATTATTGCCTCATTGTAAACAACATGTTTATTTTATCCCTTTATTTATTCATGATAAAGGCTAAAAATAACATGCATGGGCGAGTTCAGACTGCAACCTATTTTTAGGAGGGGTGGGTGAATAATTTTTGCTATATATTGTGTGCATTGACAAAGCACAAGGATGAATTTTGGATGTAACGAGTCTTTGAAGAAATTTTTGCGGTTTTGCCCTTGAATGAGAACCACTATTTCCTATCCAATTATTTACCTTTGGTGTGTATCTTTCTATTATCTCTTGTGAATGTTAATTCCCTGAATTAATTATCTTACCTTGCTGCAAATTTGGTGTTTTCTACATAGTCTTAGTGTGCATGTTTAGTTGCATTGTTGTTGTGATTTATCCCTCAACAAAAAAGTGTTTTGCCTTAGGATTTAGTTGAAACCCATTGGTTTGTGCTCTGTAATTTTTTCTCAGTATATTATGCATGTACTCAGTCAAAGCCCTCAATAATTTTGGTGTATCACCCCATTTTAAATTTTAGTTACATCTGTCTTTTTACCTTTAAAACCCCAAAAAATTAGTTTAGGATACATCAATAAGGAACCGACCTTGTAATCCTAGAGACTCACCTCAACATAGGGATACCCACAACCCTGAGGTGTTTCCATTATATCTATAGAAGTGAGGGAAAAACAAGCTTAGAACCCCTGTTGTTATCCCTCAATCAAGGTGCACTTCTAAGAGATAATAGTTTTTCCACGCCCAGTGGGAGATTACAAAGATTAGCGTTTTACTTTTCAAAGGTGTTCCATCCTTCAAGCAAATCAGCCACCATGCATACCATTTTTGGCACACACTGGTGGGACCTCAAACGAATATTGATGAATTTAGACAATTGAAGATTCAAATTATAATTCATCCGGCGACTCCGTGAATATGATTTCTGAGACAGTTCAACATTTTTCATCACCAAAGTAACATCAATTCTTCATATGTATATTTTTGAGGTATTTTCTAAAAAAATAGATATGTTATTTTGTTGTTATCCACCTATTTTCATGAGCATCGACTGTTTTTCCATTTTTACATATTTTATGAGGTCATGCAATCATGACATCAATTCCTCCATGGAATTCTTCTATCCGAGAGTTGTATCTCGTTATATCCATAGTCTTATCATCCATATTCTCCTTCATATCAATACCATAACCCCTATCAGAGTGAATATCCCCATAACCCGAACCCTGCACATCAATATGATTATCAATATGACCATGGTTATGTTGTCCAAAACCAAGGTTATGCTAGAAGGTTATGTTGATTATACATAGGAGGAAGAAATTGAAGGCATAATTCATGAAATAGAGCAAAGCATGTAAGTATTGAAAGAGCAAGTGCAAATAGAGTTGCAAGCTAAACAACCTGGTCTTAGGCAACCATGTCAATGGGGAGGTCCTATACCCAGTTGGCTTAGTCCGCAACAAAGGCTTGAGGTAATGGAAGAATCCATTAATCAAATGTTGCAAGCATTAGAAAATGATAGGCATCAAGTTGAGGAACCCCATCAACTGGATGTTCCCACTTACCTTCCCCATCAAAATCCAATGCCTACATATCTTCCTTATCACCCCATCTAACCCATTTCTCGGTCATCAAGTTTTCAGCTGCTGAAATTTCTGCTTTTTCTATTCCACAACCACATACTGAAAGGAAATTTAGATTTCCAAGCTTTTGTTCGCTTCTGCTACATTCTAAATGTAGACCTTGTACCCCAATCTCTTGTTCAAGAGTTGTCAGTTCAAGCTGAAATCAAGGCTACCCCTCCTCCTTCATCCATAGTACCAATTCATGAAGGTGCAGATCGAGGAAAATCATTATTTGTTCTCAATATATTGTGCATGTACTCAATCAAAGCCCTCAATAATTTTGGTGTATCACCCCATTTTAAATTTCAGTTACAACCATCTTTTTACCCTTAAAACTAAAAAAAAATAGTTTAGGATACATCAATAAGGAACCGACCTTGTAATCCCGAGAGACTCACCTCAACATAGGGATACCCACAACCCTGAGGTGTTTCCATTGTATCTCTGCATTGAGATAAAAACAAGCTTAGATCCCATGTTGTTATCCCTCAATCAAGATGCACCTATGAGAGATAACATTTCATGAACTCGCATTTGCATTATTCTTGAAATTAGAATAGTCATCATCGAAATACCTATAATTTTGAATACATTCATTCTCATCCACAACAAACACATTGGTGGCTTAACAAGCCAATTTATTGTTAAGTCAATAATGAGATTGTGAATAAATTTATGATTTAGATGATAAACCATGAGAGTATTTAGACCTGATTGGAATTTAGGGGCACTTGGATGACCAATTAAAAGTGGAACAATGTTGGTTCTATGAGAAGACAAGCCTGTCTAATGTGACTAGTTCCGCATAAGTGAGACTAATGAATTTACACCAAAAGTTTTTAAATACATGGAGAGGAATATATCTAAAGCATGGATGTAAATGTCTACAAGTGTTGCTTATTGTGGTCTATGGCTGATTGGAATTTTGTTAAGGATTTCTTGAAACTTAGGATTAAATTTTTTAATTGACTCATGAGGTTGTCTCTTGATTGTGACTAATTGATTTATGAGTGTGAATGGATCTATGAGTTGTCTAAAATTTGTAATGAATAAATATTCTAATTCCTTCCAATTGGATATTGAACTAGGGATTATACTTAAAAATGATTTATATTTAGGATCATTCAAAGTAAATGGAAATAACCTGCAAGCTACATCTTTATGGTGCTCATTCAAGATAGACAAAACATTCTTAAAAGAAAGAACATGTTTCTCCGTAGTCATGTTACCATAAAAATTAGGAAGAAACTTGAGAGCATCCTTAGGGAGTTTGTGTTGAATACCAAAATCAATAATTGCAGTTTATCCACTCCAAGACATATTTCATTTTGTGATTTTCTACCTTTATGATTTTCAACATCTAGACAAAGATTCATAAAATAGCATCCAACTTCCGGTGTTTTGTGTTGAAGAACACAAAACAATAATGAGAAAAAGAGGATAACAAATCAAATGAAGCTCAAAACACACTCTAAATAAAACTAGATTTATAATAGATCTAAGGATTGGAATCTAAGAAATAGAATCTAAATTCAAAACCCAAACCAAAGGTGTAAGGCTCTCTTTCTAGAGCCAACTTTCCAATTTATGCAAGTTTGTTACACATGCTTAAAAGGAATACATGAAATTAATCCTACTCATTTTAGAAATTCGCTGGAAATAAAATTCAAGGTACATCTTGCTATGGACATATAGCTCAATTGGGAACCATGTGGCCTTTCTAACCCACATAGGAACCAATGAATTTTGAAAAATTCCCATTTCGTTTATATGAATTTATTTGGATCTAATTTATCCTTAACTAAATTTAGGTCAACATAGTTATATTTACAATGGTTCTAAGTGATTTGGGATTTCATAAAAAAATCAAAAAGGAAGGAAGACTAGGGTTGAGAATAAACTATACTCTTTCTTTCAATTTCTAAGTACAACAAACACCTTAATCTTGATCAAACTACACATACGAACTAGAGAATACAAGAACTAGATTAAACTAAATTTTGTATAAACCCTAAGAAATCAATCAAAGGAAATTAAACACCGAGAATAAAAATTATGCATAATCCAAAGAAATAACTATTGTTCATTTACTAAGTTTATAACAGAGGTTAATCACAATAGCAAAATGTTCAAGCTAACTAGATTCAACAATAAAACCAAGCAATTATCTACTTTCTAACATCTCTAAACCACTTAATAATTGAGATTCCAAAGCACATTTAAGAAACTAAATTCAAGAAACAATAACTCATGAAAATGATACTATTTGAATCTCAATCTCTTACCCTAGAATTCAATCAAGACTAGAAGTGCAAACTCTACATAACAACTAAAAGATATTTGTTGTTTAGGCATCAAGACAAAAATCCTCAATTGAAAATAACTAAACAACTCACAAAACCATGTGGAGCTCTAAAATTATTTATATTTATTGAATTCAATGCGTCAATATGTAACAGAGGAAGTGTTTGGATGGAGTGTGAGGTGTCTACTCTTCTAACGGCCAAAAATTGAATTTCAACCACCATCGCTTGCTCTAGAGAAGTATGAGAGCCATCGTTTGGTTGTAGAACCTCCCGATGTCTCTGTGGTGACAGAGATTCCCAAAGTACCTTTGCTTGAGGGAACCATGGAGCTAAAAATGATGATTATACAACCGATGGGTTACCCAAATAAACGTTTGTGGTCTCTCCATTGAAAAATGTGGGTCACACAAAAGTGGGGAAAAATTGTGAATAACCCCATATATTTTGTCCCCATAACGACAAACTAGGCATGTGGTTGGGAATTTTCAAAAAGGACTCAGGACAAAATGTGGACCCCAATACAATTGGTGCCCCTCTTGGCCCCCTTTGTTTTCTTGAGCTCTAAGGTTGATAAAGGAATTCATCATATAAATATCCTGGAGACTTGCCTAAACAGAGCAATCCAAAAGAATCAAATGGCCCTAACAAGTAAGTTTCGGGTCCTAGACCTAACATTGATGTTGTTAGAAGATGGGATTTGAGAAAATGGTGTCCTCTTGGGGATGTGATTGTCTCTTCTATGTCAAATGGTTTTTCTTTTCAAATTTACTACTCAAGAAGACATGGATGTTGTTTTGTTGGGAGGACCTTGGTGCCTGGGAAACATGGATTTATTTATCAAATGGTGGTACCCAGGTTTTGATCCACAAAAAGAAAATATCAATATTGTTCCCTTTGGTGTTGGCTACTAGGTCTCCCTTTGTAGTTCTGGGATGATGAGATCCTGATAAACATTGCTAGATTAATTAGATCTCCCATTGCTCCGGATAGCTCAACCAAAAATAGATCACGGTTGGCATATGCCCGTTTCTATGTCTCTACAGACATTCAATAAGAGCTTCCGAATCAAATCGTGCTCTAAATGAAATATGCTCCTTGGAAAAAAACTATGATCTATGAATCATTTCAAATGAGGTGCACCAAATGTCATAAACTAGGGCATTTCACCAGAAAATGCCCTAATAAAAAATCCCTCAATGAAAATAATAAGAACAATAAAAAGACTGGGAATTAGGCATCTACGAAAGATCAATCAAAGGAAATGGCCTTCAAAACACCTACTAAGAAGCAACCAACTCGAATAACTCTATGGGTTCCCAAGACTCCACTCAAAAAAAGATGATATACTTAAAGATTCTTTAGATACCAAGGATTCAGGGGAAAAGTTGGTTGTTCTTAGCCTTCATGCTAAGGAGGATTCTCAAACTGTCAAGGTTCTTCTCCAACCTTGCATTAGTGGCCACATTAAAGATCTAGGTCTAACTCCTATTCAAGAAGAAACATCTATTTCAAAGACCCACATTGAAGTTGAGTCTTTGACTCAGAAAGGCAACCCTTCTACAACTTTTGAAAAACTAGTACCCGAAGATGAGTCGTTGACTTCAAAAGGAAACCCTTTTGTAGAATTAGAGCATCCTAGTCATGATCCTATCAATGAAATACTCAACTTGCAGTGTGGCTAGGTCCCTTTTCCTGCTATTTTTGATGGGAGAGAAAGTAAGTGTAGCCCACTTGTCAAAGAATGCTCCAACAGTTTCGTAGCTAACTTCTAAGTAGATTATTGAAGGATTGCTGAATTCCCCCAACCCTGATAAGGAGGAAGGGGAATTTACCCTAGTTTTGAGTCCTGTTCTTCAGGATTCCACAAATTCACATGAGTTTACTTTGGTTTGTAGAAAAAAGAAAAAATCAAAAGGGTACGAAAAATATACTAGACACCTTGTTTTTTGAAAAAAAATCTCCAGTAATTGGGCCGCCTCCACCTCAAGGGTGATTAGATCCTCTATCAGATAAGAAAATATAGGTGCTAATACCAAAAATGGAGACCTTGTAAGAACGATCACATAAAAAGGAGATCAATAAAGCTTTAACTAATGGCACTCAGTCTTCCCTAGACCATTTGGTCCACTCCTCTCCTCACATTTTTAATGAAGATTATTTCTTGGAATATAAGAGGCCTTAACAACAATGGTAAACAATGTACACTCAAAGACTTGAGAAGAATTTGTAACCCTACTATTATGGACATTCAAGAAACTAAAATGAGTTCTGAGAACTTAAAAGTTTGTTGTAAGAAAGTTTGGAAAAAGGTTGATTGGGTTGTAGTAGATTCAAGAGGTGCTTAGGAGGTATGGTGGTCTTCTGGGACCCAAACAAGGTAATTGGTAAGCTTATTATTTCTTCTCACTCCCATCTGGCCCTCTCCTTTCACACTCCTGATAACAAAAGTCATTGGATTTTTTCGGTTATCTATGCACCCAACACTCTTCATGGTAGAAGACAAATTTGGAAGGATATATTAAATTTCCAAAACACCTAATCTAGGTGGAACTGGTTACTCATGGGAGATTTCAACTCTCCTCTCTCCACTACTGAAAAATGAGGGGGAGCTCCGGATCACACAATTGGTATGGACAACTTAGTAGAGTTCATCACTCATGTTAATCATTGGATCTCAAACTCAATGGTAACCCTTTCAATTGGTCCAACAAGAGGCTTGACAATAATATCATACATGTACGGCTTGATAGAGATCTCATTTCAGCCAATTGGCTCTTAAGTCAAGATTTTCATCTTTCCTCTCTTCCCAGAATCACCTTGGATCACAATCCCATTGTCTTGAATATGTTAAATAATGAGAGACCTGCCCAGTCCTCATTTAAATTTGAAAAAATGTGGTTCGACCACCCGGATCTTCTTGATAAAATTAAATATTGGTGGGGGATTCAAGTGGAAGGATTAGCATAATAAAAATTTGTACAAAAACTCAAAAATATTAAAAGGAAAGTGAGGGTCTGGAACAAAGAAGTTTTTGGTAACATCTTCAATAAAAAAAGATCAAAGAGGACATTGAAGAATTGGAAAAGAAAGTGGATTCCTTTGGAATGAGTCAAGAAGACTTCACTTGAGAAAAAACCCTTTTAGTAGAGTTCCACACCATTTTTGCTAGGGAAGAATCCTTCTGGAGGCTTAAGTTCAGAGCAATTTGGCTAAAAGATGAGGATAGGAACACAAAATTCTTTCATATGATAGCTTTAAAGAAAAAGGCTCACAATAAAATCATTGAAGTAATTAATCAAAATCGAGAGAAGATGTCAAATCCAAAATCCATTAAAGAAGAAGTTGTTAATTTCTATAAGAATATGCTAAATGACAATCCTCCTTTGTCTTGGGAAGTTGCTAACACACTTGCTTGATTATATTCCGAAGCAATCTTGTTAGGCCCAAAGAGTTCAACACTCTTTCTAAACCAACTACTTTAGAAAAGCTTC
This sequence comes from Taxus wallichiana var. yunnanensis, assembly GCA_018340775.1. NCBI lineage: Eukaryota > Viridiplantae > Streptophyta > Pinopsida > Cupressales > Taxaceae > Taxus > Taxus wallichiana. The sequence continues at coordinate 884,477,686 of CM031235.1, forward strand.
AGAAAGCAGTTTTCTCCATGGAGGGGGATAAATCCCCAGGTCCAGATGACTTCTCTACTTTTTTTTATCAAAAATGTTGGGAGATTTATGTGAAATACCTTCTCAAAGCTGTTAATGAATTATTTGGGACATACAAGATACTCTAGGAAACAAACAACACTTTTATTGTCCTAATTCCTAAAAAATAGGGGTGAAGGAATTCAAAAATTTCAGACCCGTAAGTCTTTCCAATGTGCTCTATAAAATTTTCACCAAAATCCTCACCTCCAGGATTCAGCTGCTACTTCCTAGTATTATCTCAAGTTAGCAAGGAGAATTCGTAAAAGGAAGACTTATCCAAGATGGAGTTGTCATGGTACATGAAACCATACACTCGATGGAGAAAAGTTAAAAAAGGTAGGCATGGTTTTAAAGCTTGATATGAACAAATCTTTTGATAGAGTTTCTTGGTCATTCCTTGATAAAGTTCTGGAAACATTTGGCTTTGATGATCATTTCAGAAGGATCATTTGGACTTGTATTTCTTCACCCAAATTCTCGGTGATCATGTCAACGGACAACGCCCGATGGGATTCTTTCCAAGTAGTCATGGTATCCATCAAGGTGACCCAATCTCTCCCATTCTTTTCATTATCATAGCAGACAGTCTCAGTTGTACCATCAATAGAGATGTTTCTTTGGGCTATCTCAATGGCTTCAGACCCTTGTCCTTTGACATCATGGTCTCCCATCAGTAGTTTGCTGATGACACTATCATGTTCCTCCTTGCTTCTATTTTGGAAGACAAAACTATGAAGCACATTCTTCACTCTATGAAGAATCATCTAGGCAAAAAATTAACTTTGATAAAAGCTATTTATACTTCTTCAATACTCCTCCCGTCAGGAAAAGGAAAATTGCGTAAATCCTTGGCTGTGAGATCAACTCTTTACCTACTACTTACCTTGGCCTTCCTCTTGGCACAAACAAGGTCCATATGAACATTTGGAATTCTTTGTTGGATAGGTTTTAGAGAAAGCTTGTTGGCTAGAAGGGCTCTATCCTTTCAAGTGCTGGGAAATGTCTTCTTATTAAAAACACACTTCAAAATTTGCCAATTTACATTATGTCCTTATTATTTATCCTAGTGGTTGTCGTGGAAAAAATAGAAAGAATCCAGAAAAAAATTCTCTGGATAGGGATAAAAGATAAGAATAGGATGCACTTGGTGGCTTGGGACAAGGCCTATAACAACAAAAAAGTAGGGGGCATTGGCATAAAAAAATCCATGTATTATGAATGCAACACTTGTCTCTAAAATGGGTTGGAGATTTGTTAAAGAATAACATCCATGGACCAATCTCATTAAAGCCAAATATCTTAACCAAGGTAGTGTATGGATTACTTCAATAATACCAGCCACCCGCTGGGATCATTTTTTGGAATAATATAGTCAAGATCAGAAAAGAGCTCGCTGCAGGTTGTAAATGGACTTTGGGCATGGGAGAAAGCATTAGCTTCTGGAAAGATAGTTGGGATGACTTCAACACACTTTCAAACAATGAACAATGGGAACAACTCAAAGACAACCTCACTAGCCTTGGGACAATAGGTCTATGACTACATTCAAAACACTGATGGAAAACTGATCTGGAAAAATCTTGAGTCTTTTATCCCTAATCACAAGGAGCTTCTTGGGGAACTTCAAACAATGCTTGAGTCACATCCCCATTAGTCAAACCCAGAATCAAGATGAATTCAACTAGGTTTCTTCTTTTGATGGTAACTATTCGGTGAGATCTGGGTATCAACTATATGCCAACGAACCTATTAGTAACTTCCCTTGGAACAAGATCTGGTTCAAAGAGCTTACTTCAAAAATAAACCAATTCCTTTGGTTTGTGCTTAATAAAGGCATACTCACCATTGACAATCTCATCAAAAGAGGATCTACCATGCTGAATAGGTGTTATCACTGCAAAAAGGATAATGAAACTATCCAACATCTTCTTCTTCATTTTCCTATTGCTAGTTCTCTTTGGAAGCACATTTTCAACAGGTTTGAAGTCAAATGGTCTTTCCAGAGGATATTATACAAGCATGGATGCAATGGAAGCCACCCTTTAAACATGCTCTTCTTTGCAGGATTTGGAAAATTATATTCCCTCACACCATATGGAGAATATGGAAAGCTTGTAACTCGATCATTTTCAGAGACACTAACAGGACCATCAAAAACATCCTAAATGAAATCATAGTGGCTGCTAAGGAAAACATTCTAAAATTTAAACCTCCCAAAAAATCCATATATCCTCAGGAGGAGGTTAGATATCTTAAGGCCTGGAATATTGATATACAATAGTGTACTTCCCCCATTCAAAGCATTAACAGGTCCTCTTATACAGTGGATTCCCCCTTTGGAAGGTTGGTATAAGTCGAACTTTCAGACGGTGCCTCTAAGGACAAACCTAGTCCAACGGTGGTGGTGGTATAATCAGAAACCACAAGGGTCATCTAATTGCAGCGTATGTTGGTCCCATGGGTAAGCAAACTAATCACTACTCTGAGGCCCTAGCTACTCTCTGGGGAATCAAACTTGCTAGGAACCTCAACATGGGAAATATCATTGTCGAAGGTGACTCAATGAACATTGTCAATAATCTTTCCAAGTCCCTAACTCCTAGTTGGACCATTAGAGACTTCATAAATGAAGCTCACACTTTATGTAATGGTCTAAACATCATTTTCCAACATGTTTATAGAGAAGGGAACAAATCAGTGGATTCACTAGCTAATATGGGGGTTTGTATTAATGATTACAAGGAATGGCATGATTTCAATGACACTCCCACCGAAGTTAAACTCATCATTACAAATGAAGCAAACACTCTCATCAACACTTCTTAGTCGATGGATCTTGCACGTGCGTAATCCTCTTGCTAGATTTCTAAGGCAGATCGGGCACGCCCAAATTTACTCCCCCCTAACTTTGAAAATTGTATGCATTTTTCATACGAGACAAGTGTGGGAGAAGGAAAAGGGTTTATCTCTGCAACTCACAGGAATACGGGTTATCGGAGGGCTATTAGAAGGTCTATGGGTTGTTGCTTTCAGATCAACCCTTCACATTCACAGGTGGTTTTCATAATGGGAGGTGCCCCATGTAGAGTAGAACCCATATTTGATCCGCAATGGCAAGAATAGATCGAGCTATGGGAAACCATCAACATGGGGGTTTCACAAATTTCATCCAACGAATTAAAGGGCACGACCAATATATCTCTTTACAATTCTATTAATTGGAAACATCGTACCATCTCTATTCCATATTTCCATATCACTAAAGAGTTCATTTCGTTTCATGGCTTAAGCATGGAGGGAAACAAATTCTTCAGGAATAAATTTGATAAGGAAGTAGAAGAAAAGGTCTTTCTAGATGAGGGAGAAAAGCTTGATATCAAGAAGGAAGGTATTCTTGTTTCCTCTATCCCATAGCCATTTGATGAGGTCACCCGAATGATGGTTCGTTATGTCACATTAGAGGGAAGATTCTCCACCATTCCACTGCATCACTTGGTCTTGCTTAACCACTTTAGACACGAGGTGAAGGTGATTTTTTCCCACTATATTCTGTAGTCTATGGAAAAGTCTATTTTGGAAGTTCAAAGTCACAAGAGGATTGTTCCTCTTCACCAGGTGTCATTTACCTCATTAATATTTACATTTTTGATGTTGTGGCCCATGAACCCTGCCCCACTGTGGTCTCTCCCCTTCCCAAATAGCCCCATATTCACTCTAAAAACCCCATGTATCGTGAATCTGTTTCTGAACCACCCCTAAAATAATCCTTCGTAGTAGTAGGAAAGATAAGGAAATTTTGGGCATTGGCTAGAAGGATAAGGAAATTTTTGTGGAGGATAGGCCCCCAATATTCTACTCCGTAATGGAAAAACCTCTGTTTTGGAAAAGAAATTCAACATGCAAGCTGAGATTGTGAAAACCCTCGAGGATAATGTGGACTTTCTTCTTAAGTTTTGTAGTTAAGGAACAAGCTCCGGATCCTATCACCAACCTCAAAGAGGAAATTGTCACTCTGGAATCTAAGCTTAAAGCCCTTGAGGAAAAACACAACAACTATATGGCCATGCACAATGCTATTATGGATCTCATGCAAGTCCACATCCACCATATTTGTGACTCCAGTGGCATATTGGCCTCTGCATGGAAGAATGGCAAGATTACCAAAAAGTTTAAAGCTACAAATTGGGACCCCACTATTGTCATTTCCCTGAAACTCCATCAGGCCCTCAGGGTTGCTTTAAATTTTTTTAACAAATATGTTGGTTAGTGTTGTTGTCTCCTTGTTCTCAATGCAAACTTTTGGTGTTGTTGTTTAGTGGGGTTTAGTTGTTTATGGTTTGTTGTTGAGTTCTATGTAGGAAGATGACCCCCGCTTTAGTTTTTCTTTTTTTTTCCTTTTGGTTGGGGTGTGGCCCCCACGGATAAAAAAACCACATTGTTATACTTTTTTATCTTGGCTTTTGAGCCTTTGGTTGTACTTTTGGGTAAGGTCCCTCCAAAACCTTTTACCTTTAATAAAAAAGATGTAATTTTACAATCAGGTTTAAGTGTATTTATAGAGCAATGGGACTCACCACACTCTTTGCATGCTCTTTGGAATTCCTAGAAAAATAAATCTAATCTAGAACTAAATCTGGGAAAAACTAAAAACTAAAATAAAGCTAACAATTGGAAAAAAACCTATCACATGATCATGATCTCATAATTACATTGATTTTCCTAAATATACATAATCTATTTTTAAAAATAAAAATACAACCAACAATCTAATTGATTAGAACTAGCAATTTCCTTGTTGCATGAAAATAAGCTCTCCAAAAGCTTAAGATAGAAAGTCAATTTGTTTTTTGTATGGCCGATTAGAACTATTTGTCTCTATTTATCCCCATGCATGCTTTCCCAATTTAATAACCATGGGATTAAATTAAACTATCATTAGTTTTATTTAACCATTGTATGCAACCCAATATCATCTTTGCTAAGAATAGCTCAAAAAATTCAATCTTTTAAGGCTTTTCTATTTTCCTTTATTCACAATTGTTTTATTAGTTAACAACACATGTTTAAACTTAATGACTCAAATTTATTAAAAATCCATGTATGCTTGAATTTTCTTTGACTTTGAATTGTTTTCCCCGATCTCCAACACATGGCTTTTATTGGCTTAGCTGCTCGTGGAGAGATTTTTTAATTTCGAATTCAACCTCCACTTGGTGCAATGTACCGATGAGAGACACGTGGCCTCCATTAGTGTAATCCTTTCTTATAGACTTTTGAACCTTGGTCTTCATGCATTCTCCTCCACCTAAAATAGTTATGGATCATTGACATGTGTCAACAATCGACTCCACCACTTCCCAAAAGGTTTTTAACCCTTTTCTTGATCTCTTCCTTGCCACCGATCCACCGCAACATGTGTCCCTAATTGATGTAACCATGCTCGATGGAGCTTTAACTCTTTGGATTTGCGTGTAGAACCCTTTATCCTCCCGTATGTCGATCTTGGACACTTGTCAACCATTAATGAAAATCGTCCCGATTTAAAATCCAAGCCTTTAATATCGTTCAATCCTTTAGATGAATTTTGATGGTGTTAAATAATGGAAAACGTAGAATTTGGATGTCAACAATGTTTCAAAGATGATTTCCTTCCCAAAATTACCATTTTATTGGTTTTTTTATCCCGATTGATCTACACACATGTTTAATACTAGAATATACTCATGAAATTTTCTTTTAGTGATATAAAACAATGATTTAAACGTGAAGTACTCACAAAAATGAAGTCATAGTCATCAAAGATGATTCTAAGCCTATATGGATATTCCTAACCAGGAACATCATCACCCACGAAAATTAATGTTATCTTGGTATTCCATTTTGTATCCACTTGTCACATCATGATATGTGGGATTGAGTGCCCCATAAAATTCAACAAAAGTGGAAAATTGGTCTTGTAGATTTCTCTCCCTAGCAGCAAGCTAATTTTTATCAATCAAATTTTTTTCATGCATGTGATTTAACATAATTAAATATTTATCAAAGGATTGAGATAAAATAAATATAACAATAATAAATAAGATCTATCATGCAAGAGACAAACAAGTGTAAGAAATAATGAGATAAGAATGACTTAGCTTGTATTCGAATATATAGATTGATTATGGGTGGAAAGTGTGGACGAGACTAGATTTGAAATGTAGTATGCTTCGTCTGAAAAGCTGGAATTTGAAACTCTTTGAGACAGAATCACCCAGAGAAGGGCAGATCGCCCAAGCACTAGTGTCTAAACCTGGATGCTATTGTTTTGGTAAATGCTCGCTTCTTATCTTTTTCAAGGTATGAAGTTGTATTCTTAATTTTTATCTTTGTCGTGTCCACTTCATTGTAGGGTTCATGTGTCACACATGAACCTACAAAATAAACCTTAGATACCTACATAAGGCTCAAGAAAATATTAGATGAAACAAATAATGCATATTCTTGAGTGAAATTGACCTCGGAGGTCACCCCAATGTGATTTCCACCAAGCACTACACTACATTTCAGACTCCATGTAGTTCTAGTATGTGTGTGATTGAATCGTGTCCCTTGAAGATAAGTTGCCCTTATGTCGTCACGCACTCAAGATAACGTGCTATAAATAATTTACCCCCAAGATAAATGCTCGAATGGAATTCAAAAATAGACCCTCCTATGCAAAGTGAATAAAGCAACCCAAATGTAGACTTTGAATGTTGCTCTTTGTCAAGTAGTAGATAGGAAGTAATAGCCCAAAATTTCCTAGCCCCAATAATTGTGAGTTATTCATGTATATGTATGATTCCCTTGTTTGAATTTAATCATTAACAACTAGAATGACTAATCCAAAGTGATAAGAAAGGTTTTTAAAAAGATAACAAGTAATGAAGAATTTAAAATTTGAGAAAAGAGGGAAAAGGATAGAAGCACCCAAAGGGGACAATAAGCTCATGGGCGCTCTGTCCCTAATGGATGATACTTGTTTGAGATACTCGGTGGATATAATAGAAAATATAGATTTGGTCATATGTTGTCCAATGTCCAAAATTAAAGTGGTCATTCAGAAAAGTGAGTAATAGAAGTATGAAAAGGATAAAACAATGTAAAAGTAAAACAAGTGTTGTTAATGTCTAGTTTTCTTGCTTAGGAATCATACATATAATGACATACTTAGAGGCATGATGTAAATAATAAGTGTGTGATTTTGTGTCTACATTTTCCCCCACTTTATGCTGGTGAATGAATATTTGGTAGCATAAAGTAGATAAGAAGAGTGTACCTTGTGGAGGAGAGCTGAAGGGAATTATAACCAATAGTGTGTCGAATGAGGATTGTACTTGATATTATGTCAAATGGAGATTGTGAAATGTGTATCATGGAATCTAAGAGAGGATAAGGATCCTAGGGGTGACCTTGTGTGTGTAGTAGAAATGATGCTTGTATTTGTTCCTTGAATATTGCATTTACCTTGAGCATCTTGTGCTTGAGATTGCTCCTTGTTCCATTTATGTGTTGCCTTTTTTTCGAAGTAAGATCAGACCTACAAAAGAAGATAAGTGTATTAAATGTTCATGATAAATGAAACTAAAATTTAACTTAATAAATGTGAAAATAGAAATGCGTATTGAAAAACAAGTGAATCAAGGATAAAATACACTTGAATGTCATGAGAGAAGAGATAGAATTGTTCATGTATGTTTGTTGCCTTGGAGATGGTTGGAATAGTACTAAGGATTTAGGCGTCATGTTTCCAAACTAAGGATTTAAGCGTCTATCACCATATTGAGGATTTAGGCATATTGTTGCCAAGAGATGAGTAATAGGAGAGATGTAGGATTTTACTCCAACTATTAATGCTTCCCCATGATAAGTGCCATTATAGATGGTCACAAACCCAATAGAAACTTTTTTGTGGATGACACATTGTTCTAGGCATATTGTGTCCTGCATATGCCCTAGGTGCCATTCCTTATTTGATCTTGAGAAAATAAAGTAATTAGTTCCCTTGCTCAAAATATGAAAAACTCCATTGGTTTTATTCTGTTGTACCTGATAGTAACCCATAATCAAGTATGTGTCATTGAAATTTGGAGAAACATGTCACTAAAAACCTGTTGATCTTGTATTGTACTTGTTTATGCCCTCAGAAAAAATTGTCCAAGTGGGACACTAGCACCCATCGTTCTGTCTACGTAGTTGGTGCTTCTGTCCCTACTATAATTTTGGATCAATTCTAATTTTGAACCATTTTTTATCTCTTGTTTATTCTGATTTTTCTTTATACCAATATGTGTCGGGTTTTGGATTGTTGAGAGGGTGAAATAATCACTCGATGATTACCCCCACTCATTTGGGGTGCATGAGATGAACCAATGTGAATGTTGCCCAAATGAGGAAAGCTAGAATTGATGTGCACATCTGAAATAGAACTCCTATGGGGATAGGGAATGCACATGGTAACAACCATGGTGCATGAAAAATAATGGGAAAGGCTAGCAAAAAGTGTTAGTCATAAACAAACATGTCATGATACAATAGATACTAGTCAAAAAAGACGTAGTAATATGAAAAAGACACATCAAGTAGCTATTTTAATACATGGGACACCACTTAGGATGTCACAAGACACTCAAATCCTTCAAGGTGATACAAATGCAATCAAGAATATGGCAAAGCCGACAAACAAATGAAACAAGACACAAACAAAGGAAACATGACATAAGAAAATTAGATAACCATGATTGAAGTAGACCTAGAAAACAAATGCTACACATGAAGCACCCATTAGCATGTTAGAAAAAGGATAGTATGTCATCAAGTATATAAGCTAAAATGGAAATAAAAGTAGTAGATATTGCAATGATAGAACTTGAATATAGAAAAGTAGGAAAGATAGATTCCCCCAGGAGCCTTAGTGGGACTGGTATAGAACAATGCTAAGCATCATACATCATGTGATAACATATAAGTATCTTGTATTCACCTCAAAAAAGTACCATGCAAATGCTCATGTGTATGGAAAAAAAGATAGAGCATATTATGAATCAAAGTAACATGGTAAGTAATGTGCAACATAGAATAGTATAAGCAAAGCAAGAATACATTCAATCAAGATCTAAGATATTATTTTTGAATTTTTGCAAATATTTGAATGTTTTTGAATTATTAGAATATGAAATAAAATGACTAGGAGAGGGAGAAGAGGTTTCCCCTAGTGTATGTGTGCAAAGTGAGGTCCATGTAGGTAAGTGCGCCCTCAACAATCATGTTTGAACCTAGAACAAGAGTGTGTCATTGGGTAGTAAGGGGGGTAATATGCCCCAAAGTGTGAATGCCATGGTGATCTATCTAATGAGGATAGGGGGTGAGGACCCACTATATGCTAGTGTGAAGAACGTATGCATGTGAACATGATATAAGACTTGATGATCCCTAGAAAGTGCATGGGATAAGGTATGTGGGGTAGGAATATATCGTGCCTATGGGGAATAAGACTAGAGGCCTAAATGTGCCAAGTGTAGTATGTATCCAATGTGTAGACCTATGCCTATGAGGTGGACTATGAGATCGATGTATCCATGTCATGGGTAATAAGTGAAAGTCATATGTGGAGGAGACTAAGTGAAGGTGTGGAAGAGGAAAAAGAAGGGACGTGATCCCTAGATGATAAAGTAGTTCATGCCAAAGCCATATGACTGTTGGTAATAGATGTAGCAGTAGGTTTAACATCAAATGAAGGTGTAGGAGCAATGGAAGCTAGGGATAAAGGTGCATGTGGTGGGATGCCTCAAATAGTGATAACATGACGCTCATGTACAAACTTAAGGCATATGTGAACTATGGATGGCATGAATTTGGTAGCCCTAATCCAAGGGAGTCCTAATACCATGCCATAATGCATAACTATAGATCCAACAGATAAATGAATAGAGATAGTGAGGGGCCCAATAGTGATGGGAAGAATGACATGCCCATGAGAAGTAGGTGATCTACAAGTCATTGAGATAATGGAAAACTGATAGCTTGCAAAAAAGATATTGAACATGCATTGCACTTGTAAGTAGGATGTACCATAACATTGTTAATAACATGAGGACCAATAGAAGCATCAATGTGTAATCTATGCAATGAAAAAGAGGCATGAAAATCAACATTAGTAAAAGTAATGACAGGTGAAGGAAGATTAGTAGTACCAACAAGAAATCCAAGAGGATGATATGAAGATGAAGGAGGAGGAACAACATGATAAGCATGATTGAAGAGGATTCAAGAGCTGATTTTTCATGCTTAGGTAATGGATCATTAAATATTTTAAGCTTGCCATTATCATTAGTAGATTTAGAAATAGAAATAGTAGATTCAAGCAACTCAATGTCATGATTGTCAATCAGATCTTGGATTAAATTTCTAAGATTGAAACACATGTTAGTAGAAGAACCATTGCATCTATGGTAATCACAATGTGCATTTTCATCAAAGTTCTTTCCATGAGGCCTATTAGGATCTAGCTCAAGAGGATCCAAAAGAGAAATCATATTGCTTTCTATGAGTTGAGGCAACAACATATGTGGTGGATATGGAAATCTAGTAAAAATATGTCATGTAGGTTATAATTGGAGCTTTGTGGGTTGAGATATAACATTGATAGTAGGCTTAGATTCACTAGGCTTGCCTTTAAAGGCATATTTTCTTGGGAACTTGTTAGTAGATTGATAAAAATATTAGCACCATATTTAAGTTTTCCTAAAGAAAGTAACTTGATTTCACGAATTTTCAGAGTATGACATAGATGATCAAAAGAGTGAAAAGATTCAAAGAGCACACATTCTTGCAAATGAGGTAATAGAATTTGGATAAAAATATCTTGTAATTTAGATTTAGCTAAGACATTGTTCATTTTAGAAATATTATTCTTGTAGCGCAAAACATAGTCACTAAGATGTTCATTAGAGTTTTGCCTCATTTTAGCCATTTGTGCATATGATATTTTCATTCCAATATTCATAGAAAAGTGAGCCAAATAATTTTTTTTTAAAGGAGTAAAAGATCAAATGGAGTGCAAAGGAAAGTCATAAAACCATCAAAACATAGTCCTATAAGCTCCTAGGAAATAACTTGGTCAATAATGTGTCATCACAAGCATAATCTAAGAACACAACATGAAATGATCAAAGGTTCTCTTGGGGATCTTCATGGCCATCAAAGAGAGGAAACTTAGGTGAGGAAAAATTGGAAGGAAGTGGATAAGAAGAAACCTCGGGTGCAAGAGGACTATGAAGAAGAAGAAGAATCAAGAGATGGAGAAGAAGAGGAAGATAATTTTGTAATTGATGAATTTGAGCTTGTAAATCATGATACAAAGAATCTAAGGCATGGTGCTTGAAGAAGTGCTAGGTTGGATATGAGAAATGATGGGGGAAGAAAAGTGAGTAGTGGGTGTGGAAATAGGCATATGAATGGTGGATATCCCCACAATAGTAGGGGAGGAAGAATGTGGAATAGAAGAGGTGATAAGTAGAGAGAGCTCCAAAGTATGAACGATACTAACATAAACAAAATTGTCATGGGATGTTAATAAAGCATCAAGGACATGTGGTACATGAGTAGGATTATCATGTAATGTAGAATGGAAAGTGGTGAGAGCATCAAGTTGTGCCTAATCCACATTAGTGTCTTCATCAAAACTATTTTCTATCGAAGTTTCTATGTCATGGAAGGATCTAATGGGAATTAAAGAAAGGGTTATCATGTGTAATTTCAACCATAATGTTGGAATGACTACGTGTCTCATGGGAGGAGGTCAATATGTTGTAAGATCTTAAAGAGACCACTTCGGGTAATGGGCATGAAAGATAGATCCGATAATGGGCATGTAAGGATTGGTTCACCAAATGATTTAACATAATTAAACATTATTAGAGGATTTGAGATCAAATAAATTTAATAGTAATAAGCAAGATCTATCATGTAAGATACAAGAAATTGTATGAAATATCAAGATAAGAATGACTTAGCTTGTATTCAAATATCTGGACTAATTTTGGGTTGGAAACTGGGTGGAATAGGATGGATCTAGACTGATTATGCTTCATTTAGAAAACTAGAATCTAAAACTCTTTCAAATTGAACCACCCTGAGAAAGACAAGACCGCTTAGTCACTAAGTGTCCGAACCTGGTGTCAATGTCCCGAAAAATGCTCTGCTTTTGATCTTTCAAGGTCTAAACTTGTCTTCTTCCTTTTGTTCTTTATCGTATCCACTTCACCGAAGGGTTTTTGTGTTGCACATGAACCTACAATATAAACCCTATATACTTGCACAAGGCTCAAACAAACATTAGATGAAACAAATAATGCATATGTTTGAGTCAGATTGACCTTGGTGATCACCCCAATGTGATTGTCACCGAGCGCTGCACTACATTTCAGACTCTGTGGCTCTAGTGTGTGTGTGATTGAATCGTGTCCCTTGAAGCTAGGTTTCCCTTGTGCCAGTTTCTCCAAGATAACGAGCTACAACTAATTTTCCCCAATATGAATGTATGATATGGAATTGAAATAACCCCTCATATACGCCCAAATGTAGTGTTTGTGCTATGCCCTTAACCTATTTCTTGTATTAGGAAATGAGTAGGCGACATGTGGCTTATAATTTTATTATATCATTTGTACTATCTCATGCTTAATAGGTTGGCCTTGGTGATGGCCATAGCATATGAATAGTATATATAGGGGATTATAGGTAGTATTTCATTATCATTGAGCATTTGAGTCTTATTATATGGTTTGGAGGTTGCCCCCTCGAAGTGGCGAAGCTATTCTAATTGCATATTGAGATCATTATTATGAAATATTGTGTTATTTGGTGTTCTATTGTTGCTCTTAATCTGAATTATACAAGTAATTTAATTACAAGTGGTATCAGAGCTGCGATCTAGGCCGAAATTAGGGTAAAAACCCTAATTTTTTGTTTCCACCACATATTGCAAACCGGAGCGAATTATGGGAGATTTTTTTACCAAAGTTCGAAACATCTCAAGTAAGGTTCCCTGAAAATTTCATACTTTTTTATTTAGTTTGCAAAAGTTATTACAAATTTAGGTTTTTTCATAAAATTGCTCCCTAGGGTGAAAATTGTGGAAAATTTTCAAGTTCTTTACATTTTCTAAATCCCTAAAAAAATAGTATTAGTATCTTCTTTGTGTTTTTTTCCGCTTTCGGCCAAAATTGTATCGAAACCCTAAACCCTACGGTTTGACATCATGGCAAGGCCTTCCACAAGAGAAAAAAAAAGAATCCAAGCATTACTCGGTAAAACCCCATATAAAGATGGGGTAGTGATTGAAGAGTTGGAGTCGAAGGGGTAAATCTGATTCCTCAAGCACTAGGGTTTACCTCAGTTGATCATAAGGTGAGCCAACTTGAGTATGAGTTGTGAAATGTATAATCTGAGATGGCCTCTAAAGGAGACATAGCCCAAATCAATCATCGGTTGGATGATATCATGCAACATGTAAAGGGTAACCAGTATGGCCCAAATTTGGCCCATATTAACCAAGGAGGACCTTTAGTTCAAAATCATGGACAAAATAACCATATTGGATCACTTTTCCAGTCCAATCAGAATCAAACTTATTCGCAACCACAGAACATGATGCCGAAAGTGGATATGTGCAAATTTGATGGTAAGGATCCCCTGAATTGGATAAATCAAATGGAAAACTTCTTTGAGTTACATCAAACACCATCAGGACAAAAGGTGACATTGGCATCCCTATATCTTGAACCCAACCAATTTGTTTGGTATCGATGGTTATGTGCTCAGAGGCAGAAGAATGGTCTAGGTGTCACTTGGACAATTTTTACCGAGGAGTTGCAATTGCACTATAGTTCCAGTGTTTCAGATAACTAATTTAGTCAATTAGCAAAGTTACTAAAAACAAGATCATTTAAATATTATGTGCATCAATTCCAAAACCTATCCTTAAGGGTGGAGAATATTCCGAGAAGAGAATCGAATGACTTGTTTCTTGGGGTCTTAAGGACCACATCAAGCATGAGGTACATATGTTTAATCAATCAAGCTTTCGATTCTATTATCATGGCAAGTCGTGCAGAGGAAAAATTTCTTTGTAGTACGAGGCCACCTTTCATTAACACCAAAGACCGTAGTATCTCTTCCCCTTCATTTGCTAGGCCAATTAGACCGACTCCTCAACAAATGGAAGAAAAAGAGCAAAGGTCTATGTTTTAACCGTGATAGCAAATATGGACCAGGACATAAATGTGATGAGAAGAAGTTGTTCTATATTGACGGAGGTAATGAGGATGATGAGGAAGTTGAAATTATAGGAGAGGTTGAGGAACCAATAGAAGATGAAGTAGAGGATCACCAACCTACAATTTCTTGCCATGCATTGTCGGGTATTAGTACTTCTCAAACACTCAAGGTTATTGACTATCTCAAAAATAGAAGGTGACGGTGTTGATTGACTCGGGGAGTACTCATAACTTCATAAATAGTAAGTTAGCTACCCACCTCAATTGTTTTATTTACCCAGCTCCAGAAATGCAAGTTATGATTGCGGATGGTGGGACAGTCAAGTGCACAGGAAAGTGCCATAGTATCAAGCTTTCCATGGGAGACTACATGTTAGACTCACCTATGTTTGTTATTTCTATGGGAGGGGAAAATATTGTTTTGGGGTCCAATGGCTCACAACCTTAGGTACTATAGAGATGAATTTCCAAGGCGATTTCATTCGGATGGAAGGACAATACAATTGAATGGGATGGTAGCTAAGTCTCCACAGATTATTAGCTCTCATCAGATGCAGAAGGTTCTTAGAAAAGGAGTGGATGGCTTTATAGCAAAGCTATTTTCCATAGAAGTACAAAATACAGAGTCTTCAATGCCACCCGATCTTCAAAAGATTGTGGATGCTCACTCATCTGTTTTTGATGCAATTCCAAAGGGACTACCACCAGTTAGGGATCATGATCATGCTATTCAGTTGATTCTAGGGAGCCAAACACCTAACATCAGACCATACAGATATCCATATTCCTTAAAAGTGAGATCGAGAAAATGGTGGAGGAAATGTTGAAGGCAGGTATCATCAGGCATAGCCAAAGTGCATATTCTTCACCAGTGGTCATGGTACGTAAGAAGGATGAAACATGGAGGATGTGTCTAGATTACCGAGAACTCAACAAGTACACCATCAAAGATAAGTTTCCTATTCCAATAATTGATGATTTACTTGATGAATTGCATGGTGTTGTTTATTTCACAAAATTAGATCTTCGTTTGGGGTACCGTCAAATTAGGATAAAAGAGGAAGATGTTCATAAAATGGATTTTAGGAATCATGAGGGCATTATGAGTTTTGGTAATGCCTTTTGGTCTTACAAATGCACCCTCAACCTTTCAAAGCTTGATGAACACTATTTTTAGGCCGTTTTTAAGGAAATTTGTATTAGTTTTCTTTGATGACATATTGATTTACAATAAGACATGGGAAGAACACTTACAACATGCAAATAAAGTGTTGGAAGTTTTGGAGAAACATACTATGTATGCAAAGCCATCCAATTGTTCTTTTGGTGTACAAGAGGTAGAGTAATTGGGTCATATTGTATCCCCATGAAGGCGCCAAAGTTGATCCTCGAAGATCAAAGCTATGGTGGAATGGCCCAAGCCCAAAAATCTCAAAAATCTTCGTGGGTTCCTAGGACTAACAGGGTACTACAGAAGATTTGTGCAGGGATATGGTAGAATAGCAACCCCACTCACTGCATTGCTAAAGAAGGATGCCTCCCATTGGAGAGATGTAGCCACTAAATCCTTTGAGTAGCTGAAGGAAGCCATGTGCAACACCCCAATTTTGGCTACTCCCAACTTCTCAAAAACCTTCATTGTTGAATGTGACGCTTCAGGATAAGGATTGGGAGTAGTTCTAATGCGTAAAGGAAGACCAATTGCATTTGAGAGTCACCAATTCAAAGGAAAAGATCTGCTCAAACCTGTCTATGAGAAATAAATGATGGCTATTCTTCATGCGGTCAAGAATGGAGGCCCTATCTCATGGGTAGACACTTCAAGGTAAAACTTGATCATGATAGTCTCAAATACTTTTTGGAGAAAAGGTTATCATCTGAGGAACAAAAAAGTGGGTAACAAAAATGTTGGGTTATGATTTTGAAATCATATACAAAAAGGGTAAAGAAAATGTAGTAGCTGATGCATTGTCAGAAGGGATACATCCGCAGATGCCTTACTATGTGGAATGTCCATGTTGATGGCCGATTGGGTGGATGAAGCAAGATTGGAATGGAATCAAGATAAGGATACACAATCTCTAATACAAAATATCAAGCAAGGATCTATGACATCTAACAAATTTGAGTGGAAAGGTAATGCCCTATGGTACAAGGATAGGTTATACTTGAGTAAAGATTCTGAGTTGAAGCATAAGATTCTTGTAGAGCTACATGCCTCACCTGTTGGAGGACACTCTGGGTTTTTGAAGACATATCATAGAATAAAAAGATAATTCTTTTGGGAAGGACTCAAGGGGATGTACAAAATTTTGTATCAGAGTGTTTAGTGTGCCAACAGAACAAAGGGGAAACAATTAAGACACCAAGTCTATTGCAACCCTTACCAATTCCTAGCTAGAGATGGGAGGAGGTCTCCATGGATTTCATCACCGGATTTCCTTATTCAGAGGGTAAGAATGTTATTTTCGTGATTGTGGATAGGCTCACAAAATATGCCCATTTTTGTGCCCTATCACATCCATTTGCAGCTAGTATAGTCGCAGCTATTTTTTTGGAGACAGTTCAAAGGCTACATGGAACCCCAAAGATAATTGTAAGTGATCGTGATCCTATTTTCACAAGTAATTTTTGGACAAAATTATTTTCATGTTTGGGTACTCAGCTAGCTCACATTTCATCTTATCATCCTCAAATTGATGGGAAAACGAAAGTGGTCAACAAATGCTTAGAGGGGTATCTACGTTGTTTTGTATCGATAAGGGGAAAGGTGGATTAAATGGCTACCACTGAGTAATGGTGGTATAACACATCTTTTCATACCTCTTCTCAAATGACCCCATTTTTAGCATTATATGGTTACCATCCACCTTCTATCACTTCCTCCTTCGAGGGCGCAACTAAGGTCGAGATGTTGAGGAACACATTCAACATCAACAATA